>JANAVB010021797.1:14743672-15048545 GCA_029216955.1 Iris pallida
AGATGTCAGATCTCCAAATATACAATTGTAAGACGTCCAAACATTACATACCAGATGATCATGAAGCTAGTCGTACCAAATGTGAGGACTAGCAAGAGTCAGTCATACATGATCAACCCCCGGGGCTTGTCAATCATGTTACAGCCCGTAGGCGACAGTAAGTAAGTACAATCGAGCTAACACTTGCTCGTCGGCTAAACGCCTCAAAAGAATAATTTACAATATTACAGTGGGAGAACAAAAGAAACCCACTCGATGCCCCTGGGCCGTGACCAATCGGGCTGAAACAGGGAGATCCTTTGGTGCTGCTCCGGTATCTGCCATACAAAACCAGCTGGGTCAGACCCCAGAGAGCAAGTGCCACAAAGGAGGCTTCACTTAAGGACTAAAACCAAAATCATTAGCATTCAACAGGTAAGAAAATAATAAGTAACACAGTTTGGGGTTTGTGCACTACCAATGCACTTATCCCAATCAGAGAAAATAACTAAGTGAAGCATCATTGACATAAAAGAACTGGAGAATCATGCTAAATAAAATATAGCGGGACAATATATGAAGAGAAAACGAAGAAGAAACGTGGTAAGTGATATATAAAGACATTCTTGTACAGAATCAATAAAAGATAGGACATATGGAAAAGCATGCCAGGATGATATACGATGAGATAACCATAGGACTATTCAGATAGCTAGGTTACAACCCGTAAACCAAACAAGGACCGGGGTTGTAACCCTTCGTCTGAACGGAACTTGGTTTCTCTCACCATTTATCGGCAAGATGAATATAAGAAATCAGGTCAAGTAACAATCTGGAGTGACAATCATTATAGTGACAATCTGGAGTGACAATCATTATAGTGACAATCTTCCAATCATTCTGGTACAATCCTGCAATCAATCAATTCTAGACAATACCATACTGGACTAGACTCCATCCATTCAATCACGGCCAATCATTGCCTACGGCTTTCTACATTAACTAACTTGGGTTGTCACAATCCTAGTTACTATCAAGATGCAATGAGATGTTCCACCAGCCACAAGCCCTGCAGCTAATCCAGGTTATCCAGGCGACTGGGATTCATTAAGCAATTATCAAGAATTATTAGGTGTGCCCCACATGACAGTGGGCTGGAAATGTGCCCTACTCGACGGCAGGCTACAAGTCCAACAATTGTGGCCGGGATAACGGGATCGCCTGTAACTGGGGAAAATCTCTCATGACTACTGAATTATTCTAATCATTAATCTTAGTTTATTTCAATATGTACCCCTGACCGTGGTACTCAGGGATCCATGCCCTAGACATGATACGAGACTGGACAAGTGGATTTAACAAGCAAGCAAGAAAGAACCACCCACGGTGTCAAGACAAGTCAAGCTAAGTTATCAGGTCATGTCAAGTCAGGAGTGCGCCACGACGGGCCACTATCATGTCAGGTTGGTCATGTCAGGAGTGCACCACTACGGGTCACTGTCGTGTTATGCAAGTTCCTTGTCATACCATGCCATGTACAATAGTCATTGCAACATATTAAGTAAAATCAAGTTCATGAAAAAAAAAGGCGTAAGGATATAAAATGGACGTAAAATATCTAATACAATATCAATATAAGGGCTTATAGAAAAGCCAAGCTTAAAGAATTAAAACCAAATCTCCAAGAGCCAATAGATTGCGCAAGGGGTCAGGGGGTTGGATTGCGCAGGAGTCAAGTGCACCAGGGGCCAACTGCGCAGGGGTCAGATTACGCAGAGGATGGATTGCGCAGAGGATGGATTGCGCAGAGGATGGATTGCGCAGGATCGGGTTGCGCAGCAATGGGTTGCACAGCAATGGATTGCGCAGCAATGGGTTGCGCCAGCACTGGACTACGCCAGCACTGGATTGCGCAGTAATGGGTTGCGCCAGCACTGGACTGCGCCAGCACTGGATTGCGCAGCAATAGATTGCGCCAGCACTAAAGAGCACTGGACTGGCTAGATGGACTGCGCCAGCGCTAAAGAGCACTGGACAGGCTGGATTGCGCCCGGGACAGAAGATCATCTTCCCCAAAGCTGAGAGCAATGGCCATGGAATTTCGAAATTTCAAAAGACCATAACTAGGACAAATCTCAATAAAAATCTACTTTGCAAAGGTCTAAATTGTGTGAAATTAAATTCTCTTTAACATGGAACAATCAAAACATGAAAATGAACAAGTTTTATAGATCAAATCCACCAAAATCTGAAAATACTTCAATCCTAGATCTACAAAATTCCAAGCTCCAAATGGGGAAAACTCAAGTTCTAATGTTACTTAGAATGAGCTAATAAAGCTATTAGACAAATAAAATATAGCCCTTAAGTGATAGCAAGATACAACTTGCCTAGAGCTTGGGTGTAGGTGGAGAGGAGGAAGAAGAAGAAAATAAAAATGAGGAGAGAGAGAGGAAGTTTGATATTTATGGGAAGGGGTGGTTCACCATGTCAAACCAAAATAAACCGAACCAAGCAAAGCCAAGTCATGTTGAACCAAGTCAAGGCCAATAAACTCTTTCTAGCAATTTAAACCAAATGAATCATGAAATAAACCCAAGCTTCACTAATCCAAAATAATAAACCAATGAACCATTAAAACCAATTGAACTGTTAATGCCAATAAAAAAATCAAGCCAATACAAAATAAACCAAGATAATTGATCATGAAAAATTAAATATGGGTCCAAAACACGTATACGTACACTAAATACGTATCACGAATTTGGGACATTACATCCTACCCACCTTAAAAGAATTCTGTCCTCGGAATTAAATCAAGAGGCCAGAGATGTAAGGGAAAGCTATTCTATCATAGGCAATCTACCACTATCAATCAATCATACAATCATCCATGCAAGCAAGGATTCGAAGCGTAAGGCATAAGAAAGATATTACACCTTACGAGTCAAACCAGCCGGGATGACCTGATCAGATATCATCCTCATGCTCCCAAGTTTGACTCTCCCAAAGAGGGATGACTCTAAGCAACACGGACTAAACTGATAGTCTTGCGCTCGAGGTCTCTCTCTTTGGTCAAACATAGACACGGGCCTATCCTCATACGAAAAGGTTACGGTTATTGGTACCAACCCTTTCGAATGATCTAGGATATGGCTCGGGTCCGGGATGTTCCGTCACAATCAGGATACATGAAATATGTTATGCACCCTGCATAATGACGGTAGATAAGCAAGATGAGAGGACACATATACCTCTCGGCCGATTCTGAACCTGAGCTTGGGCTAGGGCAAACTGCCGCGGGTTCTGTTGCTGGAAGGTCTGGGCCTGAGTCGGCAATGGCCCCGGGAACGGGAACTGTTGCTGCTGGTGAACGGAAGCTGGTACTGGTGCTGGTCCCCTAACCGAGGGACTAGATACTGTCGATGTTGAATCAACTCTGAATGGGCAGGACCCCACCCTATGGTCCGGTGCTCCACACAATAAACACAATCCCAACGCCTTGCGACACTCTGCTACCACGTGTCCAGGCTTCCCACAATAAGAACAGCCCACGGCGGAAGACTGCGCTTGCTTCTGTTTCTGCGGAGAGTACGTCGGGGTTGAGTGCTGGTCTGACGTAACTGAAGCTGCTCGCCTCGGAGCTCCAATAGTTAAAGTCCTAGCTGCTGGAGGTGGTGCCGAAGACTGGTTCATCTGACTATGGGACCGCTTCCAACCTCCAGTCCTGTCCACTATTCTCTGGAAGGTATACTCGTGCCTCCTGGCTGCCCTCAGTACTGCATCAAAGGTCTGATGCTCAAACTGTTCGACTGCCAACAAAATCTCCAGGTGAAGCCCTTGCTGAAATCGCTGGGCTCGATCATACTCGGTTGCCACCAAGGTGGGAGCAAACCGACTAAGCCTGGAAAACTCGGCCGCATATCCGTCGACCGTCCTTCCCATCTGCTTCAGGTTGCTGAATCTGGTCTGTAGATCGTACCGAGCCACAGCATCGAAGTACTTGGTCTGGAATCTCTCTCTGAATACGGTTCATGAAATAGGGGCCACTAATCCCACGGCCTGTACAGCCCACCAGCTGCGGGCAAGATCTAATAACTGCAGGCGCACCACGGCCACCTTCTCGTCTTCGGGAGTCTTGGCTGCTTCTAGAATCACTTCAGTATCCTGAAGCCAAGCATCTGCGGCGATCGCATCTTTGCTGCCATCGAAGAATGGAGGGTCCAGGCGCTTGAAACTGTTCGCTGCACTGTTCCCATGACGACCACCTCTATTCAGAGCATCTTCCACTACCTGGTGCAAGGCATCCCCTCTACAATCCTGGGAAGCTAACAAAGTCCTGACAAGACCCACCAAAGTGCCATCATCGGGCTCTGCAGGCTGAACGGGCAGAACTGGTTGCTCGGGATCCCCGGTAGGCATAACTCTGGAAGCCACTCCTGAATGCTGGGCTTGATACCCAGGTTGCTGCTGGTCCACGGGAGGTGCTCCGCCTTGCTGATCGGCAGGTCCATGAACAATGCTGCTGAAGAAGACGACATAGGGAACAATAAGGAAGGACCAAGACAGATCAACGATTACAAGCATGTGATCAGGACAAGAATTTTCAGGAATCAAGAGGATACGAGCAGAGATCAAGGGCGAGTACAGATTGAGACATCTATTCGGTAAACCCCCACATATCTTGATTGACAAGACCTGCATGGGCCACCACTAAAACCATGTCACGCCCCAGAACCAGAATACTGGAGAGCGGGGGCAGACATAGCCAGCTACGTATAACGGAATGGAATCCACACCGCTATACGGTCACGGCTGTCTAGATATGTGAGGGTTCATCTACAAGCCATCAGTCTCTTAAGGTCATAAAATAGCCTATTGTCTCAATCTCAACCAACTAATAAAAATTACAAGATGTCAGATCTCCAAATATACAATTGTAAGGCGTCCCAAACATTACATATCCAGATGATCATGAAGCTAGTCGTTACAAAATGTGAGGACTAGCAAGAGTTCAGTCATACATGATCAACCCCCGGGGCTTGTCAATCATGTTACAGCCCGTAGGCAGACAGTAAGTAAGTACAATCGAGCTAACACTTGCTCGTCGGCTAAACGCCTCAAAAGAATAATTTATAATATTATAGTGGGAGAACAAAAGAAACCCACTCGATGCCCTGGTTACGCCTGGTGACCACCATCGGGCTGGAAAACAGGGAGATCCTTTGGTGCTGCTCCGGTATCTGGCCATACAAAACCAGCTGGGTCAGACCCTAGAAAGAGCAAGTGCCACAAAGGAGGCTTCACTTAAGGACTAAAACCAACAATTCATTAGCATTCAACAGGTAAGAAAATAATAAGTAACACAGTTTGGGGTTTGTGCACTACCAATGCACTTATCCCAATCAGAGAAAATAACTAAGTGAAGCATCATTGACATAAAAGAACTGGAGAATCATGCTAAATAAAACATAGCGGGACAATATATGAAGAGAAAACGAAGAAGAAACGTGGTAAGTGATATATAAAAGACATTCTTGTACAGAATCAATAAAAGATAGGACATATGGAAAAGCATGCCAGGATGATATACGATGAGATAACCATAGGACTATTCAGATAGCTAGGTTACAACCCGTAAACCAAACAAGGACCGAGATTGTAACCCTTCGTCTGAACGGAACTTGGTTTCTCTTACCATTTATCGGCAAGATGAATATAAGAAATCAGGTCAAGTAACAATCTGGAGTGACAATCATTATAGTGACAATCTGGAGTGACAATCATTATAGTGACAATCTTCCAATCATTCTGGTACAATCCTGCAATCAATCAATTCTAGACAATACCATACTGGACTAGACTTCATCCATTCAATCACGGCCAATCATTGCCTACGGCTTTCTACATTAACTAACTAGGGTTGTCACAATCCTAGTTACTATCAAGATGCAATGAGATGTTCCACCAGCCACAAGCCCTGCAGCTAATCTAGGTTATCCAGGCGACTGGGATTCATTAAGCAATTATCAAGAATTATTAGGTGTGCCCCACATGACAGTGGGCTGGAAATGTGCCCTACTCGACGGCAGGCTACAAGTACAACAATTGTGGCCGGGATAACGGGATCGCCTGTAACTGGGGAAAATCTCTCATGACTACTGAATTATTCTAATCATTAATCTTAGTTTATTTCAATATGTACCCCTGACCGTGGTACTCAGGGATCCATGCCCTAGACATGATGTGAGACTGGACAAGTGGATTTAACAAGCAAGCAAGAAAGAACCACCTACGGTGTCAAGATAAGTCAAGCTAAGTTATCAGGTCATGTCAAGTCAGGAGTGCGCCACGACGGGCCACTATCATGTCAGGTTGGTCATGTCAGGAGTGCACCACTACGGGTCACTGTCGTGTTATGCAAGTTCCTTGTCATACCATGCCATGTACAATAGTCATTCCAACATATTAAGTAAAATCAAGTTCATGAAAAAAAAAGGCGTAAGGATATAAAATGGACGTAAAATATCTAATACAATATCAATATAAGGGCTTATAGAAAAGCCAAGCTTAAAGAATTAAAACCAAATCTCCAAGAGCCAATAGATTGCGCAAGGGGTCAGGGGGTTGGATTGCGCAGGAGTCAAGTGCACCAGGGGCCAACTGCGCAGGAGTGAGCTGCGCAGGGGTCAGATTGCGCAGAGGATGGATTGCGCAGAGGATGGATTGTGCAGGATCGGGTTGCGCAGCAATGGGTTGCACAGCAATGGATTGCGCAGCAATGGGTTGCGCCAGCACTGGACTGCGCCAGCACTGGATTGCGCAGCAATGGGTTGCGCCAGCACTGGACTGCGCCAACACTGGATTACGCAGCAATAGATTACGCCAGCACTAAAGAGCACTGGACTGGCTAGATGGACTGCGCCAGCGCTAAAGAGCACTGGACAGGCTGGATTGCGCCCGGGACAGAAGATCATCTTCCCCAAAGCTGAGACCAATGGCCATGGAATTTCAAAATTTCAAAAGACCATAACTAGGACAAATCTCAATGAAAATCTACTTTGCAAAGGTCTAAATTGTGTGAAATTAAATTCTCTTTAACATGGAACAATCAAAACATGAAAATGAACAAGTTTTATAGATCAAATCCACCAAAATCTGAATATACTTCAATCCTAGATCTACAAAATTCTAAGCTCCAAATGGAGAAAACTCAAGTTCTAAAGTTACTTAGAATGAGCTAATAAAGCTATTAGACAAATAAAATGTAGCCCTTAAGTGATAGCAAGATGCAACTTGCCTAGAGCTTGGGTGTAGGTGGAGAGGAGGAAGAAGAAGAAAATAAAAATGAGGAGAGAGAGAGAAAGTTTGATATTTATGGGAAGGAGTGGTTCACCATGTCAAACCAAAATAAACCGAACCAAGCAAAGCCAAGTCATGTTGAACCAAGTCAAGGCCAATAAACTCTTTCTAGCAATTTAAACCAAATAAATCATGAAATAAACCCAAGCTTTACTAATCCAAAATAATAAACCAATGAACCATTAAAACCAATTGAACTGTTAATGCCAATAAAAAAATCAAGCCAATACAAAATAAACCAAGATAATTGATCATGAAAAATTAAATATGGGTCCAAAATACGTATACGTACACTAAATACGTATCACGAATTTGGGACATTACATAAGGCAAGAACGTACACTGTTATGTCATTTAGAAACATTTTGAAACCCAGCCACATTTCAGAAACATTAAGGACACAATATAGGAAGAAGAAATACTCATTTTATTGATAATTGTAGTCAGAATACAACTTTTTTCGATAATATTTGAAATGCCTTTTCAGCTATATTGATTCATGAAAAGAAGTACAACTGATAGGCTGCCATGAAATAACTTCTCGTTCCATACATCATACCCTTTTAGTACTTTGAAATATAAGCAGCCATCTTTAAAAACTCCACAATACTTTGTACGTCTTTAGGGAAAACAACTTGAAAGGAAACAACAGTTCAGAAAGCTTTAATTGCGATGTGCGCTCGAGCCTTCTCCAGTACCTGTGGAGGAGGGGTCAGCATATTATAACAATGCGCTGGTGAGCCCCGTTAGCCCCCTCAGCTAAACTAACATTTATTAATGAGAAGCATTTTAAATCATGAACTTATTAGAAACAGGCAACATTCAGAGAAAATCACAATTAAGGCAACATAGGATTTTATGAAACCATATTTATTTTACCATTGGCCAAATCCAGCTTTCTTGCATAAGATACAGGATAATAATAATTTACTTACTGCCCCTGCATAAGACATTGATTAGCATATATCCTTACAACATGACCACTGGTGCTTGTGCACCATTTCGACGTGCCATATAGGACTTCGTATGGTATGCGGTTGACCACTCACCAGGTTGCGAGCCCGAATGAAGGTTCTGATACCGTGCTACTAAAGCACTAATTTCCTCCTAGGCCGACTCCATCCCACCGCCGCGGGTACCGTTCGAGAAAAATCCTTGTATACAAGTACGTCTATGGTCATGCGAATGTGTGTCCGACTCGATAAACATTGTGTGCATAGAATATTAAATACTAGGCAACATGTTCATTCTCAATATTTTACTTTTCCATCATTTCAGGCATCAATTCATTTCAATTCAATGTTTAGTTCATCGCCGTAAAATCAATGTTAAATGGACAAGCATAATCTCAATGTTGTTAACAGTGTAATCGATTCATTCAATGTTCAAGGGGCAAGCATCATTTCAATGTTCAATGACTAGCTTCTTAGTGGTATTGACTTGTGGCATTAGCAACTTGATATCGATCAACGGATGTTGCAAGCCATTATTTAGTTGGAATGAAGGAATAGCGAGAGGGACAATACCACCACAGAGATCCACACTCACCAAATTAGAGAATCACAGAGAGAGTAGAACACTTGCACGCTTTGCCTTCCATCACGCGTGCACCAAAAGTTTGGTTAATACTCCGTCTCATTATGTTCTCTTCTCTCAGAATTCTCAAGAATGAATGATATGCAATTCGATAAAAAACGGGCAAGAATCAAATCATCGAAAAATCATTCAAAAAAGCATCCATCAAAACCAAGAAACAAAACCAGCAGCAAAACATCCATAGAAAACTCTTGGATGCATTTCAAGAGAAACCAATCCATTTGTTGGAAAGGTTCTTATGCACTTGTCCGTGATCGATTCGGTGCCGACGGTAAGTTTCCCCAATACTCGGTTCCGACCGAGTTAACCAAGCCACAAGCCTTACATATTAAACTGCTAGGAGCGGGGCACTACATAATATACCACTAAGAAAAAGTTTCATCCTCAAAACTTAAAGCAAATGTCCTACCTCAAAATTATCAAATAGTGAGGGGTATTTCACTCGCATCTCCTCTTCTAGTTCCCACGTTGACTCCTCGACAACATGGTTCCGCCATAGCACGTTGACCAAGGATACTGTCCGATTCCGCAAAACTTTCTCTTTCCTGTCCAAAATTCGGACAGGCTCTTCAGAGTAGGATAGATCAGCGCTCAGCTGCAACTGATCGAAGTTTACTACATGGCTTGGATCATACACGTACTTTCGCAGTTGGAACACATGGAAGACATCGTGCACATCAGCCAGAGCCGGAGGTAGTGTAAGTCGATAAGACACTAAGGCTACCTTCTAAAAAATCTAGAAGGGTCCAACGAATCTCGGGCTCAGCTTTCCTTTCATCGTAAACCGTATCACACCTCGCATGGGTGTGACCTTCAAGAAGACATGATCTCCCGTCGTGAATTCCAAAGGTCGTCGATGTACGTCGGCATAACTCTTTTGTACACTTTGAGCAACTCTAAGCCTTTTTCGAATCAAGCGAACCCTCTCGACGGCCTATTCCATAAGTTCTGGTCCGAGCACTTGCCTTTCGCCGACTTCATCCCAGCATATCGATGATCGACATTTCCGTCCATACAAGGCTTCGTATGGGGCCATTTGGATACTTGCCTGATAACTGTTATTATAGGCAAATTCTGCCAATGCGAGATGTGTGTCCCAATTTGTCTTCGAATCGAGCACGTACAATCTCAACATATCTTCAAGAATCTGATTTACTCTCTCTGTCTGACTATCAGTCTGCGGATGGTATGTCGTACCAAAAATTCAACTTTTTGCCCAATGATGAGTGCAGACTTATCCAAAATTGCGACAAGAATCGCCCGTCTCTATCCGACACTATAGAAGTTGGCACCCCATGTAGTCGGATAATTTTATTTATGTAGATCTGAGCCAACCGTTCTACGCCCCACGTAACTTTTATTGGAATAAAATGAGCCGATTTGCTCAATCTATCCACGATTATCCAAATTGCATCATTCCTAATCTGAGTTCTTGGCAAGCTGACTATAAAGTCCATACAGATATTATCCCACTTCCACTGTGGGATAGCCAAATTTTGTAGTTCTCTACCTGGCCGTTGGTGTTCGGCCTTTACACGCTGACAAGCCAAACATTGTGACACAAATAGAGCCACATCCTTCTTCATACCATGCCACCAAAATGTTGTGCGCAGATCCTTGTACATTTTTGTGCTTCCCGGATGCAAGGAATACTTCGCAAAATGAGCCTCGGTCAGTATTTCTTTCCTGATATCCTCATCCTTAGGGACGCACAATATTTCCTTGACACGAATAGTGTCATCTTCAACTGTAAAGTCCGACGCCTTTCCTGCTAAAATCAACTCGTGTATCTTCTGCAGAAACGGATCGTCCTTTTGAGCAATCTTAATCCTTTCCTGGAGGCTCGACTCAAGCTGTAACTGAGCCAACTGTATATTCTGTAGACGGATCCTGAATTCGATGTCCATCTCTTCAAGATCTCGTAGTACCTCCTTCGCTATTGCTAGTGACCCAACGAATTTTTGACTCAAGGCATCAACTACCACGTTCCCTTTACCCGGCGTGTAGGAAATTGTCAAGTCATAGTCCTTGATCAATTCTAACCAACGTCGTTGCCTCAAATTCAATTCCTTCTGTGTGAATATGTACTTCAGGCTTTTGTGATCCGTGAAGATCTCGCAGGACACACCATAGAGATAGTATCGCCATAATTTCAACGCGAACACAATCACCGCCAGTTCTAAATCATGAGTTGGATAATTCTTCTCATGCTATTTGAGTTGTCTCGACGTATAGGATATTGTCTTCCCACGTTGCATGAGAACATATCCCAAACCAAGTTCTGATGCATCACTGTAGATCTGAAATCCCTCAGAGCCTTCTGAAAGTGCTAAAATTGGAGCCGTGATGAGACGCTGCTTGAGTTCCTGAAAATAATTCTCACAGTCGTCGGTCCACTTAAATACGACTCCCTTCTGAGTGAGACAAGTCATAGGCGAAGTAATTCTTGAAAAGTGTTTAACAAACCTACGATAGTACCCGGCTAAACCAAGGAAACTCCGTATCTCACTAGCTGATGCAGGTTGTTTCCAGTCTACAACTGCCTCAATCTTCTTTGGGTCAACGACAACGCCTTCTGCCGAAACAATATGCCCTAGGAACGACACGCTGTTCATCCAAAATTTGCACTTACTTAGTTTCGCATACAGCTGATTATCTCGCAGCGTCTGAAGTACTTCTCTCAAGTGTCCGACATGAGTCTCTCTATCCTTTGAGTAGATCAAGATGTCATTGATGAACACAACAACAAACTTGTCTAAGAACGGTCGAAATACTCTATTCATTAGATCCATAAAGGCTGCTGGAGCATTAGTCAGACCAAATGGCATGACCAAAAACTCATAGTGTCCGTATCTCGTATGGAATGCTGACTTAGGGACATCTTCAGGTCTGATCTTCAACTGATGGTATCCTGAACGAAGAAAACACAGTCGCCCATTGTAGCTGATCGAACAGATCATCTATCCTTGGCAAGGGATACTTGTTACGGATGGTTTCCTTATTCAGTTCTCTGTAATCGATGCACAGCCGTATCGCCTCCATCTTTCTTCTTTACAAACAGTACTGGAGCTCCCCATGGAGATATACTTGAGCGAATGTATCCTCGATCTAGCAATTCTTGTAGCTGCACCTTTAGTTCCTTTAATTCTGCCGGAGCCATCCTGTACGGCGCCTTTGATATCGGGCAAGTATCAAAGGATCAAAGCATCGAGATTATACTTCCTAGTGATATAGGAATTCTGGCATGTCTACGAGTTCAATCCGACTTGGTAGACAGGATCAAGGCAGCTCAGGCATGGGACCCAAGAATTCAGAAGCTTAGGACAGAATATGAGTCAGGACTCAGAAAGGAGATAAAAATTCATGAAGATGGTACACTTATATTTGGATCACGTCTATGTGTGCCAAGTGGAGATATCAGACAGGAGGTTATGGCAGAAGCCCACAGTTCTCAGTATTCTATACACCCCGGAGGGACCAAAATGTACAAAGATATCAAGCAGCACTTCTGGTGGAACGAAATGAAGAGAGAAATAGCTAGATTCGTTTCTCGTTGCTTGATATGTCAGCAAGTGAAGGCAGAACAACAGAGGCCAGCTGGATTGTTACAGCCGCTTCCTATCCCGAAATGGAAGTGGGAGCACATCACAATGGACTTTGTGACCGGTTTACCGAGATCACCAAGTGGTAAGGATGCTATTTGGGTGATAGTGGATCGGCTTACTAAAGTGGCACATTTTCTTCCTTTTAGAGTAGGGCAATCTACGGAGAAGATGGCAGAGTTATATATGCAACAGATAGTCAGGCAGCATGGGGTCCCTGTCAGTATTATATCAGATAGAGATACCCGTTTTACATCATATTTCTAGAAAAGTTTGTATCATAGCCGGGGTACCAAGTTAAGATTTAGTACGGCCTACCATCCACAGACAGACGGGCAATCAGAAAGAACAATTCAGACTTTAGAAGATATGTTACGGGCTTACACCCTAGATTTTGGAGGGTCTTGGGAGAGTCACCTGCACTTAGTCGTGTTTTCGTACAACAGTTATCAAGCTAGCATCCAGATGACACCATTCGAAGCACTATATAGTAAGAAGTATAGGTCGCCACTGGCATGGGATGATATCGGGAAGAGAAAGATGTTAGACCCAGAGATGATTGTTCAGACGGTTGAAGTGGTTAAGGAGATTAGGGAGCGACTTCGAGTTGCGCAAGATCGACATCGTCATTGGGCAGACCAGCATCATAGGCCGCTAGAATTTTCTGTCGGGGACCACGTGTTCTTGCAGATCTCACCTACTCGTGGGGTCATTAGATTTGGCGTTCGCGGAAAGTTGAGTCCGCGATACGTAGGCCCATTTGCTATCCTCGATAGGGTAGGCGATGTTGCTTATTGTTTATCCCTTCCACCTTCGTTACAAGAGGTGCATGACGTGTTTCATGTATCTCAGTTGCGTAGGTATGTATCGAACCCAAGCCATATCCTCGATCATTCTTAGCTGATTGTTGGTACCAACCTGTCTTACGAGGAACAGCACGTGTCAATTTTGGACCGAAGGGAGAAGATACTCAAGAACCGAACAATTAGTCTTGTCCGTATTGCTTGGGATCATCACTCCTTAGGAGAGTCAACGTGGGAACGTGAGGATGATATCCGATCACGGTATTCGCACATGTTTGACTCACAAGGTATATTTCTTTCCATGTACCTTGATTATCTTGATTTCTTATGCTTATCGCCCTATGAGTAGAATTTCTTGATATAGTAGAATTGATATATACATAGATATATTACTTGCTATCGATATTGTAAGATGACTGTTTGCTTGCTAAAATTGCTTGTACTTGGATTAGTTTAGCTCTAATATTTCTATCTTGCTTGGATTTGAAATTTCGAGGACGAAATTTTTCTAAGGAGGGTAGAGATCATCACTTCCCGTTCCCAGAATGCATATTTTAATACGTGTACTGCTTGAATGTATTTATTTAATATTTATCATGTATTTATTTTGTATTTAATTCCTTTAATTTTACGCTAATTATTTTCTGTATTTTATTTTCTGCTTTTGTTTTTGCTCTTGGGTTCGGCTTGGGTTGATTTGTTTTGGTGGTTCATCATGAACCCAACCAACCCCCTACCTAACGTCATCTCCATTTAAAGCCCAATCCTTTCTCTCTCTTAATTACTTCTTTTTCTCATTTACTCTTCTTCTTCCTCATAACTCTCTCCACCTACCAAGAGCATAGGCAAGTGCATCTTACTTCCACATGAGAACCCATTTTTATGGTTCATTTAGCTTTCTCTCATGATTCTAAGATAGTTTAGAACTTGGAATTTTTCATTTTGAGAGTTTTATTTTTGTAGATCTAGAAATTACTATTTTCGAATTTTAATGGTTTTGATCTCTCAAACTTCCTTATTTCCAAATTTTGAGCATTCCAGGTTGTTGAGATTTGTGTTATACCCTATTTTGATCCATGGAAGTCCCATTCTTTGGCTTCGATTGAAGGTTTCATGGAATTGGAGTTCGAGAGGTCCTCTACGCCCACGTTTTACGTGTCCGCGTAATATCAAGCTTTAAGTCCACGATTATTCGTGTCAGCATGAATCTGGATTACACAAGTCTGCCCTGGCTTGGCGTATTTCCTTTACACGTAATGTTATTTCCTTACGCGTACTAATTTACGCGTAACATAATTTTCTACTTCTTTACACGTAACATAATTTTCTACTTCTTTACGCGTAACGTTATTCTTTACGCGTACAATGTTTCACGCGTAAACGTTATTCTTTACGCGTACGATGGCTCACGCGTAATGTTATTTTGTACGCGTACTTCCTTTACACGCACAATGCTATTCTTTACGCATATTCATTCATGCGTAAACTTTAACTTTTATGCGTACAAGCTTTACGCATAATTTGACCCTTTATGCATGCAAGTTTCATGCGTAATTCTATTCTTTACGCATACTCCACTAGCTTGGCGTAAGACGAGTTTTATGCGTATTTCATTGGGCGTACTTCTTTACGCGTAAGCTTTACTCCTTCATGCGTAAACTTCCCTCTGGCTTGGCGTATTTTATTGAGCGTAATCCTTAGGCGCATGGCACCCCTTATAATATCCTTACGCCTTTTGACATAAACTCGATATACTTATGATATGTTAATATTTTTAATACCTATTGTTGTGTGGAATGTGTCCTGTGTCTTGATTGATTTATGGATACCCAGAATGACTGAAACTTAACCCTGAGAGTTATAGACTCGACCATACCAAATGCTAGTTTGATTTTCATGCCTTATTACGAATTGACATTGATTGTTACATCGACAAATGATTGATCATGCGTTCCTAGTTGGAACTAAGAGACTGGCTAGTCGTCTTATTGAAATTGATTGAGACACGTTCATCTTAAAACATGAACCATTACAATCGACTAGCCGATCCCGAACATTGGCATATGGACACATACAGACTTTAATTTGTTTCTATAAAAGCAGCATGTGTACCTTATAGTCAAGGCATGATTATTCTGTGGTTAGGTTTGATTGTTGTATTACGCTATGTAAGACCTATAACCTAACCGCACGGGCATCGTTGTAGAGTTGTGCATATCGTACTCTATACGGAAGTACTCATTCTGAATGACCATGATCCACGACCTGAGATTTCAATCAACATAGGGACTATTAAGCTAAATAAAATAACGATTGTATGGAGAGAATGGATTTCCGAGTTCTTACATGACAGCAATCTTTGGGACAATTAGTGCCCCGACATGCCGGCTGGTTCCCACAGATACTGTAAATCTGCCACACGGATAGGGAGTGGTATCTTCTTGTACTGTTATATATACCAATGACGGGCGTCCCATTGGGACTCGTCTAATTCATGATTGGCGTAATTGATTATTGGATAGACTAGTCTTGCTTGTACATAGTAAGAACTGAGGAATCCCTTATTGCATATTTCCAGGGTAACTTGGAACTTACAGTTAGCAAGCCGTAGTAGTTGTATTGCCGTTTAAATTAATTTGTTGTGTACTGTACCTACTCCATTAACTACTGAGATGATCAGAATGTCAGGACATGACGGGTCACCTTCTGTCCTTGTTTGGTTGGGAAGTTGGTTCGATGTGTCGTGATGTTGTGTGAGTCCCAGTAGCAAGCGGAGACTTATTTATCATATTCTTAACTCTTACCATTGGTTTTAATTCTCATGTCATGCTTCTTTGTGGTACTTGCTATTAGAGGTCTAACCTCTCTGGTTTTGCATGGCCAGATTTAGAGACGGTTCCGGAGGACTCAGATTACTTCTACCTCCAAGATGGTCAATACTAGAGGGATGATCGCAGGAGGACACGAGTGGGTTCCTTGCTTCCCTGCTCGTTTTACTACTTACTTTACTTTTGCCGCTTGGCACTGACATGTTAGTCGGATAGTCTTGCACTTACTTTTACATAATTGTAACTAAGTCGGACTGCAGCTAATAACGATTGTGTATACCTTGTTATATCATCTGGCTATGTTTTGTACAGCCAGATCTCAAGAACATTTTGACTGAGATTTGGGACGCCTTACTGCTTTATCTTACATGTTTCCTATTATTGCTTCTTGTTTGAATGATTGAGACAATAGATGTTGAGTGACCATAGTGAGACTTTCATGTAGTATGCACCCCCTCGTCTTTTAGACAGCATTGATCGTATTATACGGTATTTATCTACCCGTAATACGTAGCTGGCTAAGTCACTCCCCCGCTCTCCGGTATTCTGGTTCTGGGGCGTGACAAACTCTGTGTAGGCAAGCTAGAATAGTTCTGGACACAAGGGGACAGAACTCGGCCAGAGTTCTGCCTCCCCTGTTCCAGTATGCCGTATGGTGGCTCCTGAGCTTCTCCTTCGTCTCTGAATGGCCTCGTCACCTCCCCGAGCTTCTCTGACATACAGACAGCGCTTGTCGCACTCCGGGGCCTTCTCCACATAGGTTGGGAACCCCACCCACTCCAACATTTCTTTTCCTTCACAACTATGTGGAGGGGATCGTCATTCTGACGATCTGCCTGCAGAACTTAAACTTTCCCCTTGGTAGAATCTTGGTGAACATATCTGCTCCGCTATCATCTGTATGAACCTTCTCAAGCTCCGCGTCCTTCTTCTCAACCACATCCTGTATTCAATGATACCGAGTCTCGATGTGCTTGGACCGGCTATGAAAGGTCTGATTCTTTACAAGATGAATAGCACTCTGAGTATCGCAAAGCAAAGTATACTTCTCTGGCTTTAGCCATATTTCCTGTAATAGCTTTTTCATCCACAACAACTTCTTGCAAGCCTTCTTCGCCGCAATGTACTCTGGCTCTATCGTCGACAAGGTAATACACTTCTGCAACCGCGACTGTCACGATGTCGCTTCTCCAGCAAACAACATCACATAGCCCGAACTCGATCGCCTCGTGTCTACATCTCCAGCCATATCAGCCTCGGTATATCCAACCAGTTTCGGCTCGTCACCACCAAAAGAAAGTCTCCAATCGGCAATGCCCTGAAGGTATCGTAGAATCCACTTAACCGCACTCTAATGTATCCTTCCAGGATTTGAAAGATACCTCTAACTGTGCCAACTGCATGAGCGATGTCTGGCCTCGTACACACCATAGCATACATAAGGCTTCCTACAGCTGAGGCAAATGGAACCCTCTCCATATCTTCATTTTCGTCCTCGGTAGATGGACACTGCTCCTCAATGAGCTTAAAGTGGGTCGCAAGGGGACAACTCACTTTCTTCGACCCGTTCATCCCGAAACGCTGAAGTACCCGGTGAATGTACTTCTTTTGGGACAAGTATAGCAGCTTGGACTATCTCTCTCAGCTGATCTCCATTCCAAGAATAGTCTTTGTTGCACCCAAATCCATCATAGAGAAGGTCGCGTCCAGTTGGCGCTTCAACTCCGCTATCCTAGTGGCATTCCGACCTACTAATAGCATCTCATCAACATAGAGCAATAAAATGATAAAATTATCCTCGACAAAGTACCTCACAAATACACAATGGTCCGACGTCGTTCGTGCATAACCATGCTCTCCCATAAAGGACTCGAACTTCCTGTACCACTGCCTCGAAGCCTGCTTCAAACCATACAAGCTCTTCCTCAACCAGCAGACCAAATATGACTTGTCCTTTTCACAGAATCCCTCTGGCTGCTCCATGTATAGCTCCTTCTTAAGATCACTATAGAGAAATGCCGTCTTCGCGTCCATCTGCTTGACCTCTAAGTCGAAACTGGCTGCCAAAGCTAGCACCACCCGAATAGACGACTGCTTGACGACCGGCGAAAAGATCTCATTATAATCCACGCCTTTCTGCTGACCGTAGCCTTTAACTACCAGCCTCGCTTTGTATCGAAGGCGAGTAGTCACTCTGAACACCCATCGATTCTTCAAAGCCTTCTTGTCCTTTGGAAACCACACTAGCTCGTAAGTAGAATTGGCGTATAAGGAACCCATCTCCTCCTGCATAGCCTGCATCCACTTCTGCCTGTGTTCGTCTTCCATAGCCTCTGTAAAACTTTTGGGCTCTCCTCCGTCAGTCAGTAGCACATACTCACCCGGTAAGTATCTCGTAGATGGTCGACGCTCTCTGTCGCTCCTTCTCAATGGAGCCACTGGTGCTGGCTGTATACCAACAACCTTCTCCCCTTCAGGATCTGCCTTCCCGACATGCTCATCCTCCTGAGGGACACCCTGACCACCATTAGCAGTCTGATGATCATGGTTAGGAGCAACTTCATGTACTGGCTCCCCCATAACTGGATCCTCTACGATGTCCTCTGAAAACTGCTCAAAGCAAAATGACTCTAACTCAGGCAATTCCTCAGCCTCAGAAGGCGTCTCAAAATCCTGAGTGTTGATCATTGTCTGATCCTCAACGAATACCACGTCCCTGCTTCTGTAGAGCTTTTTTTCCACTGGGTCGGAGAGTCTATATCCAAACTCATCCCGACCGTAGCCGACAAAGACGCACCACCTCGTCTTCGGCTCAAGTTTGGTCCTCTCGTCCTTCGGTACATACACGAAGGCTTTACAACCAAACACTCGCAGGTGATTGTATAACAATTCTTTGCCATATCATACTTTGTCAGGCACATCACCCTGTAAAGGAGTACTAGAAGATAAATTAATAACATAAGCAGCTGTGAGAAGAGCCTTACCCCAATAACTGTCTGGAAAATTTGTTTCTGACAACAAACATCGAACCCTCTCCATCTGTGTCTAGTTCATGCGCACCGCTACACCATTGAGATGAGGTATCTTGGGCGGAGTCTTCTGGTGTCATATCCCTTGCTCTCTGCAATAAGCATCAAAGGGACCAATGTATTCGCCGTCGTTGTCGGACCGAACACACAATAACTTCTTGTCCGTCTCTCTTTCAACAAAGGCCTGAAACTATTTGAAAGTAGGCAGCACCTGATCCTTGGTCTTTAAGGCATATACCCAAACCTTCCTGGAATAGTCATCAATAAAAGCTACAAAGTAAGAAGCACCACCAATAAATTTTACCTTCATAGGACCGCAAACATCCGAGTGAATCAACTCGAGCAACGCCGGCTTCTTTGAACTTGGATGATTTTGGAAAGACACCCTATTTTGCTTCCCAGCTAAGCAGTGCGTGCACTTCTCCAACTTTATAGACTTGAGCCCTGGAATCACCTTCCTGTTTACCAAGTATCTCATCCCCTTCTCGCTGATATGGCAAAGCCGTCTGTGCCACAACTCGGTAGACGCGTCGAAAACTGCGTTCACCTCTTGTGTCCCCTATGTGCTCCCTTCCATATAGTAGAGACCGGACTTCTTGCTTCCTTTGGCAATCACCATCGAACCTCTGGAAAGCTTTTACTGACCATTCCCGAAGAGACCGAAGAATCCCTCGTCATCCAACCTTCCAACCGGCACCAGGTTGAAACGGATATCAGGGACATGACAAACATCTTTGAGAACAAAAACTGCAACCGTCTTCGTCCTCAAATGCACATCTCCAATGGAGACTGCCTTCGATACTTCTCTATTGCCCATCTTCAACACTACAGTCGCCTGTCATACAAGTGGCAAATAGTGCCCTGTTTTGAGATACGTGCGCTGAATCCCCTGAGTCTACCAGCCAAGAATTGTCATCGTAGGTGAGGTTTGTGATAACCTCATCACCTATGACAATCATATCGCCTCCATGTATCGAGGCCACCGCAGTAGTGTTCTCATCTTGCTTCCCTTTGTCGCCCTTCTTCTCTTTCTTCCAAGCGAAACAGTTCCGCTTGATGTGGCCCTTCTTGCCATAATGGTAACACTACGAGTCCTCGTACCGACCCTTAGACTTTTTCTTGCTCTTGTCTCTGCCATCACCTGGACCCCTGCTTTTGCCCCTTCCACGGCTCTCTGAAATTGGTGCCTCTGAGTAGTGGGATGTGGATTAAGTGCCCTGAGAACGTCTACGTATCTCTTCATTCAGCACCTCGTTCTTAGCAAACTCCAGACTGACCACGCCTTCTGGAGCTGAAGCGATCATAGATACTCGTACGGTCTTCCAAGAGTCAGGCAATGTACACAGCAGTCATAGTCCCTGAACCTCGTCGTCGAACTTGACTCCCATCGAAGATAGCTGGTCAACCACGTCCTGGAAATCACTCAAGTGATCCGTAATAAATGTCCCATCTTTGTACCGCAGACCCATCATCGTCCGGATCAGGAATAACTTGTTTACCCTGGTCTTTTTTGCATACAAAGATTCCAGCTTATCCCATAACGTCTTCGCGTGCTCAATATTGGCAACGTGGTTGTACACGTTTTCGTCAACGAACTGCCTGATATATCCGCACACATGTATGTGCTTGAATTTCCAGTCCTCCTCGGATTTATCAACTGGTCGTTCGAAAGCAAATACGGACAGATGCAGCTTCTTGACAAACAACAAATTTTTTATCTTGCTCCGCCAATAATGATAGTTGGTGCCGTTCAGGTTCACTATGCGCACGGACTTTGCGTCCATCTCTTCTCTCTAGTTTTTTTGTCAACTCCTGACATCCTTCTGAATTCCAGAACCTGCCTCTGATACCACTTTATTGGGAAAGAAGCGCGAAAACCTTTTTCCAAACCAGAAAGTACCTGCGAGAGAACCGAACAATACAACGCACGAACCGAACACCAAAACACAATCCATGCAAACACAGAGAATTTTTGACGTAGAAAACCCTTGCGAAAAAAAACTACGAGACGATTGGAGTCCAACCCTTGAGAAGCCTTCACTAATAAAATAAAGGAGTACACCCTCTACAAACTTCTTCCGATCCAACACGGATCCCCACAACACTTGGAAGTAAGAAATATTGATTACAAGGCTACGAAGAACAAAGACAACGAGTAGAAAATATCCGAACACGATCCTCCTTCGAAAGAGACATTCAATCCTCCTTCTTCTCTCCAAAAGTTGCAATGGCACTCTTGCCTCCTTCCTCTCTCCTTTTCTGTCCGTTGTTATATGATTAGGGTTAGAAAAAACTACAAGTAAACCCCCTAATCCCGTAGCGAAATCTGGACCGTAGGTACGTTCCAACGGTGTAAAAAATACTATGAAATTAGCTTCAGCCCGACGACACAGAGTTCGGGTCGAACTCTGTGTGGATAAGCCAGAACAATTCTGGACACGAGGGGACAGAACTCGGCCAGAGTTCTGCTTGGGGTAGAATTTGGCCCGAGTTCTGCCTTCCATGTTCCAGTATGTCGTATGGTGACTCCCGAGCTTCTCTTTCGTCTCCGAATGGCCTCGTCACCTCTCCGAGCTTCTCTGACATACAGACGGCGTTCGTCGCACTCCGGGGTCTTCTCTACATAGGTTGGGAACCCCACCCACTCCAACAATCCTAGCCGAAATTTATCCCTAATCTAGGCTGAAATCAAGGACATTGTAGTAGAGTTTTGCTCATCAAAACCTAAGGTAATAAATCCTCAACTCCTTTCCTAAATCTTGTATTTATTCTCCTACAAGG
This sequence comes from Iris pallida, assembly GCA_029216955.1. NCBI lineage: Eukaryota > Viridiplantae > Streptophyta > Magnoliopsida > Asparagales > Iridaceae > Iris > Iris pallida. Next base: position 14,765,653 of record JANAVB010021797.1, read on the forward strand.
GCATTGTGGGGTAAGATCTTCTTTGTTCAATACCAGATTCGATTATGTCGATCTGTTTTCAATAACCAACACGTTCAGAAGAACATACGGAACGTTCCTTCACCTCCCTTCAGGGACAAGCACAAACATACTACTTAACACTCGGACTACTACAGATATGTTGATGCAAAAAACTTCGACTTCATAGAGTAGAAGCAAAAAAGATAAAGTTCTTCTATTTAATCTAATTCTAATTTGTGTCATAAAAGCATCATTTTGTGTCATTTTTTCTTATCCTAGGCCGAGCTGGAATAGAACTCCAAAAGAAATTTCTTTGAAATAAATAACAATATAAGTGTTTCTTAGTTTTGAACAATGTCAACTAGACAAATCCCACGTACTAACCAATTGTTCTAACATACAAAACAATAAATGATAAATCAAACTATTAAAATATATGAAATAAAGGACCGTATCACTAATGATCCAATTCAAATAAACCCCAACAATTAGTTGGGCCAACCATTTTAGCTCTTTATTAGGAGCGGTTTGGAAGCGGGTAAGTCGGTGCAAGATTTTGATAAAAGCACACTCCAATCTGAGCTCATGACCATAATAAATATTAATAATTTTTTTCTTTTACATTATATATATTATATATATTTCTTTTTTATGTAAATTGACATTACATTTACAAGGAAACAAAAAAACATTTTAAAAAATTATAAGAAACAAAAAAAAGATGAAAAGAAAGATTTCATAAAAACAAACTAAAAAGCCAAAAAAAATTAAAAATAAAGGAAAAAAATAAAATAAAAGTTATAAAAAAGGTATAGAAAAAAAATAAAAGAACCAAAAACTCAAAAGATAAACTAAAAAGCTAACAATATTTAAGCAAACAAAAAGACATTCTCAAATGCAAATGGGAAGATGAAAAACAAACAAAGTAAAAATAGATAACTTTTTTCAGAAAATTTCATCCCAAGGGATGAAATTATAGGTATTTGTGCTGAACGGGACGATTTTTACAAAATTGCAAAGTCAAGAACACAACTCCAAGTGAATTGCAGTCTCCATATGGAGACTCCAACTCAATTGGAGGCTTGGAGGGGGGACCTCCAAATGAGTTGGCGGTTTGGGGGGGGGAGCTCCAACGCCTACTTTCCATTCTTCTTTTCTTTCCTTCTTTCTTTCTTTCTTTCTTCTTCTGCTTTTTCATTCTTCTGTTTTTTTATGGGAGAGGCTGTCCATTATTTTGTGAGGCTGCCCATTGTTTGGGGGGGGGGGCTGCCTATTGTTTCTAATTCAGGGGGTGGGAGTTGCCGCTGTTTTTTCAAAACAGTGGGCTACCTCCCCTCTATATAATCTCAAGTAATCCTCATATTCTTCATAAACTCAACTCAGCTCTTCTCATCTTCTTCTCCAAAATTCCAACCAAGCTTTGATCTCTCCTTTCTCCACAATCATAGCAGATGGCGAATGAAAATGATGGTCGTATTCCCGGTGGACCAACTACGGAGTTGATTAAGAAGCAACGAAAAAATCATATATCCGATAAAATATTTACTAGAGAGGTAATTTATTTTATTTCAATAATTTTAATAAATAATATATTAGGTCGATTGTCCTGTTTTTACTATGTTGTCCTAAATTAAATTGTGGAAATGTCCATTTTAGTTAGTAGTTATCTAATACATTTTAAATGTTAATTTTGAAAATTTTAACAGTTATTTGATCATGATCAGGAATTACGTCTCCGAGAGCATGAAAATTGGCGGAAAGAGAGACGATATAACACATGGGTTTTAAATGACGCCCAAAGGGCCCTGGTCTAATCTTTCGGGTTTCAATATTTAGACCAAATTAAATTTCTCATTCACGACGTTCATCTTATTTTAAGTCTTGCTGAACGTTGGTCGCTCGAACGTAACACTTTCCAACTTCCAGTAGGGGAGATGACGATCACGTTATGTGATGTCGCAAACATATTGGGATTGCCTATTACAGGAGACCCAATATATTTCAACCAACAATCTACTCCATCTAATCTGATTACTACTTATCTCGGAGTTATGCCTCCATCGGATCTGCGAGGTAGCAGTTATGTCACATTTTCATGGCTTCGTGGAAACTTCATGGATTTAAATTGCACCATGGACAACGAGACGGTTGTCGTAGATGATATACGGGTACGTATTTTAATTAGTAATATTTGTAAGGATTTATTTAGTATTTAGTAAAAGATTTGCTTTCTTTTTTTCAGATTATTCAGTGTACTAGAGCATACTTGCTCGCTTTATGTGGTGCTATTCTCTTTTCCGACGCAAATGAAAATACGGTTAATGTGCGACTTCTACCATTTTTAGCTGATTTGACCAAACCGACTAGTCATGCATGGGGAGCTGCTGCTTTAGCATATCTCTACGCAATGCTGACTGAATTTGTTACTATGAAAACCCACAAGAGTATTTGTGGATGTATGTCACTTGTTTAGGTAAGAAGACTCGCATGAGTATTTGTATTTCATTGTATTTACTTTGTACTGATTTTTTTACTATATTTGTTGTAGGTCTAGTCGTACGAGCACTTCTATAATGGTAGACCGGTTACCAGTGTAACTAGTAATCTTGGAGTCTTTCCTATTGCTATGCGTTGGTCGACGGATGTTGTAGATCAACAACATTGTCAATACAAGGCTGTCTCACTTTATCGTGAACAATTTGATACATTGCAGTATAGTGAGGTAATGATTTAATTATTTGATGAATGACTTTAAATTGTTGTACTTATTCATACATTGTCGTTAAACCGGTGGCATGGGCATCATATACAATTATAGAAAACGATCTAGAAATAAAAAGATTGTCATATTGGTATAGTATGCATAGATCGTACATTATATACGATCGGTATACAATGTATCATCCGGGAGATCGTGTTCTCCGACAATTCGGGAGAAGACAGATAATTCTAGATGATCCGCCCTCAATCAGTTATGCTCCATCGAATGCAATAAGTAGAATCAATGCTACAATTGGTAAATGGAATCATCGATTTGACAATTACAGCGTGAGGGACATGTGTAGTGCCCCATCCCGCTCAGTCAATCGAAGGAATCGAAATGCCGACGGCGTTCGGACTTAGCCTTGCAACGGTTGCATGAAGACATCGCTCGGTCAAGGCGACCGCTCGCTCAGGTGGGGTAGTTTCGGTGAACTTGCCTCATCTTAGCCTTCACATAATAAATCGCATGTTTTCAACTTGCACAAGTAGGCTTGATAATAAAAGAGACAAATCCACATAGCTAAAGGGAATAATCCCGATGGGTCGAATTAAGTTAGAATTTGGAAAGGTCCAACGGTCGGCTTAGAGCTGGTGCACGACGTGCTTTGAAAATGACACTCGATCCTTCATTCCGTGGCTTGGGAGAAGGAAAGTTGGTTGAGTAGGCGAAGTTATGATCATAGCCTAAGTCATAGGCGTCGCCCGCATGAATGCTTCATAAAGCATGCACGGTCCCGTCGTCCAAGGCTTGGCATAGCCTTGGCTTGCCCATAAGCTAAGTGTAACACCCTGTTTCTGAAAATTGGGGATTTTTGAAAATTTATTATTTTTATTATTTATTAGTGGTATTTTAGTCATGGTGTGATTTTCTGGTGAATTTAGTTAAGTTAAACCATTTCTAAAGTCATGCTAAGTCATGACTTATGACTTTGTGACTTTGTTAGTAAACCTTAGTGTAAACCCTAGTTTCTCTAACCTAGAAGTTGCCATGACCATGAGAACTTGACCATAGGCTTAGAATATCATTTTAGTGATTTTTAGCCTAAGGGGTATTTTGGTAATTTTCTAGGAATTAAGTAGGATTAGTGAGATTTTACTATTCATGGACTTTTGATTAGTGACTTGATAATCCCTAACCTAGTTACCCTAATCAATAGGTTAAACCCTAACCTAGAATGACTAAGAGGATTAGATATTCATGGTAGTCAAAGCTATACAAATATCTAGATATTTACTTATTGATATTTTGCTTGATTTATGCAAAATATCTTAAACCTTTACAAAAGTCCTTCCCTTAGCTTGTAAGCAAGCCAAGGACAACCCCCCCATGCCTTGGCCATGCCATGGCCGGCCAAGACACCCCCCCCCCCTTGGCATGACCCCCTTCCTATATATTTTGATAAATTCATTGCATTGCATTGAATTAAATTCATGAAAAATACCCTTTACTTCAAAATTTCATATCTCACTCTTTAGAGGTCCAAATCACCTCTAGTTTCTTGCATTGGGTTCCTACAACCTAGAGGGTGCTAAGGGAGGCTAGCAAGTTGGACACAAGGACTTGGACACACCCATAAGTGGACTTGGACACCCCCCTCATTTATTGAGTTTTCAAGGATTTTGCACATATAGGTAAATGTCTCTAAACCATATTAATATTGTAATTTTTCTTCATAAATGCATGCATATAGGTGTATACTAGCTGTGGGTAAAGTTTGGTGGAATCTAGGAATTGTTTGGTGTCGTATCGGACACGTATCCTAATTTAATTTTATTGTATTTTAAGGTTTTTAGCTCACTGTCACATTGATATTTACACACTGTTTTGTAGAACTTTTGAACCAAAACCTAGCCTAGCTAACCCTAAACCTAACCCTAAAATACTGAGCACAAATTGGGTTGTGTCGTGTCCAAAATCTGGACACGAAGCTCTCAGTTTCAACACTGTCTGGACACTGCACAGTACACAAAATGTGCCCTGCTACCACAGTGTCTAAACACACTCTACACGCCACTTGGACACGTCAAAATTGACACACGACACGGGGCATTGACTGACAGGTCATCCCCAAAGTTTGGGATGACCTCGTGTCGTATCGGACACGGAATCGTTCCCGCAAGGGTCGCGCACTGCACTGCACAGAGCACATTTCAAGCGTGTCGTGTCGCACGGACACGCCACGTGGACACCTCGTAGTGACACGGGCGTGTAGCCCTATGCGTTGCGTACACGAGGACACGAGCACGAGACGTGTCGTGTCTTGTGTCGCGAGCACGAGACGTGTGCATCTCTGCACGACGCGGTCCAAACCGCACGTATCAGTCGAGTTTCCTCGACTGATACGGGTCTAGTGTCGACCCTATATGACACGTGGACACATAACAGAGTGTCCATCGTGTAGCCCTATATGTGGGCTATACGTGTGTGTGACCACGAGTCGTATCGTGTCTCGTGGTGTGTCCACGAGACACGTGAACACGTGCACGACGCTGTGCACTGTGTTCGTGTATCCTAATTTACCCGTGTGATGTTTTTGAATGTTTGGACACATAAATTCGTGTCGTGGTGTCGTGTCAGACACCTAGGACACTAGGGTATGTTGTGGGACACGATTACCAATCCATAGGATCGAGTCTTAGCTCGTTTTAGAGGGTGTAATTCGAATTACCCTATATTTGAGTAACTGTACACTGTTTCCTGTTTTTTAGGATTTTTCCAGCTTTGTAAGATCGATTTTCAAATCGATTTTAATAGGATTTATACATTGTACTAGTTTATATTAGTATGTATATATGTAGTATATATGTATTTGTGAGTGTGGGTCGAATTTGGAGAGTTTTGGTAGTGTGTGTGTGTAGTTATATGTATATACATATGTATGTATATATGTATCATGTGTGTGTGTTTGGGGAGCCTTGGTTCCAGGTTCTGGAACCCTTCCCCCTGTTCTGACCCTTCCTAACCCCCTCTCTCTCACTGTCTCACAGTCTCACTCTCTCTCTCATTGAGTCTCTCTCTCTTTCCCTTTGTCTCTATATATATATATATTATATATGAGTTATATATATATATATATATATATATATATATATATATATATATATATATATATATATATATATATATATATATATTGATATATATATATATATATATATATTTGTAATAGTTTTCCTAGTGATGTTATATAAATATATGTATATGGTTATATATATATGTGGGGTATATGGGTATTTATATATAGTGGCTATATATATAGGTTTTACATTATATAGTATATGTATATATATATATATATATATATATATATAGGTAAACCTAGAACTAGTTGACCTAAGCTACTAGCCTATGGGCTATAGCTATTAGCCTATGGCCATTAGGGCTAACCCTAATTAACCAAATACCCATGACTTAACTAGTTTACCCCCCTGTTTGACCAAGTGTTGACCAAGGTCAACCTTAGGCCAAACTTGACCTAATCAACCTAGTTTGACTTGAACTAACCTAGAATGACTAGTTTGACTAAACCCTAACTAGTAGACCTAGGTTGACTAGCAAGTTGACCAATGTTGACTATTGTTGACCAAAGTCAACTATAGGTCAACCTTGACCTAGAAATGACCTAATTGATCTATAAATGACTTAGATGGTCTTAGAGGGACTAGCTGACTAAGTTTGATTAAACCTTAGCCTAATGACTAGTTGGTTTAGGTTTAACCTATATGAGTAAATAGTAACCTAAGTTATATGGGTAGTCCTATGTAAATTAAGATATGTATGGGGTTAAGTGGAATACTTAGAGTTGAGTCATGACTTGAGTTGGAGAATGGGATTAGCTTGATTACAGGATTAAGGTTGGTATTGTGCTATATATACATTTTGTATGATATACCTTGTATAGAAGATTGGTTATGCCTTAGCTTTGTGGTATAGAATCCTTGGTATCCAAAGACATGTTAGCCTTATAGAGTTTGAGTTAGAGTTGGCCATTGACCTAATTATCTTACAGACTAGTATATGATTAACCAAAACCTTAGTTGGTCTAAGTTTGACCTAGACTTGACCCAGATTGATCATGTTGACTAGTATTTGACTAGTTTGATTAGAGTGTTGACCAGGAGTTGACTTAAACCTAGATTTGACTTGTTTGACCTTGTTTGATCTTGTTTGACCTTATTTGACTTAGTATGACTTCCTGTGACCCAGTTTGACTATTAGAGTTGACCAAGAGTTGACTTTTGACCAGTTTGACCTAGAATCATGTAGTATGCATTGTATACTTTATTTTTATCATTGTGGATACATTGTGACTTATATTGCTCTGATTAGGAGCCATACACCTCTCCTCAGACAGTATATCCTCTTCAGACATTCAGTTATCAGGCGAGTACATTCTCTGACCGTTTCATACTTGTTCAGGCTTTACTTCTCGCTCTAGATTACTTTACTTGTTGCTGTCACATTGTAACACGGATTGGTACTATATGGATCTTTACATGAGATGTTATCCCCCTCGGGAGCATCGGGTACTTCATGTTATGTGTGTTTCACTATCATCATGTACACCCATGCTTTCATTATTCATGTACACTCATGTGATCATGTACTCTCATGTTTACTGAGCTCTCATGTATACTATCATGTGCACCCTTTCATGGGCCCCATGTGATATCATGTACAATAACGTAACTTGTATAGATCCTTGTGTATTGATTGGGGAAACGGGGGAGTAGAAGTGGACATGTGAATAATTCCAAAGTAGTGTAATCATGTACAAACTCAGTAGTGTAATCATGTATAAATTCTAGCCATTCACATGCCTATCTTGTGCTCTACATCACTAGTCACTTACAGTTCTCTATATACAGTAGATATTTCATTACAGCTATCTCTTTTACAGCGTATATTTCCTTTCAGCAGTTCATGTATCTTACTCTATTGCCTGTATCGTATTTCCTAACATGATATGCACTGTGTGAGATGTTTTGTGCTCGTTCCCGTCCTGATTGGACCTGTTGAAAATATTACAGAGGATGAGGAGGAGGCCCTGGTGTCTACCTATTATGGAGCAGGACTAGATGATACTTATGTTGTGGACCCTCAACAGGATCCACCTGCAGCTGAGGATGTTGTTCCAGTAGTCTAGACCAGTTTAGCCTAGGCAGTCTTTCCTATATTTACATTTTGTCTCACATCTGAGTTGTATTTTGAGATGTTGAGTTATGTATAGACTCTTAGTCTTGTATTATGAGTTGACATTCTGGATGTTATGTATCTTAGACACTTAGACTTATTCATCTATGATACTGTTCTCTTGAGTTACTATCTATCTATCTGTTTTTCATTCTTCTACCTTAGATGTGATTGAGACAGCATATTGTTATATCACCTCCATTCGGAGAGTATATACTGTACAGGTACTTTGGTATTATTAGATGATTGACCTAGGACAGCGTTCTACCGCCGATACTGCGGCGTAGGCTGGGCGTTGTTACGTTCTCGTACCCTGACAGTGGGTGCGGGTCGTGACACGTTTTTAGTGGTGGCCCATGCAGGTCGAGTTTATGTAGTGGTATTCGAACTAGAGTATCACTACAGCCTGCGATAGGATTTGAGAAATAGGCTTAGAGAGAGTGGATACTCAATCACTGCTATGATACTTTGAGAGATTCCTGGGATGACCCTTGAGAATCTCATTTGAAATTTCGATTTAAACTCCTTTTCCCTTGATTGAATTTGACTTTGGAGGATTCACTGTAGAACTTTGAATCCTGGTATTAGTTGATGATTTTAAATTTTTTGTAGTTGTTGATTTTAATTTCTTAGTGTTAGATTAATATCTTTTATTTTTTTAGGGTACTCAATCACAATTATGAGAAAACTCTTATCTGTTTCTTGCCATCTAATCCTCTTGCTAATTGCTTACCCTTGAAATGAACTGTCCCCTCTATTCTGCATCTTGCTTAAACTTTTTCTACCAAACTATGTGACTGTATCCCAACCCTGACTTACTCGACATTCCTCAAATCAAGACTTTATTGAGACCTTCTAACCTTGACCCTTGATTGATCGAACCCTAACTATATTCATCTAGTAGCCTATCTATCCCTAGGACTGTGTTCCTAAATTATTTACTAGATTCCTGATTTCATGAGTTAATTTGATCTTCTTCAATTTTTGCATCAATTTGTCACGTCTCGAACTCCCACTTTCTATTCTAGATCCTTGGACGTCCTTTACCGTGACCTAGATATTCAGAGTATAATACTAGATGTTACCTTCTAACGAACTTCACATGTAAGACCTAGACTAGCCTACCTTCATGTAGGTATTCCATGTCCCACTAAAACCCGTCTCCTCGTACTCTATTTTCTTGACATGATTTTCTAGTCAAATGGCTAAACTATAACCTCTACCATGATACTAAATTAATTCTTATTTCAATTAGAGATCCACCATGGCTCAAATCTTTCGACCTGGCATGTGATGGTATTCTGATTGAATCATTAAATACTTACCCTTGTACCTTATCTTGAATGCTTGACCCGATTGGTTAAGGATCTTGGACTATGTATTTCTTTCATCATTCCCACTCTTACTTATATCTTATGCTACAAATTATCCTTAGTTTTACAAGCTTATTCTTTCGAGCTTGATCATGATATATTTTATTGGGTGCGCACCCACTAACATATTGTCTAATCAGAACCGGCGCATGATGGTCTGATCAACCTATTGCGTTTTGGTTCGCTTTTTTATATATTAATCTACGTGGATGAAGACAGTTAAACTTGCCTTAGAATCTTATCCGCAACAGCCTTGACAATTCTTCTTGGAATTATTTTATCGCCTATGAACCTCGTATTCGTATCCAGTTAAATTAACTTTAATCATGACCTAGATCTTCATCATTGGATGCTCGTGCTCGTACTCGATTTCATTGATTTTTCATCTTGCCCAAATCTCGATTTATCCTGAAATTGATCAACTTAGATCGTGCCAAGACTAAAATCTATTTGTGATTGTTGTGCCTAAATTTTTCAATTTTCTTTTTCCACTTTATGGAATAGTAACTTTAATGATTTCTCACTTGTTAATGACCCATTTTCATATAGGATGGTAGACGGCCTATAGCCTTGATGATTGTTGTTTCCTTACATTCCCAATTTGGACACCTTAGATTGCTTGTACGTTTTGATACCATAGGAACAGTCTTGATCTAGAATGACTAGTGCACTTAGATGAGACCGCAGACTGTCCCATTTAACCTGTCCCCCTGGTACCACTATTGTATCACAATTTCTGGTTCAATCAGGCCATAGACTCTTCCCACTCTAAAATATGATCATCGTAGACATATTACCGTGACTTTTAAATTTGAAGCACAAGACTAGTTGTTTTCCCAAAACTGATTTCACATACGTGACCTAGACATGACATACTACACCCATGACCTTAGTGTCCCACTCAGGCATACCATTGTGTGCTTCATTTGCTTAGTACGATTTTCCTGATCCGAGACTCCATCCTGATTTACCCCATGGAGTTATTTTTGGCTTCGATTTGAATTAAGGACACCTTATGACCTAAAACTGCCAGCCAATTTTTGGACATGACCCAGTATAGGTCTACTACCCATATTTTGCTTGTTGACCTTGTATGTTGCCTAGGTAGTGGCTTCGTCCTTGATTGTTGGAGGTTTGACCTAGAAGGAGTACGACCATCTAAATTTCGAGGACGAAATTATTTTAAGGTGGGTAGACTTGTAACACCCTGTTTCTGAAAATTGGGGATTTTTGAAAATTTATTATTTTTATTATTTATTAGTGGTATTTTAGTCATGGTGTGATTTTCTGGTGAATTTAGTTAAGTTAAACCATTTCTAAAGTCATGCTAAGTCATGACTTATGACTTTGTGACTTTGTTAGTAAACCTTAGTGTAAACCCTAGTTTCTCTAACCTAGAAGTTGCCATGACCATGAGAACTTGACCATAGGCTTAGAATATCATTTTAGTGATTTTTAGCCTAAGGGGTATTTTGGTAATTTTCTAGGAATTAAGTAGGATTAGTGAGATTTTACTATTCATGGACTTTTGATTAGTGACTTGATAATCCCTAACCTAGTTACCCTAATCAATAGGTTAAACCCTAACCTAGAATGACTAAGAGGATTAGATATTCATGGTAGTCAAAGCTATACAAATATCTAGATATTTACTTATTGATATTTTGCTTGATTTATGCAAAATATCTTAAACCTTTACAAAAGTCCTTCCCTTAGCTTGTAAGCAAGCCAAGGACAACCCCCCCATGCCTTGGCCATGCCATGGCCGGCCAAGACACCCCCCCCCCCTTGGCATGACCCCCTTCCTATATATTTTGATAAATTCATTGCATTACATTGAATTAAATTCATGAAAAATACCCTTTACTTCAAAATTTCATATCTCACTCTTTAGAGGTCCAAATCACCTCTAGTTTCTTGCATTGGGTTCCTACAACCTAGAGGGTGCTAAGGGAGGCTAGCAAGTTGGACACAAGGACTTGGACACACCCATAAGTGGACTTGGACACCCCCCTCATTTATTGAGTTTTCAAGGATTTTGCACATATAGGTAAATGTCTCTAAACCATATTAATATTGTAATTTTTCTTCATAAATGCATGCATATAGGTGTATACTAGCTGTGGGTAAAGTTTGGTGGAATCTAGGAATTGTTTGGTGTCGTATCGGACACGTATCCTAATTTAATTTCATTGTATTTTAAGGTTTTTAGCTCACTGTCACATTGATATTTACACACTGTTTTGTAGAACTTTTGAACCAAAACCTAGCCTAGCTAACCCTAAACCTAACCCTAAAACACTGAGCACAAATTGGGTTGTGTCGTGTCCAAAATCTGGACACGAAGCTCTCAGTTTCAACACTGTCTGGACACTGCACAGTACACAAAATGTGCCCTGCTACCACAGTGTCCAAACATACTCTACACGCCACTTGGACACGTCAAAATTGACACACGACACGGGGCATTGACTGACAGGTCATCCCCAAAGTTTGGGATGACCTCGTGTCGTGTCGGACACGGAATCGTCCCCGCAAGGGTCGCGCACTGCACTGCACAGAGCACATTTCAAGCGTGTCGTGTCGCACGGACACGCCACATGGACACCTCGTAGTGACACGGGCGTGTAGCCCTATGCGTTGCGTACACGAGGACACGAGCACGAGATGTGTCGTGTCCTGTGTCGCGAGCACGAGACGTGTGCATCTCTGCACGACGCGGTCCAAACCGCACGTATCAGTCGAGTTTCCTCGACTGATACGGGTCTCGTGTCGACCCTATACGACACGTGGACACATAACAGAGTGTCCATCGTGTAGCCCTATATGTGGGCTACACGTGTGTGTGACCACGAGTCGTGTCGTGTCTCGTGGTGTGTCCACGAGACACGTGAACACGTGCACGACGCTGTGCACTGTGTTCGTGTATCCTAATTTACTCGTGTGATGTTTTTGAATGTTTGGACACATAAATTCGTGTCGTGGTGTCGTGTCAGACACCTAGGACACTAGGGTATGTTGTGGGACACGATTACCAATCCATAGGATCGAGTCTTAGCTCGTTTTAGAGGGTGTAATTCGAATTACCCTATATTCGAGTAACTGTACACTGTTTCCTGTTTTTTAGGATTTTTCCAGTTTTGTAAGATCGATTTTCAAATCGATTTTAATAGGATTTATACATTGTACTAGTGTATATTAGTATGTATATATGTAGTATATATGTATTTGTGAGTGTGGGTCGAATTTGGGGAGTTTTGGTAGTGTGTGTGTGTAGTTATATGTATATACATATGTATGTATATATGTATCCTGTGTGTGTGTTTGGGGAGCCTTGGTTCCAGGTTCTGGAACCCTTCCCCCTGTTCTGACCCTTCCTAACCCCCTCTCTCTCACTGTCTCACAGTCTCACTCTCTCTCTCTCATTGAGTCTCTCTCTCTTTCCCTTTGTCTCTCTATATATATATATTATATATGAGTTATATATATATAGGTATATATATATATATATATATATATATATATATATATATATATATATATATATATATATATATATATATATATATTGATATATATATATATATATTTGTAATAGTTTTCCTAGTGATGTTATATAAATATATGTATATGGTTATATATATATGTGGGGTATATGGGTATTTATATATAGTGGCTATATATATAGGTTTTACATTATATAGTGTATGTATATATATATATATATATATATATATATATATATATATATATATAGGTAAACCTAGAACTAGTTGACCTAAGCTACTAGCCTATGGGCTATAGCTATTAGCCTATGGCCATTAGGGCTAACCCTAATTAACCAAATACCCATGACTTAACTAGTTTACCCCCCTGTTTGACCAAGTGTTGACCAAGGTCAACCTTAGGCCAAACTTGACCTAATCAACCTAGTTTGACTTGAACTAACCTAGAATGACTAGTTTGACTAAACCCTAACTAGTAGACCTAGGTTGACTAGCAAGTTGACCAATGTTGACTATTGTTGACCAAAGTCAACTATAGGTCAACCTTGACCTAGAAATGACCTAATTGATCTATAAATGACTTAGATGGTCTTAGAGGGACTAGCTGACTAAGTTTGATTAAACCTTAGCCTAATGACTAGTTGGTTTAGGTTTAACCTATATGAGTAAATAGTAACCTAAGTTATATGGGTAGTCCTATGTAAATTAAGATATGTATGGGGTTAAGTGGAATACTTAGAGTTGAGTCATGACTTGAGTTGGAGAATGGGATTAGCTTGATTACAGGATTAAGGTTGGTATTGTGCTATATATACATTTTGTATGATATACCTTGTATAGAAGATTGGTTATGCCTTAGCTTTGTGGTATAGAATCCTTGGTATCCAAAGACATGTTAGCCTTATAGAGTTTGAGTTAGAGTTGGCCATTGACCTAATTATCTTACAGACTAGTATATGATTAACCAAAACCTTAGTTGGTCTAAGTTTGACCTAGACTTGACCCAGATTGATCATGTTGACTAGTATTTGACTAGTTTGATTAGAGTGTTGACCAGGAGTTGACTTAAACCTAGATTTGACTTGTTTGACCTTGTTTGATCTTGTTTGACCTTATTTGACTTAGTATGACTTCCTGTGACCCAGTTTGACTATTAGAGTTGACCAAGAGTTGACTTTTGACCAGTTTGACCTAGAATCATGTAGTATGCATTGTATACTTTATTTTTATCATTGTGGATACATTGTGACTTATATTGCTCTGATTAGGAGCCATACACCTCTCCTCAGACAGTATATCCTCTTCAGACATTCAGTTATCAGGCGAGTACATTCTCTGACCGTTTCATACTTGTTCAGGCTTTACTTCTCGCTCTAGATTACTTTACTTGTTGCTGTCACATTGTAACACGGATTGGTACTATATGGATCTTTACATGAGATGTTATCCCCCTCGGGAGCATCGGGTACTTCATGTTATGTGTGTTTCACTATCATCATGTACACCCATGCTTTCATTATTCATGTACACTCATGTGATCATGTACTCTCATGTTTACTGAGCTCTCATGTATACTATCATGTGCACCCTTTCATGGGCCCCATGTGATATCATGTACAATAACGTAACTTGTATAGATCCTTGTGTATTGATTGGGGAAACGGGGGAGTAGAAGTGGACATGTGAATAATTCCAAAGTAGTGTAATCATGTACAAACTCAGTAGTGTAATCATGTATAAATTCTAGCCATTCACATGCATATCTTGTGCTCTACATCACTAGTCACTTACAGTTCTCTATATACAGTAGATATTTCATTACAGCTATCTCTTTTACAGCGTATATTTCCTTTCAGCAGTTCATGTATCTTACTCTATTGCCTGTATCGTATTTCCTAACATGATATGCACTGTGTGAGATGTTTTGTGCTCGTTCCCGTCCTGATTGGACCTGTTGAAAATATTACAGAGGATGAGGAGGAGGCCCTGGTGTCTACCTATTATGGAGCAGGACTAGATGATACTTATGTTGTGGACCCTCAGCAGGATCCACCTGCAGCTGAGGATGTTGTTCCAGTAGTCTAGATCAGTTTAGCCTAGGCAGTCTTTCCTATATTTACATTTTGTCTCACATCTGAGTTGTATTTTGAGATGTTGAGTTATGTATAGACTCTTAGTCTTGTATTATGAGTTGACATTCTGGATGTTATGTATCTTAGACACTTAGACTTATTCATCTATGATACTGTTCTCTTGAGTTACTATCTATCTATCTGTTCTTCATTCTTCTACCTTAGATGTGATTGAGACAGCATATTGTTATATCACCTCCATTCGGAGAGTATATACTGTACAGGTACTTTGGTATTATTAGATGATTGACCTAGGACAGCGTTCTACCGCCGATACTGCGGCGTAGGCTGGGCGTTGTTACGTTCTCGTACCCTGACAGTGGGTGCGGGTCGTGACACTAAGTTGCGTTGAGCGGCTTGTGACCTAAGTCTAGGCACCCGAGGGACTTGTTCGTTCAAGTTGGATGTGTGCACGGCGCGATCCGTTAAGGTGGGCGAGGAGCTCATTCCACCAGTACAGTTGAGTACTGACACCCACATTGTTTTCATGTGCAGGTACAGGTAGAAGCTCGTGGCGCGGAGCTCGCTTGGATGCGTCGAGGCATGGAGTTTCTTGGCGATTCGAAGCATGCGGCCGCATGGAGTAAAGACTTATACGGGACATAATGTATGGACGTCGCCTTCCAAAGCATCCGCTGGCTCAAGACTTGTAATTGAGAGATGAGAGAGAGCTGAGTTATTTGTAAGTGAGACGAGTGTATTTGAGTGATTGTAATCTTGGCCTTGCGCCCCCATTGTAACCTTGTTCAATATCAATAAAAGAGCTTCTTTGAATAACTTGTGTTTGTTCTAAATTTTTGCTGCATGTTCAATGTCTCTGTATGGGACTTCTGTGCGACGACCCCGTCGCAGCCGTTGAAATCGGCCGTTATGGAACCCGCCTTGCACGAGCGCAATCTAGGCTCGTGCGACATCACGCCTTAGCCAAGACGATCGCTCCTACGGGAGCGGGGCGTGACATAATGGTATCAGAGCACGGCTTTACGTCCTTGGACTATCGATTGAATTCTTTAACTTCGTTATTTCTGCAAACTCTGAATTGTGCTTCCACAAGTTGATATCGTTGGTGCGCTCTCTCTCAAATGTTCCACGGGATGTCCATACAATAAGTCTATCTATTTTGCAAAACGTAGGAGAACAGTTTTTGATAAACCAAAAAGATGATTTGCGTAAGCACGGTTGGCTAAGTCGGGCTGGGCATATACACCAAAGTTGCGTCGACCTTAGAAAAGTCGAGTGTGGGAATTGAATTGTGTCGGACGAGAATGAGTTGAACTCGATTGAGTAAAGTGAGATGACTATCGATAGGGGTGCTATCGAACAACGATGTTATCGTCGGTGCGATATAAGGTGAGCGTGCTTAAAATAGTGAATGATAAAATCTTTCAATATTAAAATTACAATATCTACACACAAAATAAACATGTATACATGGAATATAAGTATGATACCATCTACCACATGTACAAGAACTATCGTCTAACCGTACAACGTATGTTCTACTTGTTGCACGATCCATCACTTCATATGTATAGCCATCAAATGCTAATATATCTAAATGAGTTCTTTCTTTGATAATATTAGCCATAGTTTTCAACATTCTCGGACAAAAACTTGTTTCTATCTTTTCAGCAGCGTTTCTATTCTTTTCATGAAGTGTGATAATCTTGGCTCTAATACCATCGAGAAGTGTCGTTATTGGTTTATCATGTAACTTCTTAATCCAATTGTTAAAACATTCAGCAAGATTAGAAGTGTTAATATCGAATCTGGGACAAGGAGCATACGCTGTAATCCAATGTTCAAAACGACGATTTTCATCGTTCACACCAATAAGCCAATCATACAATGTCATGTTCTCGGCTTTAATGATATCGAACAAGTGTTCTGCATCTGTCGGATTGTACGATCTAGCAAGCGAATCTAATAAGTTTTGAAAAGTTTTTTCTCTCGTAATTTGTTTCATGTTCTGTTTGAAATGTTGAATACAAAAAATGGGATAATTTCGGAAAAACAACGCATCGCATTTATTAAACTTTTTTGCTTATCAGAAATGAAAGAAATCCTATTCCATTCTATAGAAGAACTTTCAAAAGAAATTCTTAACGCATTTAAAAACCAAGACCAAGAATCAGTGTTTTCACCTTCAGCAACAACATATGCAATTGGATATAACTGGTAGTTTGGATCATGTGCACAAGCAATAAATAAAATACCTTGATATTTAGATGAAAGAAACGTAGCATCAGTACTAATAACCGGTAAACAACCTCTTAAAAAGCCGTCAATGCACGCCTTAAAACAAATATATATTCTTTGGAAGCTATTGTCTTCTGCTGTTTGTAGATAAAATCTACTACTAGGATTTGTCTCCAAAATTCTAAAACCGTACTCCTCAAGACTACCATAAGCCTCAACATAACTTCCATTTATTTCGGCTAAGGACATCTCTCGGGCTCTCCATGCTTTAGAATAAGTAATATGTACACGATGTTCTCAAAATATATCTTTAACTATCTGTGATGCGCTATACGACTGATTATCTCTAATTATATCAATTATCCTGCTCTAAATCCATGTAGCGCTAGCTAATCGATGACGTCCGATTGTAAGTCCACTAAAATAGGAATGGTGACTTTCTAATGTACTTATTTTTACTATGTTTCCATTTCCAATGGATCTGGATTATACTCTCCAATTACAGTTCGGTTGATCACAAGTATATATAATTCCACGAGAATTGTTCATAGTACTAGCTGAACAACTAAAATTAGGTTCAATTGTAACATTACTTACAAAACTTCTAAATTCAGAACGAGAAGAAAATTCTTGACCGATAACTAATTCACGGGTGAAAGCATTATCTGTATTATCATCTAAGTCATATTCCATATTTTCAACTAAATCATCACTGTTTCCGTCGTCTTCATCATCATTATCAGCTCGGATTCATCTGATGATTGATTTTGTTGAAAAGATGGAACAATTTGTTGGGAAGAACTACCACCCATAAAATATTGACTATTTCTGTTATCAAAAGTTGTGGCTATTTGAATAACAAAATATTTACATACCATGATTGTGAATTAATTTGAAAAATATAATTGCATGCTTCATCACTATCTATTAAAAAACATCTACAATTAGAAACAGACTTTAAAATAAATTCATAATTAATAGAACAACGTTGAATAATAAGATTACATAAATTTTCAAAAGTAATACTTTCATAAGCTAAAAATATTTGAGTTTCTCCACCTTCGTAATCTAACCCATTTAAGTTACCTCCGTGCGAACATAATATTCTTACGCTACGATCCGTAATCGAAGGAGGCAACTGCTAGAGATTGATCAAAAATTTCTGTTAGAGAACTTGATGAATGGAGTACTTGATCAATGTGTGCTGGTGAGTAATAGAAAGAAGAGTGAGTAATATGGAGTGAGTGAGTTGTGAGGATTGAGTCCTCCATGTGCTTTTTATAGATGAATTTAATAGAGCCGTTAGATAGTAACCGTTGAAAAAGCAGAAGGAGAAAGAAAGAAAGAAAGAAAGAAAAGAAGAATGGAAACTAGCCGTTGGAGCTCCCCCCCCCCCCCCCCCCCCCCCCCCCCACCCAAAGCCTCCAAGTGAGTGGAGACTCCAACTCACTTGGAGTTATGTCCTTGACTTTAAAATTTTGCAAAAATCGTTCCGTTCACCGCAAATACCTATAATTTCATCCTTCGGATGAAATTTTCTGAACTTTTTTTTGAGGGGAAAAAAAAAGAATAAACATAAAAAAAAGGAGAAGGAAAAAAAGTAAAAATTAAGCAGAAAATTTTAATTCAAAATTACAATTAAGAATGGCCTGAACCCGATTCAATCTAAAATTAGCTTACATCAAATTTATTTCCATAAAAATTAATATTATTTTAACTTTGCACGTTAGAGGATCTCGTTTTCTTTTCCTCCAGGAAAGAGACTTGGATTATTAAGAAATATATTACTAAGAAACCAACATAGCACTTTGTTGAAAGACTTGGACACAGTACGTACAGGAACTCAAAATCAATATGTACTCATTCTTAGGGACAATAAATTCTAATCAGACGGCTACTACTTCCTTCTCCTTTTCTTGTTCCTCTTTGAAGTTGGGATCCTCAGAGCCCAGTGCTCCTCCGATGATCTCCGTCACAAAGTACTCTTCTTCGGAGTAGAGATAGTGGCCAGACCAGGTGAACTTGCCTCCATACCCGCCCTTCTTCGGCTCGCCACTCATACCAGTCGCCGACTTCCGATCCTTCCGGCCTAACACGTGCTCGGATCGTGCGTGGCTCTTCGAACCCTTCATTGTAGACTTGTCACTGGCATGCTTCGATGAACATTATATACACAAAATTAAAGTGGAGTTTAGCTTACGTCCTTCCGCAGGTACAACGTATATATGAAAACCGATAAGAACGATGACGTGTTCTTGTTATCATTTAAAAAATTGAAACTGCTGATGCATAGCTGAAAGTTGGCAGAAAAAAACTACTGCTCAAACTACAGTGCACTGTGATATATTTATATAGAAATTTTTTTATGAAATGTCAAAAAAAAACAAAAAAAATTTATGAAAAAATTCACCGCACAATAATATTTTATCGCGTGTCCAGAATTAGTAAAAAATATATAAAGAAGATTCTGAATGACCTTTTTGTCCTTCATTCTTATTTATTGAAAACACCCACGAAACTACTCCTAGAAAAACGTTTCGAAACTTCATCTTCTTCCATACGATTCTCACTTTCGAATATATATTTTTTCCTCAAAAATTTTCAAACCTTACTTCAAAAACTCGTCGAAAATTTTCGAAAAGGTCGACAAACAGTAAAACTGTTAAAACGGAGGTCCAAACATCATTTTTTCGCGATTCTAAAATTTCGAAAGGCCGACTACAAAATTTATTGTTAGTCCCTGGCTCCTCGAAAATACGCTCATTTCGCGATAAACCGGGCCTCGTTTCAACCTCCCAGTCAAAAGTTATGACCCTTCAAAGTTTTAACTGGCTATAAAATGCAGAGAATAATCATTCTCCGTAGTAATATCACAGAGAACGACCATCCTTCGTGCTAAAACCACGAAGAATGACCATTCTCCTTATTAAATTGACAAAGAATAGTCATTCTCCGTGTTAAAATGACAGAAAATGACCATTCTCCGTCAATTTAACAAGGAGAATGCCCATTCTCCGTGCTAAAACCACGGAGAATGACCATTCTCCTTGTTAAATTGACTAAGAGTAGCCATTCTCCGTGTTCAAATGACGGAGAATGTCAGCTCCTGTTTTTCAAAATTTGGTTTAATTAGTGTTAATTAGATATTAATGACCTATTTAGCTTTAAAATAATTTATTATAATTATTGAGAATTTTCTAGAATTTTCAAATAATTTAAATGAGTTTTAATTACTAAAATATAAGTTTGCAATTTTACAAAATATTGTGATTGAGTTTTGCAATTATTTTTAGATTGTTTAATTACTATTTGCAATTTTCTAAATGTTCTATGCAAATTTATTTTGCATATAAGCCAAGCGGGAGGAGATTTGCAAATTCAATTTTGCATTAGTTAATGGGGAGGACCAAACTGTTATTTCCTAAAATATAGGGACCTAACTGCTAAACCGCCGTCACCCCCACCCCCCCCCCCCCCACGTTCGGGCCAACTGCCCCCGACAACCACGACGAGAGGCGACCGCCACGCCGACACCGACCTAGACCACCTCGACAGCCCTAAATTGCCTATAAATACTCCCCGACCCCGAAACCCTAACCCTAGCTTAATTTCCGACCACCACCAGCCGCCTCCAGTCTCTCTTCCCCGACAAGAACCCTAACCCTAACCCTAACTCCGGCGATCCCTAGCGCCACCCCACAGCCGCATTCACCACCCGCAACTGCCACCACCGAGTTCGCCGAGGCCAGGCGAGTGCAGTGCCACCCGAGCGCCACGACGACGACGCCTCTAGCCGCCGTCAGCACCCTCCACAACCCCTAGCTCGACCGGACACGTAGGTAACAGCTCTAAAAACCGTGTCGTGTGTAGTGCCCCGTCCCTACATCGTGCCCCGTACTCGGTCCACGGGGTGCGCAAGAAAGGAACACTGTCGCTATCGATTCGGCCGGGACCGATAGGTCGGGATCGACCGAGTCGATCGAACGGGAACGGTTGAATTAAGATCCATTCCTCGTTATGGAATGTCTTCTTCGGAACCAAGTCCCATATTCAGCGGGTTGCGCCTCGAGGATTGACTCTGCGGCTGAGTCGGGAGAGACCTCCCGTTGCTCTGCTTTTCACGCCGCTTGCGTTGGTTTTGGCTTTGGTTTTCCGAATGCGTTTTCGTGAATGTTTTCGATGGTTTTCATGGTTTACATTTCGAGCTCGCATTTCCTATCGAACTCTTGCATAAATATAGTGTTCTAATCGGTTGCTTGTGCGATTTCAGGTGATCGCGTAGGCGACGTCTAGCGCAGCCAACAAGTCCCTCGCCTCAAGTAAAATCTCAAGGTGAGTGGCTGACCCCCTTCGTCTCGACCCTCTATTTCAAATGAGAACTCGGGTAATGTTACTAAGATTTAATGATTCGCTTGTAGAACACAAGTCTTGTATGTTAGAAGTGAATAACAAATGCGTTGTGTTGAAAAGAGATAGAATTAATTCATGCCTGCAAAACAACCAAGTGAATGAATTGATCACATAACAAGCCCCCAACGGTATCCTAAAATACTCCATGTTAACCCTATGAACTTGGACAACTTGTCGACAAGGGGTGGTTTCTTCGAGCGGAATTCCGGGGCCACGGGACCG
Organism: Iris pallida; assembly: GCA_029216955.1. Classification (NCBI taxonomy): domain Eukaryota; kingdom Viridiplantae; phylum Streptophyta; class Magnoliopsida; order Asparagales; family Iridaceae; genus Iris; species Iris pallida. The sequence continues at coordinate 14,787,452 of JANAVB010021797.1, forward strand.
TCTCGGCCTAGGAAGAAACTGTTGTAGCCGCGCTGGTTAGGCAACGCTGGAAAGGCATCGGTAAGACGGGGACTTGCATCGGGGCTCGCTACCTGCGTTGCAGGGGTCCCGTATTACCAGGCTACGTCCAAGGCGGCTGGTTAGGCCAATCCCATAACAAACACTTGATATAAATTGCTGTTAGCTAACATGGTAAGTTTTATGTCGCACGGCGCGCTCCGCCGGAAGAAACCTTGGTGTAACTTAATGTTTCTATGAAAATATCCAGGATGGTTAGAAAGACCACTAAAAGCAAGTTGTATGATTTTATCAAATTCTTGAACCAAATGAGAGCCTGGAAATTAATTAGCCACTCGCCAGTACATGTTGATTGTACTGATCCTCGCTCTCTATACAGGTGCGATAGATCTGGAAGGGCGTGCTACGTAAAGGGAGGCAACGCTCGTGTGTTTTGAAGCTTCGTCCGTGCATTGAAGCTTGGATCGACCCCTTTTGAAGACTCCGCTGTTGAAGATCGAAGACAGATGGAGCGCCTTCCCACCATCCCAGGTGTTTTGTAATTTTGGTTGAAATCAAGGGATGAATGTATGTAATGGCTATCTCATCGACGTCTACTTTGTATTGGAGTCAGTTTGTAAGAAGCCCGCGCGGCGCCTTTGTATCGAGTCTGTAATATGATGTTCATTATCAATAAAGCTTATGTTTCTTTCTCTAAAATGTGTGTTCAATTTACTCTGCGCATTCTCTTGTTGTTGTGTTTCGGATAACCTTATGACTATGCCTTGTGCAAGCGCAACTTAGGCTTGCACGGCATCACGCCCGGGGGACGACTATCGATTCTATGAAATCGGGGCGTGACATAATGGTATCAGAGCACGGCTTTACATCCTTGGCCTCTAGTGTCGAGTTTTCAGTCTTAAAATCGTGGGTCTCGTGTCGATGAGATATGTCGTTCCATACAAGGTAGTCCGTAATAAGTTTGGTTACTAATGCATTTTACCTTCAAAATCCCAGAAGGTGCGACGGTGAATGTGGCGAACGAAGAAAGTGCTTCGAGCGGCTCGAGTAGCTCGAGGCCCGGACCCTCAAACGATGCCATGGGACGGATGTTGCGCATGCTGGAAGCGCAACAACAACAAGCTCTAGAGAATCAACGCCTGAATGAGCAACATCGACGGGAGACGGAGGCACATCGACGGGAGGTAGAGGCACGCCAGACCCAGTTCGAGGCCCGATTTGATGCACAATTCAAGTTGCAGCAGAAGCAGCTTGATACTCTTCAGCAAATTGTACAGACTGTGGTGGCCAACAACAACATCTCTACAACGACTCCTGCCGTGACCGAGCCTGCGGCCAGACAAAGTGAAATCGAACCGGAGGTACCCGAGCTTATGCCTGCGACGCCGAGGAGTTCCAGCTTCGACGTGTCTAAATTCACAAAGAGCTTCCGTACTTCCTTCTGTGGTACTGAAGACCCTTCATTGGCGATCGATTGGCTGGAAGAGTTGGAAGACCGGTTCGAGCTCCTGGGTGTTGATGAGTCCAAGAAAGTCGCATGCGCTCAACTTCTACTCCGATTGAACGCGCACGACTGGTGGGCCGTGCAAAAGCGAGCAATCAGACGCGACGACGAGACGGCAGCAATATCTTGGGCCACCTTCCGAGAGGCGTTCGAGATCGAGTACCTTCCCGATGCCATTCGACAAGAGAAGGAGAACGAGTTTATGCAGCTAAGGCAAGGGAATATGACGGTGCGGCAGTATGCAGCAGAGTTCAACAAGTTGGCCAAGTTTGCTGGACAATACCTGCCTTCCATGGCGAGTCGTGCACGACGGTTCGAAGTGGGCCTACGGCCATCTATTTCCGCCCATGTGTCCGTTCCAAAGTACCCAACGATGGGGGAGTCTCTCAACCACGCCCTCCGCCTTGAAAGCCAATACCCTCCAGGTGCTGCCGGCGCTGTGCATACCTACAATCACAAACGCCCTAGCCACGCGGGAGGAAACAACGTGACCAAGCGTCCGAACAACGGGCCCCAAGGCGGATATCAAGGGCGTGACACACGATACTGCAAACCGATGTCGTCGTCACGGTCACACGATTGACTACTGCCGGATACCAGAGGATGGGTGCTGGAACTGTGGCCAGAGGGGCCACCGACGTGCTGAGTGTCCAATCCGAAGGCCGAACCCAACGGCGCCCCAACAACATCGTCCAGTGGCGCCCCAGCAGCACCGTCCAGGGAATCAAGTCCCAGCGCCTCGAGCCCATCAACCTGCACCGCAAAATGGTCAAGACCGTCGCCCCAATGCCCAGGGCCGCGTCTACGCCTTGACTCGAGACGAAGCGCTTGCCTCAGACACGGTCGTGACAGGTATACTTAGTTTTAATAATGTGCCTGCTCGCGTACTATTTGATTCAGGTGCTTCACATAGTTTTATAGCGGCGGACTTCGTCGCCGAGCATAAATTTCCGTTAGTATCATTAGACCTCGACCTTAGCGTGAGCACACCTTCGGGCACACCAATACTCACTAATTCAGCCTGCACCGACGGGATTATCTGTATCGGCGGTCAAAAGGTCGGTCTGGACGTGATGGTCCTAGACATGAATGATTTCGATATCATTTTGGGGATGGATTGGCTTGGGCCGTGCAACGCAACCATAGACTGCGCCAGAAAGAAGGTCATCTTCCGCATACCAGGTGTGCCTGAATTCTGCTTTTCGTGTGGTGAGGCGTCGTCGACCTGCATGTTGATCTCGGCAATCTCTGCTCGGAGGATGCTGCATTCTGGGTGCGAAGGCTACTTGGCGTCCGTCCGAGACATGCGACAGGATGGTGCAAACGTAGGTCAAACCGACGTTGTGGCAGAATTCCCCGATGTGTTCCCGGACGAGCTACCCGGCATGCCTCCCGACCGAGAGATCGAGTTCAGCATCGATACATTCCCCGATACTCGACCGATTTCCAAGGCCCCGTACAGAATGGCTCCCGCCGAGTTGAAGGAACTCAAGGTCCAGCTACAAGAATTACTCGATAAAGGGTTTATTCGGCCTAGTGTTTCGCCGTGGGGAGCGCCCGTTTTGTTCGTGAAGAAGAAGGACGGGTCCCTGCGCCTGTGCGTCGATTACCGAGAGCTTAACAAGGCCACCATCCGGAACAAGTACCCATTGCCCCGCATAGACGACCTATTCGATCAACTGCAAGGCGCCTCGGTATTTTCGAAGATTGATCTCCGCTCAGGCTATCATCAGCTCAAGATCAAGTCGGACGACGTGCAAAAGTCAGCCTTTCGCACTCGGTACGGCCACTACGAGTTCCTGGTGATGCCATTCGGCCTGACGAACGCCCCTGCCGCCTTCATGGACCTAATGAATCGGGTGTTTCGACCCTTCCTTGATAAATTTGTGGTAGTCTTTATTGACGACATTCTCGTCTACTCGAAAGACAGGGCGCAGCATGCAGAACATCTGCGGACCGTGCTCCAGACACTTCGAGAGAACCAGTTGTATGCGAAGCAGAGTAAGTGCGAATTTTGGCTCAGCAGCGTGTCCTTCCTCGGTCACATCATCTCGTCCGAAGGCATTGCAGTCGACCCGAAGAAAGTGGAAGCTGTTGCTGATTGGAAGAGGCCTGCGTCTGCTAGCGAGATTAGAAGCTTTCTTGGTTTGGCGGGATACTATCGACGCTTCGTGAAAGACTTCGCGAAGATTGCATCGCCACTGACTCGCCTCACTCAAAAGGGAGTCGCGTATGAGTGGTCGGATGACTGTGAAGCTTCATTCCAGGAGCTAAAACAGCGGCTGATTTCGGCACCCATACTCGCACTTCCGGATGGGCCAGAGGGTTTTCAGATATTCAGCGATGCTTCAGGCCAGGGCTTGGGATGTGTGCTCATGCAGCGGAACAAGGTGATATCCTTCGCCTCCAGACAGTTGAAGCCGCACGAGAAGAACTATCCTACGCACGACTTGGAGTTAGCGGCGATTGTGTTCGCGTTGAAATTGTGGCGTCACTATCTATATGGCGTGGCGTGCGCAATCTATACCGACCACAAGAGCCTCAAGTATCTCTTCACCCAGAAGGAACTGAACTTACGACAGCGGCGCTGGCTCGAACTGATCAAAGACTATGACTTGACGATCGACTACACTCCGGGCAAGGGAAATGTTGTGGCGGACGCTCTCAGTCGAAAATATCTTGCCTCGCTATCCATCAACCGCAGACTACTACAAGATCTAGAAGAAATGGGCATCGAGCTCCGAGTTCGATTCAGGGATATACGGTTGGCGCAGCTGCAGTTAGAGCCGAGTTTGCTGGAAAAGATCATGGCCGCTCAGAAGGATGATCCGTACCTGAAGAAAGTGCGCGAGCGAATTTCGATAGGTAGTGCGACCGACTTTGCGGAAGACAAGATTGGCGTGCTGAGATTGAATGGCCGACTATGTGTTCCGGATGATTCAGAACTGCGAAAGGAAATAATGTCGGAGGCGCATCACGCGAAATATACTTTGCATCCAGGCAGTACCAAGATGTACAAGGACCTCCGCACGACCTTCTGGTGGCACGGGATGAAGAGAGATGTGGCGCTCTTCGTGTCACAATGCATGGCCTGTCAGCAGGTGAAAGCTGAGCATCAGCGACCGGGCGGGGAGATGCAGAACCTTGCCATCCCAGAGTGGAAATGGGATCATGTCACGATGGACTTTATTGTTGGCCTGCCGAAGACACCACGGGGGAGCGACGCCATCTGGGTCATCGTCGATCGATTAACCAAGTCAGCGCACTTCATTGCCATTAAAGTTACTTGGAGCGTTGATCGGCTGGCGCAGATTTATCTTGACGAGATCGTACGGCTGCACGGAGTTCCAGTATCCATCGTCTCTGATCGGGATTCACGGTTCATGTCGCGATTCTGGAGTAGCCTTCAGTCGGCGCTGGGTACCAAGTTGCAGTTCAGTTCAGCTTACCATCCACAGACCGACGGCCAAACGGAGCGCGTTAATCAGATTCTCGAAGACATGCTACGGCTCTGCGCAATCGACTTCAAATCAAGCTGGGACGTCCACTTACCGTTGGCGGAATTTGCATATAACAATAGCTACCAGTCCAGCATCCAAATGGCGCCGTATGAAGCTTTGTACGGCCGGAAGTGCAGATCGCCCATTTGCTGGGATGAAGACGGGGAACGGCAGATACTCGGCCCAGAACTGGTGGAACAGACCGTGGAGAAGGTCAAGCTCATTCGGGAAAGACTGAAGATTGCACAGAGTCGGCAAAAGAGCTACGCCGACACCCATCGAAGACCGCTTGAGTTCCAGGTGGGCGACCATGTGTTCCTGAAGGTGTCGCCTATGCGAGGAGTTACTCGGTTCGGCGTGAAGGGGAAGCTGAGTCCGAGATTTGTTGGGCCGTTCGAAATACTTGACCGGGTCGCCCCAGTAGCCTATAGGATTGCCCTACCGCCGGCGCTTGAAGGGGTCCACAATGTCTTCCACGTCTCCCAACTGCGGAAGTACGTGCACGACCCTAGCCACGTGGTAGACTTTGGCCAGCTAGAGTTGAAGTCTGACTTATCCTACGTTGAAGCGCCTGTTCAAATCTTGGAACGCAAGGATAAGCTACTACGGAACCGGACGATCCCTCTCGTTCGTGTACTCTGGAAGAACCATGCGGCAGAGGAGTCGACATGGGAACTCGAGACAGAGATGAGGGAAAGGTTCCCTTCATTATTTTCATAGAGGTAGGTTCTATTCTTAAGTTTCGAGGACGAAACTTTTTCTTAGTTGGTTATGGTGTAGTGCCCCGTCCCTACATCGTGCCCCGTACTCGGTCCACGGGGTGCGCAAGAAAGGAACACTGTCGCTATCGATTCGGCCGGGACCGATAGGTCGGGATCGACCGAGTCGATCGAACGGGAACGGTTGAATTAAGATCCATTCCTCGTTATGGAATGTCTTCTTCGGAACCAAGTCCCATATTCAGCGGGTTGCGCCTCGAGGATTGACTCTGCGGCTGAGTCGGGAGAGACCTCCCGTTGCTCTGCTTTTCACGCCGCTTGCGTTGGTTTTGGCTTTGGTTTTCCGAATGCGTTTTCGTGAATGTTTTCGATGGTTTTCATGGTTTACATTTCGAGCTCGCATTTCCTATCGAACTCTTGCATAAATATAGTGTTCTAATCGGTTGCTTGTGCGATTTCAGGTGATCGCGTAGGCGACGTCTAGCGCAGCCAACAAGTCCCTCGCCTCAAGTAAAATCTCAAGGTGAGTGGCTGACCCCCTTCGTCTCGACCCTCTATTTCAAATGAGAACTCGGGTAATGTTACTAAGATTTAATGATTCGCTTGTAGAACACAAGTCTTGTATGTTAGAAGTGAATAACAAATGCGTTGTGTTGAAAAGAGATAGAATTAATTCATGCCTGCAAAACAACCAAGTGAATGAATTGATCACATAACAAGCCCCCAACGGTATCCTAAAATACTCCATGTTAACCCTATGAACTTGGACAACTTGTCGACAAGGGGTGGTTTCTTCGAGCGGAATTCCGGGGCCACGGGACCGTCTCGGCCTAGGAAGAAACTGTTGTAGCCGCGCTGGTTAGGCAACGCTGGAAAGGCATCGGTAAGACGGGGACTTGCATCGGGGCTCGCTACCTGCGTTGCAGGGGTCCCGTATTACCAGGCTACGTCCAAGGCGGCTGGTTAGGCCAATCCCATAACAAACACTTGATATAAATTGCTGTTAGCTAACATGGTAAGTTTTATGTCGCACGGCGCGCTCCGCCGGAAGAAACCTTGGTGTAACTTAATGTTTCTATGAAAATATCCAGGATGGTTAGAAAGACCACTAAAAGCAAGTTGTATGATTTTATCAAATTCTTGAACCAAATGAGAGCCTGGAAATTAATTAGCCACTCGCCAGTACATGTTGATTGTACTGATCCTCGCTCTCTATACAGGTGCGATAGATCTGGAAGGGCGTGCTACGTAAAGGGAGGCAACGCTCGTGTGTTTTGAAGCTTCGTCCGTGCATTGAAGCTTGGATCGACCCCTTTTGAAGACTCCGCTGTTGAAGATCGAAGACAGATGGAGCGCCTTCCCACCATCCCAGGTGTTTTGTAATTTTGGTTGAAATCAAGGGATGAATGTATGTAATGGCTATCTCATCGACGTCTACTTTGTATTGGAGTCAGTTTGTAAGAAGCCCGCGCGGCGCCTTTGTATCGAGTCTGTAATATGATGTTCATTATCAATAAAGCTTATGTTTCTTTCTCTAAAATGTGTGTTCAATTTACTCTGCGCATTCTCTTGTTGTTGTGTTTCGGATAACCTTATGACTATGCCTTGTGCAAGCGCAACTTAGGCTTGCACGGCATCACGCCCGGGGGACGACTATCGATTCTATGAAATCGGGGCGTGACATCGTGCGTGTCCCAATCTCACATATGTGACTTGCAAGGACACGAGCAACGTGATGGTAAGTCAGGACACGGCTGACTTGGGTCGTGCGTGTCATGCATGGCCAAGATACGGGGACTCAGCCGTTCTTCGTGTCCCTAACAGTCAGGACACAGAGTTTGGGCTATCGGGTCTAAACCCGCTAACCTAAAATCTAACCTAAAACTAACTCTAATCTATTCCCTAGCACATGACTCGGGCTGACCCCCGGCCAGCCCCGAGCGCGCTCAAACCCAACCCCTCTTGCCTGACCGAGTTCCAGCCCTCCCTTCCCTGTTTTGTTATCTTTTTGTTTTATTTTAGTTTATTATATATATATATATATATATATATATATATATATATATATATATATATATATATATATATATATGTGTGTGTGTGTGTGTGTGTGTGTGTGTGTGTGTGTGTATATGTATTTATGTATATATATATTATTACATATATATTATTTTATATATATATGTATACAATATTTGTATATATATATATATATATATATATATATATATATATATATATATATATATATATATATATATATATATTATGTTTAGTATTTCTATATATGTGTGTATTTATGTATATATATATATCCCTTATATATATAAATATCTATATATTTATATGTATATATAAATATTGTTGTTGTATATTTATATATGTATTTCAAATTCTACCTTGTAAAAAATATTATTATGAAAAATTTCACAAGTTACTTTATTGTATATTTTGTTACTTACAATTTTACCACTTTAAAAATATATTATTATTATTTAAATTCCTGTAATTTATTTGTTATGACCAATTGATGTCCAAACCTAACATGGGTTTTTGGGCCCAAATTTATCTAATACATTCAGAGCCTGTACAAGTCATATTGGACTTAATTCATGGCTCTGGGTCCTGTATCTGGACTTTGATTCAATTTTGAATACATGGACAAAATAGTAAATAATTAATTAATTATTTTCTAGGAAGTGTTGCTTGCTGTTTTTGAATTTATATATATATTTTACTTACTGTAGGAATCTGGAAAAAATGTATTCAAATACTATGTTAATTTAGATAATTTATTATAATTTTTTCAGCATTTATCAAGTAATTTTGGTATTTTATAAAAATAGGAAAACAGAACTCATTTTCAGTATATATAGGTTTGCTGATTTTTAATAAATATTTATGAAGGTTTATAAATTCCAGAAAAATTAGTATAAATTTCTATAATTAACAAAGATTATTTTGGTACTTTATATTTGTAAAATTGAGCTTTTTGTCTATCTCAAAAATTGTTGGAACATAGTGTACAGTTTTATTTATTTATTGAATAATTACGACTTTCAATATTTTGTGTTGTGCTGAGTTATAGTCGTATTGGACCCCACTCCGTACTAGTGTAAAGGCCCTAGAAAGTTAGTTAGAGTATTGTGTCACCTCACATTTGTCTCCTATGCTAAAGTCACATTTGGCTAGGTGTCCAATTAGAAAGTCGTGTTGCACCACTAGTATTTTAGTGTCTAACTTAGTGTAAAAACTAAGTTTATGTATTTATTTCTACAGTGACGAGTCACCAGGCATCTATAGCATTTTTATCGCTGCTTTGCTTTGCTAAAGGCAAATACTTCTATAAACTTTACATACTGTTACAACAATGAACTGTGATTCCAACCATGTTAAATGCTGATCCTTGGAGTAGCAAGTCAAATCTTTACATGTTGTATTATTTTTAGTCCCTACCATGTTTAGAACAGTTTTATATCTCTCACATGATTAGAATCTGGGTTATAGAAAAACTGATAGTTGAGTACGTGATCATACCCCTTTATCGTACCGAGCAAAGTTTCATTCTACATGTTACTGTGTCGTAGGCTATTATCCCGTATTTTTGTACGGATGTACACCTATGCTTGTACACTTGTATGTATGTACATTTTATTTACATGTGCCACAGTACATTGTACACCTATTGATGATCACATACCTGCTACAGTTTTAAATATTACATATACATCTGTCTCTATGACATATGTGTCCTTGCCATGATAGATTATGATGTGCCATGATTCCAGTTTATTACATTCCTGTTCATTTCATGTTTCGTATATTTAGTTTGCTAGAATCAGTACTTGCTCCCGTCCTGACAGGATAACGTTGTAGGTATACTTACTGAGGAGGAGTTGCTCTGTGATTCATATTATAGAGTTACTGCCAATGACCAGGCTTTATCTTACGAGGATGTACCTGCGGGAAAACTCGTCTAGTTGTCAATTTATATTTTGGACTTTTGAGAGTAGTCATGTATTAGACTATGTATTTTGTGACTGGACCCGTATCCAGCTTTACATTTCGGGCTTGTACTTGGACTTACTATTATACGAGATGACTTTTGTGTTTGGGAACAATTTTGACTCTTTATTACTTATATAACTGTTAGCACGTTTTAGTCTTATCCTGTTATCTTTAGAACAGCTTACTACGCTTTATCTCAAGCGCAGGCTGGACATGACTCGGCTCGGCCCAACAATTTGGGTAGGGATCGTGACATGTTTTTAGTGGTGGCCCACGCAGGTCATAACTAAATTGTTTGGTTACGTTATTGTACCAATCTTGCCTGCAATTAGGAACTTAAGGTAACTAGACAACCTTAGGAATGACGCTTAGAACATCTAGAGGATTACTAGGATTGCAACATAGGAAATGCATCACATGCTCGCTATTACAATTGGATTTTCTTATTATTTATGACTATTTACTTTAAAGAGTCCTTATAAGTCCTTTTTATTTATTTATTTAGATGGTGCTCACCCGTTCATCCCAGTATGTCACACCTGAGAATGACACACTCCCTATCCATTCAGTTGACCAGTTGACCGATGCACCTACACCTCAACCTACCATATTCCTCCACTCCACAAATCCATAAACCTAGATGCCTCCACCACCTTCCACATCATAGTCCCAGCAGGACCCGATACTCCCACCACCACCCATAACTATACCTACCCAGGCTTCTGTCACACTCGATGGGAACCAACTGCTCACTCTGATCTAGGGGTTCCTAACGACCCATCAGGAGTAAACTATCCTACTCCGCCAGAGCATAGAGCGTTTTGAGGAACGTACCGTGGTCCCACCGCCTGTAGAGCCACGACAGAGAGCAGGAACAATCAAGGACTTCATGGGTCTGAACCCCAAGGAGTTCTTAGGGACTGAGGGCATAGTTGTAGCAGATGACTGGCTAGACTCGGTAGAGAGGAAGCTCCTTGGAGCTAGGTTGCCGAATGACCTCCAGGTCGAGGCAGCAGGATTTCTGCTGATAGACTTCACAGGAGTTTGGTTCCAGAATGAGCCGTTATTCGCGAGAGGGAGGGCCACTTGGGATCAGTTCAAGAAGAAATTCTTCTCGACCAACGCTAGGGTAGCCATGGGGCTACGATTCCAGAACATCCAGTAGGGGAACCGTTCTGTTGACGAATATGCAGCAGAGTTTAGTCGCCTGAGCCGTTTCGCTCCTAGTCTAGTTGCAGACCCTGAGGAGATGACGCATAGGTTTTGCCATGGTCTAGTTCCAGACATTGACATTCTTATAGTGGCGAACGGCACGACTGACTACTACCAGAGCCTAGAGTTGGCCCGGAGCATAGAGGAGCGACTTTTGTCTTGCAAGAGTCCGGCTTCTGTACACCTCGAAGGACCGTCCAAGTGTCAGGCTTTCCAACCGAGAGCGCCGATGCCGTACCAGCAGACATACCGTCCCCCTACACCACATCACCCGACCCCACCAGTTAGAGTCCCGGGACCCCGGCAGCAGCAGAAGGGAGCTTTGTGTGGATTCTATAAAAGACCAGGGCATGATTATTTCGTCTGCAGGAAGAGGTTGGAGCTGTGTTTAGTTTTTGGGTCTGCTACCCATCAGTTTCGGGACTGCCCAGTAGCCAGGGTACCAGGTGCCGGACCACAGTCTAGGGGACAGCCGCTTCCGACTCAGCAGCAGAGGTTTGGGCAACATCTGCAGCAACATAAGGGACCCCAGGGGAAGACTTATAGTCTGGCTCTTGAGCCGCAGCCGGAGTCGGAGCAGGTTTCGGAGCCCGATTATTTGGCTAACGTCATCACAGGTCATGTTTATTTGCATACTTTTCTAGCTCTATGCTTGTTTGATTTCGGTGCATCTCATAGCTTCCTGTCATTAGAGTTTATACATAAACACCACTTAGTAGCTACACCTACCGAGGAGATTAGTAGAGTAATGATGGGAGGCAAACCAGTGCCCATTAGAGCTATCTATAGATGCTTATTACTATAGCCGGAAGAGAGTTTAGGGGACGATTCTTTGTGATGCCACTCCCCGGATATGATATCATATTGGGGATGGATAGGCTTAGCTATGCCCATGCATCTATAGACTGTCATGAGGGTAGTATTCTGTTCAGTCCCCCAGGCACGGCACTATTAAGTGTCAGGAGGACAGGGCCGGAGATCAGCCTAAAGCAGAACTATTGTACGGTAGTTGGGGAGATAGCACCGCCACACCCTATCATTAGGGAGTTTATGGATGTATTCCCAGAGGATCTTCCAGGATTTCCGCCTGACAGAGATGTAGAGTTCACTATAGATTTAGTACCGGGTTCATCACCAGTATCCCAGGCTTGCTATAGAGTGAATCTCAATGAGGCCGTTGAGATGAAGGAGCAGATTGATGACCTGTTGAAAAAGGGTTTCATTCGATCTAGTGCTTCTCCATGGGGAGCTCCAGTGCTCTTTGTGCCTAAGAAGGATGGTATGGTTCGGTTGTGTATTGACTGCCGGGCCTTGAATACCATCACCATTAAGAACAAATATCCTCTGTCCAGGATAGATGATTTGTTCGACCAGTTGAGTGGGGCGAAGGTGTTTTCCAGGATAGATTTGAGATCCGGTTACCACCAGGTGAAAGTCAGGACTGCAGACATCCAGAAGACGACGTTTAACACGAAGTACGGGCAGTACGAGTTTCTGGTGATGCCATTTGGTCTCATAAATGCGCCACATGTCTTTATGAATTTGATGAATAAGATATTTCACCAGTATCTGGATAAGTTCATCGTAGTATTTATCGACGACATTCTGATATACTCGAAGATGCCAGAGGAACACGCAGAGCACTTGCGGACAGTTTTAGAAATTCTGAGGCAGGAGAGGTTGTTTGCCAAATTGTCGAAGTGCGAGTTCTTTTTGGACCGAGTGGAGTTTCTCGGTCATATAGTTACTGGAGAGGGGATCTCGGTGGATCCCAGGAAGATTGCTGCCGTTGAGACATGGAAGGCTCCGACGTCAGTTTCAGAGATCAGGAGCTTTCTGGATTTAGCAGGCTATTATAGGAAGTTCGTCCAGGACTTTGCTAGGATAGCTGAACCCATGACAAAGCTGACATGGAAGGACGCAGAGTACATCTGGTCAGAGGACTGCCAGGCAGCATTTGAGGAGCTAAAGAGGAGGCTGACGACCGCTCCAGTTCTGACATTACCTTCAGGATCTGGAGGTTTCACCATATACAGCGATGCTTCGGGAAAGGGGCTATGCTGTGTCCTACAGCAGCATGGGAAAATGATTGCTTATGCATCTAGGCAATTACGGACTCATGAGCGAAACTATCCTACCCATGACCTAGAGTTAGCTGCGGCGATATTTACACTCAAGTTATGGAAACATTACTTATACGGAGAGCGTGTGAAAATCTTTACTGACCACAAAAGCTTGAAGTATGTGTTCACGCAGAAAGAGCTGAACATGAGGCAAAGACGATGGTTGGAGTTGATGAAGGACTTCGACATCGATTTACAGTATCATCCCGAAAAGGTAAATGTGGTGGCGGATGCGCTGAACAGGCATCCGATGGCATGGTATCTGATGATAGATCGACATTTGCGGGAAGATCTGGAGAATATCGGTATCGAGATAGTTCGGCCAGGATCAGTGATACAGATGATGGCGCTTGACATTCAGTCGGGTTTGATGGAGCAGATCAGGGAGGCACAGTCTACAGATGAGAGCCTTCGCAGACTTCGAGCCCAGGCTTTAGCTGGATTGCTGGATGACTTCACCGTAGCAGAGGATGGATCCTTGAGGCATGGCAGCCGGTTGTGCGTGCCGAAGGGAGAGCTGATAGAGGCTGTCTTACAGAAGGCGCACCGATCGAGATATTCTATTCACCCTGGTGCCAATAAGATGTACCGTGACTTGTGAAAACATCTTTAGTAGCACGGGATGAAGAGAGATGTATCATATTTTATTTCGAGATGCCTAGTTTGCCAGCAGGTCAAGTTGGAGCGCCAGAGGCCAGCTGGTCTATTGCAGCCGTTACCCATTCCCGAGTGGAAGTGGGAGCATATTACGATAGAATTCGTCTCAGGGCTTCCTCATTCCCAATGAGAAAAGGATGCCATTTGGGTCATCGTGGACAGGCTGACGAAGTGTGCGCACTTCATACCCTTCAAGGTGGGGCTTTCTACCGAGAAGTTGGTGGAGCTATACATTAATACATGCAGCAGATAGTTCGCTTACACGGAGTACCAGTGAGCATCGTGTCAGACTGGGACAGCAGATTCACATCCCACTACTGGAGGAGCTTGCAGGAGGAGTTGTGCAGTCGGCTCAAGTTCAGTACGGCGTACCACCCGCAGACAGATGGGCAGTCCGAGAGGACGATACAGACGCTAGAGGACATGCTGAGGACTTGTGTGCTGGATTTTGGCGGATAATGGGAGAGCCATCTGCACTTGGTAGAGTTTTTATACAACAACAACTACCAAGCCAGCATCGGTATGTCTTCTTTCAAGGCACTATATGGACGACGATGTCGTACACCGCTCTTTTGGGACGATGTTGGGGATAGAGTTATGCTTGGGCCAGAGATGATCACGGATGCAGCAGAGAAAGTCAGGATGATCAGAGACAGGCTCAGAGTAGCTCAGGACAGGCAGAAACACTGGGCTGATGCTAGTCGCAGAAAGATGGAGTTCGCGGACGAAGATATGGTGCTAGTGAAGATATCACCTACTAGAGGGACGATCCGGTTCGAACGAGGAGGCAAGTTGAGCCCCAGATACATCGGGCCGTTCGAGATACTTGGCAGGATCGAAGAGGTAGCTTACAGGGTTACACTTTCACCCAACCTAGCAGGAGTTCACGATGTCTTTCACGTATCTCAGCTGAGGAGATATGTTCCGGACGCCAGCCATGTGCTAGATCATTTAGAGTTGGAGATCGGACCGAGCCTTACAGTTACTGAGCAGCCCGTGGAGATATTGGACAGGAGGGAGAAGAGGCTGAGAAACAAAGTCATACCCTTAGTACGAGTAGCTTGGAGCCGTCACTCTCCGGGTGAATCTACGTGGGAGAGGGAGTCAGACATGAGGGAGAGATATCCTTACTTGTTCGACCCAACAGCTGGGAGAGGACCATCCGTTCCTATTTGATACCTTAGAGGTTAGTTTTGATCGTGTAGTGCCCCGTCCCGCTTAGTCAATCGGAGGAATCGAAACGCCGACGGCATTCAGACTTAGCCTTACAACGGCAACTCGAAGACATCCCGGTCAAGGCGACCGCTGGCTTAGGTGGGATAGTTTCGGTGAACTTGCCTCATCTTTGCCTTCACATAATAAATCGTGTGTTTTCAACTTGTACAAGTAGGCTTAATAATAAAAGCTACGAATCCACATAGCTAAGGGAATAATCCCGATGGACCGAATCGAGTTAGAACATGGAAAAATGTCCCACGGTCGGCTTAGAGCTGGTGCACAACGTGCTTTGAAAATGACACTCGGTCCTTCGTCCCGTGGCTTGGGAGAGGGAAAGTTGGTCTTCGACACAAAGTTCTGAAATAGCCTAAGTCATAGGCGTCGCCTGCGTGAATGCTTGTTAAAGCATGCACGGTCCCGTCGAATTGTCCCGACACTTGAGTTGGCCTAAGTCATAGGCGTCGCCCGCGTAAATGCTTGAAAAAGCATGCACGTTTCCATAACGCAAGGCTTGGCATAGCCTTTGCTCGTCCCTTGAGTCAAGTTATAGGCTCAATTAAGTTAGGCAAAGTTACGCCAATAGACCTAAGTCATTTCTAGTGCTGTCCCGCTCTTTCTACGGTTGTCAAGTTAAATAGTCCCACGATCCCAAGGCCCGTCATATGAAGTATGACTTGGGCGATAGCGTCGCGTAGATCGGAAGTCGGTTTGAGACACGATGGCACGGTCCTAGAGTTTTAAGGCACGGGCCACGGTTGATTCATTTATTTTGGAAAATGTCTAAACAGTTGTTCTTGAGTTGAGTGAAATGATAGGGCAAGAAAGAAAGAAAGAAGAATGCTCACGACTGGGTCGTTGAGGCAAGAAAGAAGAGTGCTCGCGACTCCGAGTCATCGAGGCAAGATCTCAGATGTGAGAAGTATTGAATTTAGCCCTGAAAGAGATGGTAATACTAGAGGCACAATGACTGTATGAGACGTCAGTTTGAGTCGAGTCTTGCATGGTCATGAACAACTTGTCGATAAGGTAGAGTTTTCCAGCATGGCAACCTGTGGTGCCACGGGTCCGTTGCGGGCAAAAAGGGAAACAACTATGGCTCTAGGAGCCTAAATAGCTGTGCCTGGGGCAAAGTATTCGGTAGACGCGGATAGGGCTAGCTACCCAAACCGGTCCATCCTATACTCAGCTAAAAAGGAGTCCACTATGGCTCTGGGAGTCAGTGACCAAATCATATAGATGAGTCGGCATGACGACAATCCGCGAGTGTGCCTTTGGACTGAGTCGAGTATTAGGTGAAGTAAATTAAGAGTCGAGTCGAATGCGTGTTTGGTCGAAAAACAATGTTTAGGCCTAAGATTTGGCTGCAACGAAGACACCGTGCTTCGGCACAAGATGTGGCGTCGAGTCCTATGTTGTCGGCATATAAGTTGCATAGTTATACTTTGAGTTGTCATGAGTCTAAGTCAAAAGATGCCGCAAGTCAAAGTTGGTCGAGTAACCCTTAGTTCACAAATTGGATGGGTCAGTTGACGATTTAGTAGCAAAAGGCCACGAGGCGGCAAGGGCCGTGAGACGGCAATATGATTGAGTCTCATTGAGTTGCGAGGCACGGCCTCAGCAAGGGTTTATAGCACGGTCACACGAAATGGAGCCTCATCGCGTAGTTGCGTATCTGATTTTAAGCCGTAAGGCAAACACGGCTCGATAGGGTAACGTTATTGGCACAAGAAGGGTCTTAAGGCAAGGTATGAGTTAACGTTGTCGTTGCAAGCACGTGATGGTCTAGAGACATAGAATAGGCCAAGGCGTCGGTCCTAAAACTGATCCTAAGGCAAGACTAGAAAGACAATTGATAAGAAGGGACTATGCTGCACAAAGTAAATAAACGTATTAGTTTTGTATGGGTGGGCGAGGAGCTCATTCCACCAGTACAGTTGAGTACTGACACCCACACAGTGTTCATGTGCAGGCACAAATAGAAGCTCGTGGTGCGGAGCTTGCTTGGATGCGTCGAGGCACGGAGTTTCTTGGCGATTCAAACCGCGCGACCGTATGGAGTAAAAACTTATACGGGACATAATGTATGGACATCGCCTTCCGAAGCTTCCGTTGGATCAAGACTTGTAATTGAGAGATAAGAGAGAGCTGAGTGAACTTGTAAAATGTGAGAAGAGTGAGCTTGAGTGATTGTAATATTGGCCTTGCGCCCCCAATGTAACCTTTGTTCAATATCAATAAAGAGCTTCTTTTGAGTAACTTGTGTTTTGTTCTAAAATTCCGCTGCTATAATTCAATGTCTCTGCTTGAGACTTCTGTACGACGACCCCGTCGCAGCCGCTGAAATTCGCCGTTATGGAACCCGCCTTGCACGAGCGCAATTTAGGCTCGTACGGCATCATGCCTTAGCGAGGACGATCGCTCCTACGGAAGTGGGACATGACATAATGGTATCAGAGTACGGCTTTACATCCTTGGACTATTGATTGAATTCTTTAACTCGTTGTATCCGCAAACTCTAAAATTGCTTCCGCAAGTTGATATCGTTGGTGCGCTCTCTCTCATTTGTCCTACGAGATGTCCATACAATAAGTCTATCTATTTTACAAAATATAGGAGAACAGTTTTTGACAACAAAACAAAAAGATGGTTTGCGTAAGCACGGTTGGCTAAGTCGGGCTGGGCATATACACCAAAGTTGCGTCGACCTTAGAAAAGTCGAGTGCGGGAATTGAATTGTGTCGGACAAAAATGAGTTGAACTCGATTGAGTAAAGTGAGATGACTATCGATAGGGGTACTATCGAGCGACGATAACGTCGATGCGATATAGATGAGCGTGCTTGGAATTCGAGGAATGGTTCGAACGGGATTTGAAGAAGTGGATTTTGATTCGAATGATAAGTTGATGATTTGTTGAATGACTTCATCCCTGAGTGGTGTATGCGATAGCCTCAGGGATGTCGATCGATTGATTAAGGAAATTGATGTTGTGAATGATTCGAGGGATAAATTGATTAAGGAAATTGATGTTGTGAATGATTCGAGGGATAATAATCAAACTTGAATTGAATGTCGAGGAGATTATCCAGTCGGACGATAGCATCATTCGCACGACTCAGAATTCGTTGCAAACGAAGATCGTCAAGTTACGTATATCGTCGATGGTATTGAGGCGTATCAAAGATGATATACGATAACTCGGGGGTACTCTGACTCGGCAAATGACGATCGTGCAAGTGTTATTGTTCGGTTGGATGCTATACTTAGGATTTTGATTGAGATGAATGTTGGATAAAAGTGATCGTGTCTTGATGGTTACGCAGATAACCACAACGTCGACATTCTTGTCTTGCACGAGTGCAACTCTAGCCTCGCAAATGCGTCGCGTCGGACTTGAGGCGATCGTTCCACGTGAGCACTGACATGGTGATTCATGTCGCGGGAATGATCGAACTCGAAAAATTAGGATGCGACAACTTTGATTGTCTCGACTTGTTGGCTTGATGCGAAGGTGGACTCGAGAATTGTAGGACTTATAATTGGCGAATGAGTGAAACTTGAGGATCGAGTAGGTCCAATCCACGCATCGAGAATGAATTAGTCTGGACACAAAACAAGAGTTACGTCCCGATAAGAATGATTATCTCGCGGGAGCGTGTATGGTGATTCGTGCCCACCGTGGATAATCTGACTCGCGTGAGATCGGGGTACAATGTATTGTTAAGTCGGACGACCTTGTGATCGATTTTGTGAATTGGGATGAACGACTTAGAAAATATAGAATGTGAATTATGGTTTAGAAATGAATCGTGTCGTAGCGTGCTTGACTTGGAAGGGACGATAAGACGATTATGTCGAACGTGTTCGAAGGGATTGACTATGCGAAATGGCTTGTTGAACGAGTGAGACTGATATGTTAAGGAATTGGTTGAGACGTAAGTTGTCATAGGATGGCTTTGCTGAATGACTCAGACCCCGTGTGACGAAATATTGGGATGTACGTAGGAAATCGATGCTCGATGTTTAGAAATCGGAGTAAAGCGAGCTTGGGTAGAAAACCCCGTGCTATCAACTTGGTTTGACCTTAGGATGGGGTCAGTATTGATATCGTTGTTTGGGAACTATGATTCCAATACTGACGGAAAGACATAGCCTAGCGGTTAGGCAGACATTCTGGTGCGGAGCGATAGAAATGGTGAAGGCACCACTCATGAGGCTCGGTTGACATGCATATATATCAAGGATGCTTGAATGCGTGCACGATCCGAGTCGAGTGGTGATGGCAGGATTCGCTATCACGAAGCTTGGTTGAAATGCATGTATTTTGGAGACGCCTAAGATATGTGCACGATCCATACTAAGTGATACGTTGAATTCAATTGAGATTTGAGGAATGGGGAAGTGTCGGGGATTTTGAGATCGTAAGTTTTGAAGAAAGGATTGAGGGTAGCACGAGCGTGGCTCGAATTTGAGTAAGGCATAGAAGAATTGTGTGCGAGAGTTCTTGATTGTTGAGTAAAGTGATAGGTCAATAAGTAAGTACTCAGTTAGTTTCGAGGACAAAACTTTTTCTGAGTGGTGTATGATGTAGTGCCCCGTCCCGCTCAGTCAATCTGAGGAATCGAAATGCCGACGGCGTTTAGACTTAGCCTTACAACAGCGACTCGAAGACATCCCGGTCAAGGCGATCGCTGGCTCAGGTGGGGTAGTTTCGGTGAACTTGCCTCATCTTTGCCTTCACATAATAAATCGCGTGTTTTCAACTTGCACAAGTAGGCATAATAATAAAAGCTTCGAATCCACATAGCTAAGGAAATAATCCCGATGGACCGAATCGAGTTAGAACATGGAAAAACGTCCCACGGTCGGCTTAGAGCTGGTGCACGGCATACTTTGAAAATGACACTCGGTCCTTCGTCCCGTGGCTTGGGAGAAGGAAAGTTGGTCTTCGACACAAAGTTATAAAATAGCCTAAGTCATAGGCGTCGCCTGCGTGAATGCTTGTTAAAGCATGCACGGTCCCGTCGAATTGTCTCGACACTTGAGTTGGCCTAAGTCATAGGCGTCGCCCACGTAAATGCTCGAAAAAGCATGCACGTTTCCATAATGCAAGGCTTGACATAGCCTTTGCTCGTCCCTTGAGTCAAGTTATAGGCTCGATTAAGTTAGACAAAGTTACGCCAATCGACCTAAGTCATTTCTAGTGCTGTCCCGCCCTTTCTGCGGTTGTCAAGTTAAATAGTCCCACGATCCCAAGGCCCGTCATATGAAGTATAACTTGGGCGATAGCGTCACGTAGATCGGAAGTCGGTTTGAGACACGATGGCACGGTCCTAGAGTTTTAAGGCACGGGCCACGGTTGATTCATTTATTTTGGAAAATGTCTAAACAGTTATTCTTGAGTTGAGTGAAATGATAGGGCAAGAAAGAAAGAAAGAAGAATGCTCACGACTAGGTCGTTGAGGCAAGAAAGAAGAGTGCTCGCGACTCCTGGTCGTCGAGGCAAGATCTCAGATGTGAGAAGTATTGAATTTAGCCCTGAAAGAGATGGTAACACTAGAGGCACAATGACTGTATGAGACGTCAGTTTGAGTCGAGTCTTGCATGGTCATGGACAACTTGTCGACAAGGTAGAGTTTCCCCGCACGGCAACCTGTGGTACCACGGGACCGTTGCGGGCAAAAAGGGAAACAACTATGGCTCTGGTAGCCTAAATAGCTGTGCCTGGGGCAAAGTATTCGGTGGACACGGATAGGGCTAGCTACCCAAACCGGTCCATCCTATACTCAGCTAAAAAGGAGTCCACCATGGCTCTGGGAGTCAGTGACCAAATCATATAGATGAGTGGGCATGACGGCAATCCGCGATTGTGCCTTTGGACTGAGTCGAGTATTAGGTGCAGTGAATTAAGAGTCGAGTCGAATGCGTGCTCGGTCGGAAAACAATGTTTGGGCCTAAGATTTGGCTACAACGAAGACACCGTGCTTCGGCACGAGATGTGGCATCGAGTCCTATGTTGTCGGCATATAAGTTGTATAGTTATACTTTGAGTTGTCTGAGTCTAAGTCAAAAGATGCCGCAAGGCAAAGTTGGTCGAGTAACCCTTAGTTCACAAGTTGGATGGGTCAGTTGACGATTTAGTAGCAAAGGGCCGTGAGGCGGCAAGGGCCGCGAGGCGGCAAGGGCCGCGAAGCGGCAATATGATTGGTCTCATTGAGTTGCGAGGCACGGCCTCAACAAGGGTTTATAGCACGGTCACACGAAATGGAGCCTCATCGCGTAGTTGCGTCTCTGATTTCAAGCCGTAAGGCAAACACGACTCGATAGGGTAACGTTGTTGGCACAAGAAGGATCTTGAGGCAAGGTATGAGTTAACGTTGTCGTTACAAGCACGAGATGATCTAGAGACATAGAATAGGCCAAGGCGTCGGTCCTAAAACTGATCCTAAGGCAAGACTAGAAAGATAATTGATAAGAAGGGACTATGCTGCACAAAGTAAATAAACGTGTTGGTTTTGTATGGGTGGGCGAGGAGCTCATTCCACCAGTACAGTTGAGTACTGACACCCACACAGTGTTCATGTGCAGGCATAGATAGAAGCTTGTTGCGCGGAGTTCCTTGGCGATACATAATATATATATATATATATATATATATATATATATATATATATATATATATATATATATATATTTTTTAATATATATATATATATATATATATATAATATACATATAAAAAATATTATATATAATATACATATAAAATATATATATATATATATATATATATATATATATATATATATATATATAAATATATTAATATATATATAAGATATTATATATATAATATATATATATATATATAATATATATATATATATATATATATATATATAATATATATATAAATATAAAATATATATATATATATATATAGATATAATTTTTTTTTTTAAAAATATATATATATGTATATGTATATATATATATTATATATATATATATATATATATATATATATATATAAAATATATAATATATATATATATATATATATATATATATATTATATATAATATATATCTATATATATATTATATATATATATACACATATATATATATAATATATATATATAATATATATTTTTTACATATAAAAATAGATATATATATATATATATATAAAATCTATATATATATATATATTATATATATATATATATTATATATATCTATATATATATATATATATATATATATATATATATATATAGTTTATATGTATATATAAATATTGTTGTTGTATATTTATATATGTATTTCAAATTCTAACTTGTACAAAATATTATTATGTAAAATTTCACAAGTTATTTTATTGTATATTTTTTTACTTGCAATTTTATCACTTTAAAAATATATTATTATTTAAATTTCTGTATTTTATTTGTTATGACCAATTGATGTCCAAACCTAGCATGGATTTTTTGGGTCCAATTATGTCTAATACATTCAGAGCCTGTACAAGTCATATTGGACTTGATTCATGGCTCTGGGTCCTGTATCTGGACTTTGGTTCAATTTCGAATACATGAACAAAATAGTAAATAAATAATTAATTATTTTCTAGGAAGTGTTGCTTACTATTTTTGAATTCTTATATATATTTTAATTAATGTAAAAATTTGGGTCAAATTGTATTCAAATACTATGTTAATTTAGATAATTTAATATAATTTTTCCAGAATTTAATAAGTAATTTTGGTATTTTATAAAAATAGGAAAACAGAACTCATTTTCAGTATATATAGGTTTGCTGATTTTTAATAAATATTTATGTTGGTTTATAAATTCCAAAAAAATTAGTATAAATTTCTATAATTAACAAGGATCATCTGGTACTTTAATTTATGTAAAATTGAGCCTTTTGTCTATCTCAAAAATTGTTGGAATATAGTGTACAGTTTGATTTATTTATTGAATAATTACGACTTTCAATATTTTGTGTTGTGTTGAGTTACAGTCGTATTGGACCTCACCCGCACTAGTGTAAAGGCCCTAGAAAGTTAGTTAGAGTATTATGTCACCTCACATTGGTCTCCTATGCTAAAGTCAACATTTGGCTAGGTGTCCAGTTAGAAAGTCGTGTTGCACCACTAGTGTTTTAGTATTTAACTTAGTATAAAAACTAAGTTTATGTATTTATTTCTACAGTGACGAGTCACCAGGCATCTATAGCATTTTTATCGCTGCTTTACTTTGCTAAAGGTACGTACTTCTACAAACTTTACATACTGTTACAACAATGAACTGTAATTCCAACCATGTTAAATGCTGATCCTTGGAGTAGCAAGTCAAATCTTCACATGTTGTATTATTTTTAGTCCCTACCATGTTTAGAACAGTTTTATATATCTTACATGATTAGAATCTAGGTTATGGGGAAACTGATAGTTGAGTACATGATCATTCCCCCTTTATCGTACCGAACAAAGTTTCATTCTACATGTTATTGTGCCATAGGCCATTATCCCGCATTTCTGTACGGATGTACACCTATGTTTGTACACTTGTACGTATGTACATTTTATTTATATGTGCCACAGTACATTGTACACCTATTGACGATCACGCACCTGCTATAGTTTTAAACATTACATATACATCTGTCTCTATGACATATGTGTCCTTGCCATGATAGATTATAATGTGCCATGATTCTAGTTTATTACATTCTTGTTTATTTCATGTTTCGTATATTTAGTTTGCTAGAATCAGTACTTGCTCTCATTCTGATAGGATAATATTGTAGGTATACTTACCGATGAGGAGTTGCCCTGTGATTCATATTATGGAGTTACTGCCGAGGACCAGGCTTTATCTTACGAGGATGTACCTGCGGGAAAACTCGTCTAGTTGTCTATTTACATTTTAGACTTTTGAGAGTAGTCATGTATTAGACTATGTATTTTGTGACTGGACCTGTATCCAGCTTTACATTTTGGGCTTATACTTGGACTTACTATTATACGAGATGACTTTTGTGTTTGGGAATAATTCTGACTCTTTATTACTTATAGAACTGTTAGCACATTTTAGTCTTATCCTGTTATCTTTAGAACAGCTTACTACACTTTATCTCAAGCGTAGGCTGGACATAACTCGGCCAGGCTCAATAATTTGGGTAGCAGATCGTGACAGAGAATGACCATTCTCCATCAATTTAACAAGAAGAATGACCATTCTCCGTCATTTTAACACGGAGAATGGTCATTCTCAGTCATTTTATCATGAAGCCATTTTCCGTCATTTTAACACGGGGAATAGTCATTCCCGTAGTTTTAACAAGAAGAATGCCCATTCTCCGTCATTCTAACACGGAGAATGGCCATTCTCCGTGCCAAAACTATGGAGAATGGTCATTCTCCTTGTTAAATTGACCAAGAATAGCCATTCTCCGTGTTAAAATGATGAAGAATGGCCATTCTCCATCAATTTAACAAGGAGAATGGCCATTCTCCGTCATTTTAACACGGAGAATGGCCATTCTCCGTGTTAAAATGATGAAGAATGGCCATTCTCAGTCATTTTATCATGGAGCCATTCTCCGTCATTTTAACACGAAGAATGGCTATTTTTTGTGGTTTTAACACGGAGAATGACCATTCTCCATCCTTTTAACACGAAAAATGGCCATTCTTCGTCATTTTGACACGGAGAATGGCCATTCTCCATCATTTTGACATGGATAAGGCCATTTTCCGTGGTTTTAACCTGGAGAATGGTCATTCTCCGTAATTTTAACACGGAGAATGATAGAGAACTGTCGCTAGAAACCTAAAACTTTTTTTTATGAAAAAATTTGTCAGGAACAAAATTCAAGAGTTTTAGTTCTTATTTCAAAATGATGCTAACTCTTATGGAAAAGAAGAAGAAGATCTTCTCTCCATAATTGACCTAATCGTCGGAAAACTTCAAATTTCTCCATGATGATGATGATGATAATGATGATGATGAACGATGATCGGAGTTCGACTAAAAAAAGCACAGTGAACTATGAACGATCTTTGCGATCTCTGCTGAAGATAAGAGCAATGGAATTCAGATCTCTCGTGAAGAAGAAGAAGAAGAAGAAGAAGAAGACGGAAATCGCAATCCAAATCTGAGTTTGTGCGAAAGGTAGTTATGGTAATATAAAGATGGCAATTTTGTAAATACAGAGCATCTAAAGGGAATCTTGGAACATTTAACGTGGAAATATATAATTCTGGGCATTTCATAAAACCCATCATGCGGGTGGGTTTTTTCATACAAACCAACCCCGAAATTGGGTTTCTCAGCAATTTCCATATATATATATATATATATATATATATATATATATATATGGGCTTGATATATGTTGATATAACAGCTTCTTCACACCTCCCTGAGCTCCCGATCCCCCATGGATCCTTCGTGAGGCCACGGTGGCTCCGGCCACTCTGCCGGCGGGGGACGACCCCCGCGGCCGCCCCGACCTTCCCCCCCTCTCCGTCCTCACCTACCCGCTCGTCCGGCAGGCAGCCAACCGCCCGACAGGCAGCCTCCCGCCCGAGAGCCAACCGCCCGAGAGCCTCCTTCCAGCTTGCCCGGACCACCTGCTTCCTCCCCCTCCCCGCTCGGGCACGGTCGGGCCTCCGGCTACCGCAGAGCGCCGCTCGGCCTCAGGGTCTCCGGCAGATCTATCGCTCCTGACGGTAGTGCCGGCCCGTCGGGATTCCAGCACCGTCGCGTGCTTCCCCATCCCCGCCGTCGCTGATCAGCCGGATACGGCGCCATCCTAGCCGGTCGGTACCGATAGCCCCATCCCCGGACGTGGGGGCGACCTCTCGGTCTTCGAACCCCTCGCTCCCCGCTCATTCCTTCCATCCAGCAGCCACCTGTTTTCAAAATTCAAACCCCAAGTTTGACTTTCCCTCCACTGCTGTAGCTGTGGCCATGATAGGGTTTGGCCTATGCGCCCACTTTCAATTTTTGGGACCCAGCATTTGTACCCTTGTTGGCCAAGCGGGCGTCCCCAGCTCATGTGTAAAACCCCTAAATTTCTACTACGATTTTTTTTCTAAATTAATTTGGTATTGATTTTTTATTCGTAATTATACATCGCATACGAGTTCGCGTTATTCGTATATGTACGTCGTGTGCGAAATTGCGAGTTAGTATGTATATTCATATAAAATATTTTATTAAAAGATTTTCCATATAGAAAAATAAGTATTTAAATATTTGTATTATTACATCACGTCGCGTATTAGCAAACATTATTTAAAAATGATCATTTTTATTAAATGGTGCAAATATAAGTAGTAATTCCGAAAACCATTTTGTTCAAGAGAGACATGAAATTTATTTCATGCCCACTCGATTTTCGAAAACTAATTCTAATTAGTTTAATTATTATAAAAATTTATTTCAAATATTTAAGCAATTATCATGATTTTTGAAATTAATATTATTATATTTTTAATATTTACGAAAAAGATGTTTAAAATTTAGTTTGATTCGATATTTGATTAAATAAGATAATTTAAAATTTTGAGGAGATTTTATTAAGTGAAGGTTTTATCTAGAATTGATTAAATAATTTTAAAAGTTATTTAAAATAAAGGATGGAATTATCCATCACAATTTAAACGAATACTAGTCCTATCCTAATGGAAATTCCCACCTCCTATAAAAGGAGAGGTACTCATTATAAAATTTCACCAACCAATCTCCACAATTTGTACAGTGCATCGCGTCTGTGACGCAGAATATTATTCCAATGCTTTACAGTCATCCGCGTCGTGTCCACAGCCCGGACACGACGACGTCCTGCTACCCGTTCTACCGTCATCGCAACCACAGTCCCGCCTTCACCGTACCCATCCCCAATCTCCTGGACGGGCTGCACAGCGCCAGCACCCTCACCATCACCAGCACCGCCTTTATCCACCTTCTCCAGCCAGCTCCTGTCCACAACAACCACCCCCGCCACAACCCGACAAAACCTACTCACCCCGTCGACACCACCACCGGCACCACCAAGAAAAACCCAAATCAAAACCCAACTAACTCACCTCACCGTCGAGTCCGGTCCGGATTCGCCCAGCCTTCACCAGCGCCAACCGACCGGGCATCATCCCTGCGATCCCAGCACCCGGCGACGATGCGACGCCGCCGCCCCTGTCCTCGGGTGGCCGCGCTACCGCCAAACCCCACCCGACCATGCCTGGAGACGTGTGCCGTATTTCCGCCAGCGACCCACTCTAACCGTACGGTGTCGTTCTTCTTCCCGCGTCTCCGCTCTCGTCGCCTCCCCCAGAGGCTGCACCCTCCGCTGATTGCTGCCTCATCTGCGTGTGGGCACCCGACCGCGCCGCCGCCCGGAGCAGCCTCCGCCTCCGATCCTCGAGCAACAGCCTCCGCGAGCCCTAGATCCAGCCGCTGCAGCGCCGATCTCCCTTGCGCCACAGGCCGGACAACCCCTCGACCACCGGCGACCGGCGCCGACCCCGAGCGCGCCGTTCCCCTCCGGTGAGTCCCCTTCAGCCGATCCCCCTTTTTCCCTCTTCTTCTCTGCTCAGCAAATTTTTTTTCTTTCTTAACCTTCTCTCTCTACTGAGGAGAGGAGAGCTCAGTTATATTAATATTATTATTATTATTATTATTATTATTATATTATTAGTGGTTTTTATTAACCAAAGGTTTTGTAAATATATTATTATTATTATCATTATATTATATATTATGATTATTACATTATTATTTTATAAGTAGTACAAATATTGTCTAGCTAATTTCAAACAAATTTTAAAATATTATTCTCGATTTGGTGTATATATATATATATATATATATATATATATATATATATATATATATATATATATATATATATATATTTGACAAGTTCTGGTCTAAATAATTTAGTACTATTTTCAATTATTATCTAAAATATATTTTAAATTATGAAAGATAGTTTCTACCTTTACATCATACTTTACAACTTAGAGTATTTGACTAATAGGATATAATTTTCAAAATTATTATTTTCAAGTATTTTCGTTAATAAATTTTTACAAGTAAACATATTTTTAAAGTAATGTAAATAATTTCTAAGAAATTGTATATTTATCTACTCCACAAATTCTTCCAATTGTCCCCATTACTCATGACTAATTATGCTTTTCCTATTTTCTCGCGAATTCGGGCCCCTTCACATTGACCATGGCTAATGGACAAACAGAACTTGTCGGATTATCACACCACACCAGCCGACACTCCAGGAAAGACACCTTGCCTATACTGTTTAATTTCTTGCTCAATTTCATGCATGCTTTTTCTTTATGTTTTCTTTCAAAACTATATAGATCTAAATTATTATATTTTATGCAATTGGCTTAGAGTTAAGGGACCACCGTATGTTCAGTGCATCTCATAAACTGTCACGATGTGCCACGAATTGTGTGTAAGTTGTGAGTCGCATATAGATACGGACTTGTATGCTGACTGATCATAGGCGCGTACAGGCCGTGCGTTAGGTTATAACTGCTAATAAATTGTGTAGAAGACTTGGCAGTTATTAAAGATTAAACAGTGTCGTGGAGACGACGCATGTATAGTATCATTAGGGGGAGGGGACAATTATTAACGTAGGGGCTACATTTTATTTTTACACATATTTTGGGCGGAGGGTGACTCTTATGAGGACTACCTTCTGCCCAGGGCCGATAGTGACTCGAATGAGCGCTACTTGACGGCCACTCTCTATTACTTGCTTACGTGAATCCGTTACAGCCCCTGCGTAGAATGTTGTCCTCTGAAGTGCATTCCACATAGAATGGTTAGGAACCTTTACTCACACATACTTTTCTGTTGAGCTTTATTATTCAGTTCATTGGCATGATTTTATGTGTCTTGTTACATCCCTTTGAGGACCTGGTTTTTCTCCAGGTGTGTGTTCATGTTTTCTGCAGGTGTTCTAGCCAAGGCCGTGATCTTTTCCATTTTTCGAAGATGATTGCTCTTGGTTCGTTTTATCATTTTGTCGATCGCTTTCTTGTACATTTATTTCATTGGGATAGTTGGTAGTGGACTTTGTCTCCGCCCAACGATTGTACCATAACTATTCAAGTTGATTATATCTCTATTTTATTATATATTTGTGGATGAGATTTAGCATGTCTTGGTTCTCTACATTTTACAGCTTATGTATTTATACGAGGATTCCATACATTGGAGTATTTTTCGTATATCTACAGCTGGCATGTCTACGTAATTAGTCCTACGTATTTTGGGACTGGGGCGTTACATATTTTTGTGGTGGCCCATGCAGGTCAAGTTTGCCGTTTCGGTTACATGACTATACCGAGCGGACCTGCAATATAGGATTAGAATCTAGGAATCTCATCCACATACTTGATCACCTTCCTTGACCTTTCTTGATTTCCATATTCCGACTCCCGTGGCTTCCTTTGATTTTTGCATCTTGCTTGAACTCCTTCTACCAACACCCTATCATCTCGTGCTAAACATGGTTAGAAAGATGACTACACTAGTATATGCCCATAGGTTAAACACATGGCTAGATGGATTGTATTGACAATTAATATGCATTGAGATTTTTTTTGAGAAATATGATCTTAAGGGTTAGTTAATTCCAAGTTGGGTAGTAGCATATTACCGCTTTTAAAAGATAGTTGAATTTTTTTTTTACAAGGTGGTATTCACAAGAGGATAGTTAGGTCGAGGAAACAAATTGATTTGATTTGCATTTTGATTTTTGAAAGTCTTTGAACATTTATGATTTATTGAGTTATAACTATACATCTTTTGGAGGGATATAAATTGATTTGAAAAGGATCATAAAATTTTAAATGTGGAAGTATGATTTACGATTGACCAAAATTTGAGGATGATTGATAAATTTTGGATAAAATATTTTTTGAATTAAATTACGTCATATGATCTATGATTTATAAAGTTATTAGATTTTCAAGTTTAAAGCCTTGATTATGGATGTTTAAAATTTTGGTAAAAAAAGAGAGATTTAATTGAGATACATGATTTGCGATTGATGAAACGGGCTAAGAGTTTATCCTGAGGTATATTTGAGAATTGGAAAATTTTAAAAGTGATGGCTATTATGAAAAGTTAGTTGTGCCGCATTAGATATGATATTTGAAGGAAATTAAAACTTTAAGTTATACTAGATGGAGTATCTTGAGATTTTATTTCGAAACTGTTGAGGAACTTAAAATTTGAAATTAGATCATATATTGGGAGAGGACCAAGAAGCAAGCAAGTCACCCTAATGGGATACAAGTATTCCTCATTAATTGTCATGATAGTTGTGTGTACTCGAGTGTAGTTAAGTCATCTGCCAAACTATGTGAAGATATCTCAATCTTGACTCACTCGACATTTCCTCAAACCTAGATTTTATTGTGACTTTCTCATACTCCATTTTTAGAAACTGTATCCCTAACTTATTTTACCTTGATTTACTCAAATCTGAATTATCTTATTTCGTGCCTTAGCTTGGTTATTTATTTTTTGTGCATTGATCATTATCTCATGAACTCCCACTTTCTATTTTAAATTCTTTTGTGTCCTTTACCGTGACTTGGGTATTTGGAGCACAACACTAGACTTTTCTATCCCACAAATTTTATATGCAAGACCTAGACGAGCCTACATTCATGTAGGTATATCTTGTGCCACTAAAACACTTCTCCTTGTATTCTGTTTTTATGATATGACTTTGGGGTCATAAGAGACTAAACGGTAACCTTTACCATGATACCGATATATTTATCGACCATGAACCTCGACTCAATTCCTTCAAACCGATATGTGATTTTGTTCTACTTAATTCCTTAATATGCTTACTTTATGTTTTATCTTGATTACCTAACCCTTATCCTTTTTATTTTGTGCGTTAAATTAGTAACTCTCAATCACTGCTCAAACCATACCACAACCGTTGAACCTAACCAAAATTTCCTTCCAAATTGTTTGGCCCTCCCCTTTGGGGATTTTTATTTGACTTCCCCATGATATATGCAACCTTGTTCTTTTGATTCCCTTGTGCAAAAATGATAGTTGTATCATGACACCCTTCAGTCATACGAGACTAAATTGGAAAGTCCCATAAAGGAGATAGTAGTATCGTAAAAAAAAGAAAAAAAAGGAATAATTGTGTGATTATATACATTAGTGAAATTTTGTGGTAAACCATATAAAAGGGAATTGAGAAAGGTGATATTACGATATGAGCAAGGGGCAGTAGGCTTCTCGATTGACATATTAGTTTTTCGAGGTAAATCCATTATTGAGAAACTTTTTATGATAATAAATAGAGTGTTTTAGTTCTCAAAGTTACCCCAACATTGAGGATAAGTTTTCTTTTTATTCATGATGATTTAATGATTATATTTTTCTATGATGATTATGAATACAAATTTCATGATTTAGATAGAAATTGATATTCGCTTCGACTAAATTGATTGAAGGTTATAAAATTTTAATTTTCGAGGAAAGACGAAATTTAGCTTGAGGAAAAAGGTATATATATATATATATATATATATATATATATATATATATATATATATATATATATATATATATATATATATATATAATTATATAGATAGATTAAAGAAGAAGAGTAGAGATTATTTGAATTGAAAATTTCGGAACTCATAGAATTTCTAGTACGAGATAACGGAATTAGAATATATATTTTGGAGTAAAAATTTGTGAAAAAAAATATAATTCTCGAGGACGATTATCAAATTAAATAAAGGAAGGCATTTAAGTTTATGGAATGTAAATTTTAAGGAGAAACCAAAATTGTAAAAGGCGATTATTGATGAGATAATATTGACGATTCAAGGATTATGAGACAACTCAAATATTGAGTTACTAACCTTAGATTGAGATCGAGGAAGTTATTAACAATCGTGAGATTCCCGCAAATCTAGGATGGATGGTAGTAAATAGACATGGAGGAGTTGTCATGCACATGGTCATTTCTAAACGATATCCGTTGCTTTTTCAGCCAACTAAATAGCCCGTTTTCACTACCGTCGTTTCCCTCTCTTCACGCAAATGTTTCGATCGTGTTTTCATATCAAGAAAAATTTTCAACCTACTCAACTCTACCTATCCTAAAATTTTTCCTAAATTTCGAGGACGAAATTCTTTTAAGTTGGGTAGGATGTAAAACCCCTAAATTTTTACTATGATTTTTTTTCTAAATTAATTTGGTATTGATTTTTTATTCGTAATTATACGTCGCATACGAGTTCGCGTTATTCGTATTTGTACGTTGCGTACGAAATTGCGAGTTTGTATGTATATTCATATAAAATATTTTATTAAAAGATTTTCCATATAGAAAAATAAGTATTTAAATATTTGTATTATCACATCACGTCGCGTATTGGCAAGCATTTTCTAAAAATGATCATTTTTATTAAATGTGCAAATATAAGTAGTAATTCCGAAAACCATTTTGTTCAAGAGAGACATGAATTTATTTCATGCCCACTCGATTTTCGAAAACTAATTCTAATTAGTTTAATTATTATAAAAATGTATTTCAAATATTTAAGCAATTATCATGATTTTCGAAATTAATATTATTATATTTTTAATATTTACGAAAAAGATGTTTAAAATTTAGTTTGATTCGATATTTGATTAAATACGATAATTTAAAATTTTGAGGAGATTTTATTAAGTGAAGGTTTTATCTAGAATTGATTAAATAATTTTAACAGTTATTTAAAATAAAGGATGGAATTATCCATCACAATTTAAACGCATACTAGTCCTATCCTAATGGGAATTCCCACCTCCTATAAAAGGAGAGGTACTCATCCATAAACTTTCACCAACCAATCTCCACAATTCGTGTTGTGCATCGTGTCTGTGACGCAAAATATTATTCCAATGCTTTACAGTCATCAGCGTCGTGTCTACAGCCCGGACACGACGACGTCCCCCTACCCGTTCTACCGTCATCGCAACCACAGTCCCGCCTTCACCGTGCCCCGTCCCCAATCTCCTGGCCGGGCTGCACATCGCCAGCACCGTCACCATCACCAGCACCGCCTTCATCCACCTTCTCCGGCCAGCCCCTGTCCACAACAACCACCCCCGTCACAACCTGACAAAACCTACTCACCCCGTCGACACCACCACCGGCATCACCAAGAAAAACCCAAATCAAAACCCAACTAAATCACCTCGCCGCTGAGTCTGGTCCGGATCCGCCCAGCTTTCACCAGCGCCAACCGACCGGGCATCATCCCCACGATCCCAGCACCCGGCAACGATACGACGCCGCCGCCCCTGTCCCTGGGTGGCCGTGCTACCGCCAAACCCCACCCGACCATGCCCGGAGACGTGCGTCGCGTTCCCGCCGAGCGACCCACTCCGACCGTACGACGCCATTCTTCTTCCCGCGTCTCCACTCTCGTCGCCTCCCGCCGAGGCCGCACCATCCGATAATCGCTGCCTCCTCCGTATTTGGGCACCCGACCGCGCCACCGCCAGGAGCAGCCTCTGCCTCCGATCCTCGAGCGACAGCCTCCGCGAGCCCTAGATCCAGCCGCTACCGCGCCGATCTCCCTCGTGCCACAGGCCGAACAACCCCTCGACCACCGGCGTCCGGCGCCGACCCCGAGCGCGCCGCTCCCCTCCGGTGAGTCCCCTTCAGCCGATCCCCCTCTTTCCTTCTTCTTCTATGCTCAGCAATTTTTTTCTTTCTTAACCTTCTCTCTCCACTGAGGAGAGGAGAGCTGAGTTATATTAATAACAGTATTATTATTATTATTATTATTAATACACTATTAGTGGTTTTCATTAACCAAAGGTTTTATAAGCATATTATTATTATTATTATTATTATTATTATTATTATTATTATTATTATATTATATATTATGATTATTGCATTATTATTTTATAAGTAGTACAAATATTGTCTAGCTAATTTCAAGCAAATTTTAAAATATTATTCTCGATTTGGTATATATATATATATATATATATATATATATATATATATATATATATATATATATATATATATTTGACATGTTTTGGACTAAATAATTTAGTACTATTTTCAATTATTATCTAAAGTATATTTTAAATTATGAAAGATAGTTTCTACCTTTACATCATACTTGACAACTCAGAGTATTTGACTAATAGGATATAATTTTCAAAATTATTATTTTCAAGTATTTTCGTAAATAAAGTTTTACAAGTAAACATGTTTTTAAAGTAATGTAAATAATTTCTAAGAAATTGTATATTTACCTACTCCACAAATTCTTCCAATTGTCCCCATTACTCATGACTAATTATGCTTTTCCTATTTTCTCGCGAATTCGGGCCCCTTCATGTTGACCATGGCTAATGGACAAACAGGACATGTCGGATTATCACACCACACCAGACGACACTCCAGGCAAGACACCTTACCTATACTGTTTAATTTCTTGCTCAATATTATGCATGCTTTTTCTTTATGTTTTTCTTTCAAAACTATATAGATGCAAATTATTATATTTTATGCAATTGGCTTAGAGTTAAGGGACCACCGTATGTTTAGTGCATCTCATAAACTGTCACGATATGCTACGGATTGTGTGTGAGTTGTGAGTCGCATATAGATACGGACTTGCGTGCTGACTGATCATTGGCGCGTACAGGCCGTGCGTTAGGTTATAACTGCTAATAGATTGTGTAGAAGACTTGGCACTTATTAAGGATTAAATATTGTCGTGGAGATGACGCATGTATAGTATCTTTGGGGGAGGGGACAGTTATTAGCGTAGGGGCTACATTTTATTTTTACACACATTTTGGGCCGATGGTGACTCTTATGAGCACTACCTTCTGCCCAGGGCCGATAGTGACTCGGCTGAACGCTACTTGACGGCCACTCTCTATTACTTGCTTGCGTGAATCCGTTACAGCCCCTGCGTAGAACACCTCTGAAGTGCATTCCACATAGAATGGTTAGGAACCTTTACTCACGCATACTTTTCTGTTGAGCTTTGTTATTCAGTTCATTGGCATGATATTATGTGTCTTGTTGCGTCCCTCTGAGGACCTAGTTTTTCTCCAGGTGTGTGTTCATGTTTTCTACAGGTGTTCTAGCTAAGGCCATGATCTTTTCTATTTTTCGAAGATGATTGCTCTTGGTTCATTTTATCATTTTGTCGATCGCTTTCTTGTACATTTATTTTATTGAGATAGTTGGTAGTGGACTTTATCTCCGCCCAACGATTGTACCATAACTATTAAAGTTGATTATATCTCTATTTTATTATATATTTGTGGATGAGATTTAGCATGTCTTGGTTCTCTACATTTTACAGCTTATGTATTTATACGAGGATTCCATACATTTGAGTATTTTTCGTATATCTACAACTGGCTTGTCTACGTACTTAGTCCTACGTATTTTGGGACTGGGGCGTTACATCATGCGCCTACTGCGGTCCGGACACACCCTTATGCGCCCTCCGCCAAGATACGGGGTGTTCATGCGCCTTCAGATGCTGCAGCCTCACTCCCATTCTATGCGCCAAAGGCCTCTGCCCATGCACCCGTCTGGGTGGTGGCACATCCTCCCTTCAATACGGAATCGCTGGCCTCGGTCACCAAGCTTCTGAGGTCGCATACCTCCACTTATGCGCCCACTCCCTGGCATTCGCATGTGCCCACAGCCACAACGGCACTCCCTCTCCCGAGAGCCCTCGCTCCAACATTCATCTCGGTGCATGACGCTGCCCATGGCATGGCCAATGTGCCCCCTGCTTGTCACCAGGTGTAGGCTCCCCCTTGCCGGGTGGCGGCCCAGCATCCGCCGTCGGATATGCACAAGCTCATGTCTGTACCCCCTCCGCGGAGAACTCTATCCGAGTTGGCAACCCCAAACCTCCCTCTCCATCCAGTATGCTACCGGAAGATCCGACCATTCCACCCGGACCTAAGGCTGTCACATATGACACCCTCCAATCCGGGGCACAGTCCTTCGCCGATGTGATTAAATCCTCCCTACCTACCCTGTCACCCTCCTCTATCGTCGAGGTGACCCTCCCAGCGGTGGACCATCACCCCTCATCAGACCCCAGCAACACCTGTAGGACCGATTGTAGGAACGAGTTGTAAAGCGTAATACTCTAGAGGGAGGGGGGGGTGAATAGAGTAGGCAGCGGAAATTAACTATTTAAAAAAATGTTAGTAACAAGATCACAGATAATATATCACAGATATGTAAATGAAAAGTAGAGAGTTGAGAGCAAACACAAACAGAAGGATGTATACTGGTTTCCCTCTTGTGAGGACTAGTCCAGTCGGAAGAA
Source organism: Iris pallida (assembly GCA_029216955.1). NCBI lineage: Eukaryota > Viridiplantae > Streptophyta > Magnoliopsida > Asparagales > Iridaceae > Iris > Iris pallida. Next base: position 14,823,834 of record JANAVB010021797.1, read on the forward strand.
CTCTAGCTTCCAGTTGAATCCACTATGGAAAATCACCACAAGTTTTCATCCGAAGTTCTTGCAACTTCTACAACGCGAGCTTTGATCCGAAGTACTTGACCAACAATAGTTGTGAAGTGTGTACCTTCAATCAAGCCTCTGATTACAATCACTCTGAAACTTCTAAACCGTACCGCACTGGCAAATTGACTAGAGGATTGTAACTGGCTTGGGATTTGAAAATGAATAGCTTATAACACTTTGGAAGAAGTAGTAGGCTTATAGAGAAGAGATATGAAAGTGAATAAGTGTATGAGTGAATTGAAATGATCGAAATCCTTCTCTATTTATAGTTTTTCCAAAGGCAGAATTCTGACAGAATTCGGGCAGAATTCAGACAGAACTCTATGAGAAAATCTCGTTGGGATCCGTAACTGCAGGAGGACCAAGTTCAAAAAGTAACGTTCACTAACCGAAGTCTGGCCGAACTCTGGACAAATTCGGGCCGAGTTCTGCTAGGGTTCTGTTAGGGTTTTTGCAAATTGGTTTTTGGGCATTTTGAAAAGTCAAACAGTTAGGAAGTAGTTTGGACTTTTGTAAGTAAGCTTGTTTTCAAAATGAAAGGGTATTTTGAAAACGTTTCTTGGGTAGCCTATTTGCCAGTACGATGCAGTTTACATCGTATTCCTAGACTCAATAAATATAAAAAATACATTGATGAAATAGGAAAACCAAGAGCCGTTTGATGACGCCTTTCTTTAAATATTTGAGCAAACTTGAAGACGCCTTTTTCACTTGACGGCGGTCGTCCAAAGATAAACAAATCTGGAAATCTGAATACCTTTTGGGGGGCTTCGTACCCCGACCCCTATCTGTCACGACCCGCTCCAGAATAACCGAATACGAGTCAGACACGCCCAGCCTTTGTTGTTAGATACAACAAAGTAAGTGTACCAATCTAGGGAAACTAACCAGATAATATGAACATGAAAGTATAGAATCATAGCATCTAAAAATGTATCCCAGAATGATCACCATAATCCACAATTCTAAGTATATAAATGTACGAGTCATCAAGAATGAAATGTACATGAATTTTAAAGACAAAATCTAAGAGTAAAGCTAACAGTCTAAACCTGAAACCTCAAGCTAAGCCTTATCCTGCTCAGCTAAATCCTGGGCTCTGGCCCATAGAGTAGAACAATGTCCTGCAAGCATACCTGCAACATATCCTATTCAGGAGCGGAGCAAAGTACAGTTCTAGGTAATGAACAAGACATCATGATATGAAAGTACAAGGGAACATGGTATGTAAAGTACATGAAAGAACATAGTGTGTAAGCACATGAAAGAACATGATATGTAAGAACATGAAAGAACATGATATGTAAGCACCTGAAAGAACATGGTATCATGGAATCATAGGAAATAAGTACAAGGTATATCTCCTGCATGTGTGTACTATGTTTGAAATATAACTAAGTATGTGACCGGCTAGGGGTAAGCACATGAAAGCACATGAATGGTACGACTTAGGACCCGCGTGTACGATGCGGGGTCTAAGCTAAACACACTTGAGTTGTTTCTTGGGTTTGGTCACATAGATAGTATATTTCCCCACCCCAGGTACAAGTAATAAAAACAAGGAACGTGAGCACCAGAAAGTACATGACGTGTTGCAATGTGTCAATCAAGAAAGCACAGGATATAATGAAATGCACAAGACCATAGAATGTACTTACCTTGCTCCAGAAAAGTACGAGTAATGAAGCTGATCTGTGTATCCACCTGATTAATGGATACAAGTTGGTTAATTTCTAATCATTAATCTCTTTTATTTCTAAACATATCCTTATCAGCTAACTATTATAATTAAATAGAAATTGTTTAACAATCTTTAGATATACTCTAACTTACCTAGTATAACTAGATAGTATGACCAGAGAAATATACTTACTTAGTCATTACCTAATTATCAAACTTGAAAGTAATAGCTAAAATAATCATCCAAGATAATTTCTAAAACCAATCTATTATATAATATTGGAAGACTTAGTATTAAAGTCACTAAGAAGCAAGACTTCCCAATTGAGCTTTAGCAATAAATGTAATTTGAACTTATCATAAAATGGACATTACTTAACCCGGTAACCCACCACTGCTCAAGCACAAACAAATAGAATCTCTATTGCTACCAACCCAAGCATTAAAATGGAATGTAGTACATCATTCTAACCATCATAGCTTGTCAACTGAGCTAGTATTTTACTTGAATGTCCAAGCCAAGCTATCACAGCCAACTCCAGGTTTGAACACAAATACACAAACAACCTGTAGCTTTAACACACTCATAGGTCCCACATCAATTTTAACATGGTCTGCTATTAGTCGATTGCACCATTTGTGCAAAACAACATTCAAAAGACACAACAAAATTCCACCATACCATACCTAGCTCAGTTGCAACAAAATAAGGCTCACTGGCAACTGCTCCCAAACTCAACTACAAAACTCATCATGATTTCAAAACTCACATATTCAATCAACTCTAACACAAATCAATTTATACAAGGAAAAAAATATACAAATCGATGGAAAAATATACAAATCTGAAATAACACAAACTTATTTAAAAATTAAAAAGAGAAATAAGCTACTGCTCTCCAATTGGACTTCTAAATCGGCTTCGTCATTGAAAATACGCATATCCAAGTGAAATAGATTACGGCAGGATACGAACCGTACTACAGGACACCAACCCGACAGAAGCTTGGACGCAAGCACTGATCCGATAAGAGGCCACCACTCCGGACACGGACACGAGCAAATCGAACGTACAACCGATACAACACGATCATGAACCATCCTATTCAAGACTCGATCCTGACCTGGCCGACTTCCTGGATTGGTCCCGAACATCTGTTGTTCAAATTAAACACGAATTCATGATCTAAAACGCACGACAACTTAGGAAAGAATGCTGACACCCGACACATCACTCAGAACTGGATACGCACTAAACCAATTTCCTACGATTGACCCAAAATAATTTATAATTCTTAAACACAACAAAGAGCTGTCCAAAACTGAGAAGTAGCAGACTGCACCTGAGGAAAAGATTCAATCAAATTGAAATCCCGATCTCAACGGTCCACCACGTCTCTCCGAGTCCAGTTGAGGCATTCCATCAAACAATTGCCATGCACAAGGAAATAAACAAGTTCCTAAAAGTACTGCTAATTATCCGATAAATAAAAATGAAAGAAATATTTAAAGAGATTCAAAAATCATAGGATCCCAGATCCACACACATTTATACAGAATTTCGACCTCAAATCCGTAATTGATCTTCCCGATCAATTAACCGCCAAATCAATTCTTCGAGAATAGTCCAGACCAATCTTGTATTTGAATTAACTGGAATTGAATTAATCGAATCGAAGGCTTACCAGAGAAATTGTCAGTGGTGGGGCGTTGTCGTCGATCGGAGAAGAGTGGTGCGCCGACCGGAGAAGAGAACTCGTAGGGAGAAAACGAGTCCGCTGCTCGATGCGTAGCCCAAGAGAGTTGACACTAGTGGCTGATACGACCGTCGGTCGCCGGAGAAGCACTGCTCGCCATCATCGCTGACGTCATCATCGATGAGACGAATCGCCGGACACAGGTTGAAGCCGTCGCCGATCAGCTCTCGGCCACCGGAGGATCTATCCCCGCCGCTGTCGCCAACTTCTCGCCGGAGCTAGGGATCCACCGTCCAGCCGCCTGGGAAGTCGCTCGGAACAGTACCGTCGGAGGGTGTGCGCCTGGTCGCCGCCGTTGTCGCCCGAAAAACCACGCACAGCCGAGCTCTCGCCGAGATCTAGCCGCTGGGGTGGTGGCTCCGCCTCAGATGGTTCAGTCGCCTGAGAAGAAAGGGTTAGGGTTCGCGCTCTTGATTTAGGAAAAATAGTGGAGAGGGAAAATGCTTTGGCAGTGAAAAATAATTTGGTCTCTTTCCTCATAAGAGTTTGTAAAAGAGTGCATATTTGCACAAACCCCCCCCCCCCCCCCCCCCCCGCTCTGAAGATTTACCGAAGTTTTAAGAAAATACTCAAAAAACCCCTCCCCTTTTCACATATTGCAGGGTTGATAGAAAAGTCAGTTATAAAACAAAAATTGTGGACCCCAAAGTTTGTTATAACAAACTTTTAATTTAAAATAATTCCTGCTTCAAAATCATTCCCTCCAAAAATACTTATAACTATATATATGAAGTATTTATTATTAAAAAATTTAAATTTCACCAAAATTGGGAAAAGTGGAGTTACAAATCTACCCCCCTTGGAAAAATTTTGTCCTCGAAATTCAAAGGTACGGTAGACATGGTTAAGCAATCAAAAGCAAATTTAATTAAAACAAAGTATGGTAATTTCATTCAGGTAGCTGAATTATCATGATCTAACAATGATCTAGAGTCTAAATAGGCATAAAATGTCAAGGATTTTAATTACGACTTCAGAGAAATAAACTCACGAAAGTACGATCTCCTAAGTATGATCACCATTGAAAATTTAGCATGATAGGGAAACAATGTTAGATAGGTAGGATCAAAATTGAAGTTCAGGCAAAGCACGATCAATATAGGTACTAATAATTATCTAGTGAAACAGAATCAAAATCTGCAAACGTATATTTGAGAATTGAATGATCCAATGATAAATGAAGATGGAAATCTGTAAGGGTAGGCTTAGAAGATGTGTGAAAACTATCAAGGTCAATATGCAAGGATTTGCGATTCTCAAAATATCCATAATCATATGAAAAGCGGATATAGTCTCTATGGTATCCGAAAACATATATATATATATCTGAAGTCACATCACTTAAAATCCATGCCCCGCTAGTTTATCCTGGCTACAGTGAACTTGTTGGCTCCGTGACTCAAATAATGATATGTTACCGAAATTTCTATCAACATTATCCATTTCAAATAATTATTAGCGAAGCAACTCAAGAGGTCAAAATATGAAGACTTTGGACATGGTTTTAATAATACCCGAAAACCTATGAATGTTTGAAATCACTTCAACTTAGAGTTCCTGCCTCGCCAGTGCGCTGCTGGCTGCAGTGAACTCTCAGTGTCCGTAGTCCAGATAATGACTACAGCGCGCAACTGCCACGCCCCAGTAGATCATCGAATAGTCGTTCAACATCATCCATAGGAATTACAAAACAGTTTTAAAGAATTCAAAATAGGTTCCAATAATCTAAGTCACGATAAAAAAACGAAGTTATCTGTCTGTTAGAATTCAAGGGTTATTAAGTACCAAGGAGCAACACGGAATTCAATCAAGGAGTAGAGAGTACTAAGGCAACAAGGAGATTTTAAACCTCAATAGAACAAAGTTTTAATTGGTAACTGAAATCTCAAATGAAACCTGGGATGGTAACGAGATTCCATATATAGGACATTATCCTGAAGGGATAACAGAGTCCTGAAGGATGAACTGAAGCAAGGTATCAGATATGAGGCAAGTTTCAAAATAAGAAATAAATCCCATACTGGAAACAAGTTTCAATAAAATTTTGAATAACAATGTAATCTCGAGCAAAAACTTGAATTGAAAACGAATTCTCCAATAAGGTATTCAGTAAAAAAAAAGAAAATCAAGTATTAACAAAGTCGTGAATAAGTAACAAATTTTTGAATAGAAAATCTCAACGAGGAAACAAGATTTTGAATAGGGAACACGGTCTCAACGAGTCGCGAGTAGGAACTAAAATTCAAAGTCTGGTAAATCTTGAATGGGAGACAAAATCACGAACAAAAATAAAGTCTCGAAATAGGAAACAGGATCTTAAAATCTCGAATGGAATCAAGTTACGAGTAGGAAAAAGAATCAATGGGTAAATAAAACAAATATCCATGAAACAAGCGATACCTCAAATAGGGAACAAGATCGAAACAAAGTTGGGAACCGAAAATAGAAAACAAAATCATAAAAAATGAATATGAAAACATGGTATTAAATAGCGGATATGTAACAAGTGAAATCTCAATAAGAGACACGATCAAACAAGATTGTGAATAATAAAAAAAATTTACGAATGAGAAATAAAATCTTATAGGGAACGAGTCAAAATTCCAAAGATAGAAGACAAAAGCTGAAAATGAAAGCTCGAATGAAAGCAAGATTCAGACAAGGTTTTGAATGGCATAAGTTTGAATAGGAAGGTAATCCTGAAGTAAAGTCTTAAATATCAACATAGTCTGAATATGAAACAAAATTTGAGTAGAACCAAATCTTAAATTAGGAAACGACGCCATAAGAAACAAGTTATCGAGCAGGAAGAAAACCTCGAATGAGAGCAGAGTTACGAACAAAAATGGAAACAACTTTCAAAATATATTTCGAATAGTGACCAAGATTTCGGAAGAGGAAATAAAATTTAATAATCCTTAAATAGGAAACAAGGAGGCTTTTAAGAAACAAACTAGGTGCAAGAGGAAACTAAAGAAAAACTGGATTATGAATCCTGATCCATGGTTTTCTCCAACCATGCAAAAGAGTCTTCTGTCTTCAGTCTATCTTCAGTATTCTTTCGGGACTGGAATCTCTTCAACCTTCTTCAACTGTTCGGACATAGGTTGATCCCTGCAGTAGTGCTTCATGTAATTGCTGAATCTGGAGAGACGGGTCCTTCTGTGATTCTGGTGCTCCTCGTGCTTGTCCTTGGGCAATGTGATCAGCGGTCTCCAGCAGTCCTTGACTTGGTGAGTAGGCGATCCGTAGTACAAGCGTATTCTTCGTCTTTTGTGACACTCTTCGTAGTGGTGTCCTGAGCTATGGCAGAAAATACAAATGATAGCCGGCTGAATCTGAATCTCCTGCTGGACTGAAGAAGCGTGATCTGAGTGTGGCGACGCTTTGCGGGTCCAGGCTAGTTGATGTCTTCATCATAGGTCTTTATGTCTCTCTGGACTTCAGCTTCCGTGGTCAACCTAGTTTTAATAATTGATCAAACTCTGTCTGGATATACAAAGCTAGTTGGGACATCTTGGTTTCTTGGACATAAGCAAGATTGGCTATCCACTCCGTTCAAGACTGAAGATCTGTTTGCCTACTCGAGTCTGTATTTCCTATGCAATGTAATTTTTATTTTATTTGAGTCTAGGAATATATTGTACACCGAGTTGTACTGGCAAATAGGCTATCCCCAAAATAGTTCAAAATGTTTTTAAAATAACCTATCAAAATGTTTATAAAAAGGTTTTCAAAAAGGTTTTCAAAAATCACCAAAACCTATTTTTAAAACCCTAACCTAACCCTGACAGAACTCGGCCAGAGTTCGGCCAGAGTTCGGTTAGTGGCCGTTGTGATTTTGAATCTTTGGAACTTGGTCCTCCTGCAGTTGCAAATTTGACCGAGATTTTCTCAAAGAGTTCTGCCCGAATTTTGCCCGAATTCTGACAGAAGTCTGCCTTTGGAACTCCTATAAATAGAGAAGGATTTCGATCATTTCAACTCACTCATTCACTTTCAATCTTCTCTCTATCTAAAGCTTTCAGTCTTCCAAAGAGTTTTCTAGAGCTTTCAATTTCAGATCCTAAGCCAGTTACAATCCTCTAGTCAATTTGCCAGTACGGTACGGTCTAAAAGTTTCTGAGAGATTGTAATCAGAAGGCTTGATTGAAGAATACCTTTTCACATTTGAAGTTGGACGAGTTCTTCGTATCAAAGCTCGCGTTGTAGAAGTTGCAAGGACTTCGTAAGAAAACTTACGATTTTTCTAATAGTGGATTCAACTGGTAGCAAGAGTTCTACCGACTGGATTAGTCCTCAACAGAGGGATACCAGTATACATCGCTGTCTTTGCGTTTGCTCTCTTAATTTTGCCTTTATATTATTTCAGTTGTGATTAATATTCTGTGATTGTGCTACTAACATTTTTATTTAGCATTATTCCGCTGCCAACTCTATTCACCCCCTCTAGAGTATTACGCTTTACTATTTCGTTCCTACAATTGGTATCAGAGCGGGTGTTACAGGTAAAGCAAAGGTAACAGTGCAATTATTTATTCATTTTAATTAACTGTTATATAGATCACAGCACAACACATGACAACTGTGAAATTCACAAGTGAAGGCCAGGCCACAAACAGACCCCTACTGTTTGATGGTACAAATTATACATATTGGAAAACACGGATGAGTTTCTTCTTGAAATCTCTTGATTTTGATTTATGGTCCATTGTTCTTGATGGCTATCAAAAGCCACCTCGTATAAATGTTGATGGAGTTTTAGTTGAAATACCCCATAGCAGATATACAGAGGAAGAAAAAAAAAGGGCCAGTCTTGACGCACGTGCCATTAATGCTCTCTTTTGTACTTTAGACAGAATTGAATTTAACAGGGTGTCTATCTGCACAACGGCTAATGAAGTATGAAAGCTACTCGAAGTCACACATGAAGGCACGACTCAAGTCAAGGAATCTAAAGTTAGCAGACTTACTCAAGAGTACGAGGCGTTCAAAATGAAGCCCAATGAAACAGTTACACAAATGTTCGAGAGATTTTTGGATATTGTAAATCCTTTGTCCTCCCTAGGCAAAGATTACAGTAACCATGAAAAGATTCGCAAACTCCTGCGAGCTCTCACCAAGAACTGGATTCCAAAGGCTACTGCAATCATTGAAGGGAACGACCTCACATCTATGTCCCTCGAAGTACTCATGGGTAAGCTACTCACTCATGAACTGGAGCTACAAGATTTTGAAGAGCCTGTACCAAAGGAGAAGACTATCGCCCTCAAGGCTCAGTACAGAAAAGCTGCTGAAGATGACTCAGACAGCAGTGAATCTGACGCTGAAGATCAAGCTCTCCTAGCAAGGAAGTTCAAAAGATTCATAAGACATGAGAAGAGAGTTAAAGAGAACAACAGCAACAACTGGTACCAAGAAGATGCTGTCTGTTATGGATGCAAGAAGAAGGGACACATGAAGAAGGATTGTCCCACAAACTCATCATCGAGCAAGAAGAACAACAGGTATGAAAAAGGGAACCTGAAAAGATCAATATCTCGGAAATATGCCAACACCAGCATATGGCATAAAAGTGAAGCCAGCGACTCAGAAGACGAACACACAGAGGATGCTGCAAATGTATGCTTCATGGCAACCGATCAGGTACCTACTGAACCTGTAGAAACTTATGATGACTTCACCTTTGAGCAATTAGGAGATGCCTTCAGTGACCTGATGACTGATTACAGGAAACTGCGTAGTAAGTATCAGACCTCTAAGAAGGTACTCAAAGAGTACAAAGGTAAAATAGGTAGACTTACCGACCTACTATCTGAGGTTAGAAATAATGTTAGTGAGTCTGGTGAGCTTTCTTCAATAAAGCTCTTATTACACGAGACTACCAAGTCATCTGAAGAGAAAGACAAAATTATTGACCAACTCAAGGAAGAACTTTCTATAGAGAAGAAAAGTCTTCAATGTGCACAAATCAGAATGGAATCACTTACTTCTGATTATACTAAGTTGTATGACACTTCTAAAAGATTTGAAATTAGGTTAGGAAAACAGCCTGAGCCTGCTGCTTCCTACCCTAACACGTGTCACTTACCGAGAAATCGAAACATTCCCAAGCCAAACACTGTCAGACCTAACCCTATCAAACCTTTACCCCAAAAGGTTAAGCCCAAACAAGATTATAGATATGCTTTCTTCTATACTAGAAAACCTAAACCTACCAACCATGCACACCACTCAGCTTTCAACACTCGACATGCACAATGTCATTATTGTGGCCTCATTGGTCATATGTCTTCTGCATGTAGAATGAGAAAGCTTGTAGATCTAAATGTTTATGCTTGGATACCTAAAGCTAACAATTCAGGACCCTACAAGAAATGGGTACCAAAGGTTTCATCTGCAAACTGTTTTGTAGGTGGAACACCCTTCACATGCTCGAAGCAAATGGATCCTCGACAGCGGTTGCTCATGGCATATGACCGGTGACGCTACCCTATTTGTAACACTGTCGAAGAAAAAGAAGGAAGGCTATGTCTCCTTCGGTAATAATTTGAAAGGGTATATTATTGGTATCGGTGATGTTGGTAAGTCTCTCTATCCTGTAATTAAGGATGTCTGTCTGGTTACCGAGTTGAAACATAACCTACTCAGCATAAGTCATCTAGCTGATCATGGTTATGGCATCAACTTTGGCAAAGACAAATGTACTATAGTTGATAGCTCAACTGGTAGTACTATCCTTGAAGGTATCAGGGAAGACAATATATATGTTTTCTATTTGTTAGAAGAAACAAACATTTCAGGTAGATGCTTAATGGCCAAGAGTGATGAGAGTCATCTGTGGCATATGAGACTCGGTCACGCTAATATGGATACAATATCAAGATTATCCACAAAGAAGCTAGTACGCGGTTTACCGGACATTACATTCAAGAAGGATTCGGTATGCAGTCAATGTGAAAGGAACAAAGCTACCAGATCCACTTTCAAATCAGTAAATGCAGTATGTACTACTAGACCTCTACAATTGCTTCATATGGACTTATTTGGTCCTAGCAGAGTTGCTAGCCTCGGAGGTAAACTTTATGCTTTCGTAATTATAGATGACTTCTCTAGATACGCATGGGTATATTTCTTGACACGCAAGAATGATGCATTATCCAAATTTATCGCCTTTTGCAAGAAAGTTCAGAATGAAAAAGGTTACATGATCACTCGCTTTAGAAGCGATCATGGTGGCAAATTCGAGAATGCTGATTTTGAGCAATTTTGTGACACACACGGTTTTATACACGAGTTCTCCTGCCCTAGGACTCCACAACAAAATGGAGTTGTGGAACGTAAGAACAGAACTCTAACCGAAATGGCCAGAGTGATGTTAAACCAGTTTAGTCTACCCAAATATTTCTGGGCTGAAGCTGTCAACACAGCTTGCTTTGTTCTCAATAGAGTTCTAATTCGACCCAAATCGAAGAAGACTCCATTTGAGCTATGGTTTGATAGAATTCCTTCAGTTTCATACTTTAGAATTTTTGGTTGTAAATGTTTTATTCTTAACACAAAAGACAATTTGGGAAAATTTGATGAAAAGGCCGATGAAGGTATATTTTTAGGTTATGCGGCCAAGAGCAAAGGATACAGAGTCTTCAACAAACGTACCATGATCATCGAAGAGTCAATCAATGTCACCTTTGATGAATTAAATCAAATGACGATTGATGACAATGACGAAGATACATCTGTACCAAGCTCAACTCCAGCTGATTCTCAACCAAGCTCTGCACTAGTTGAACCTCCTAGAGAAGATCCAGGAACCAGCTACCTTCAGAATGAAGCAAAAAGGATGAAATTTACAGCTAATCATCCAAAAGATTTGGTAATTGGTGATATTACCAGGGGAGTAAGTACTCGTACATCCTGTAGAGATATTGTTTCTAGTGTTGCATTTATTTCACAGCTAGAACCCAAAACTATTGATGAAGCATATAGTGATAGTTTTTGGATAGATGCTATGCAAGAGGAATTAAACCAATTTGAACGGAATCAAGTTTGGGAACTTGTTCCCAGGCCTGTTGATCATCCGGTCATTGGCACCCGTTGGGTATTCCGAAACAAACTGAATGAGAATGGTTTAGTGACTCGTAATAAGGCTCGACTTGTAGCTCAAGGATACAATCAAGAAGAAGGTATCGACTACGATGAGACTTATCCCCAGTTGCGAGATTAGAATCCATTCGCATGTTATGTGCATTTACATGTTTTCATGATTTCAAACTTTTTCAAATAGATGTGAAGAGTGCTTTTTTAAATGGATTAATAAAAGAAGAAGTTTTTGGAGGACAACCTCCAGGTTTCACCGATTTCAAAAACCCAGATCATGTTTTCAAGTTGAAGAAAGCTCTATACGGTTTAAAACAAGCCCCTCGTACTTGGTATGATCGTCTAAGCTCTTTTCTACTTGACAACGATTTTTCAAAAGGGAAGGTTGACACTACACTTTTTATTAAATCTTTTAATGGCAAGCTGCTTTTAATTCAAATCTATGTTGATGATATTATATTTGGATCTACTGATGAATCTCTGTGTCAAGAATTTTCTAAGTATATGCAGAATGAGTTTGAAATGAGCATGGCGGGAGAGCTGAAATTCTTTCTCGGATTGTAAATCAAACAAACTGATAATGGGACATTCATAAATCAAGCCAAGTACACAAAAGACTTGCTAAAGAAGTTCGATCTGGACAATGTCAAACCTATTGGCACTCCGATGGCAACTTCAACAAAGCTTGATTCAGATGAACAAGGCAAGCCAGTCGACACACGTAAGTATCGAGGTATGATCGTTAGTTTACTTTATTTAACTGCTAGTCGTCCAGATATAATGTTTAGTGTTTGCCTGTGTGCACGTTTTCAAGCTAACCCAAAGGAATCACATCTGTCCATAGTTAAGCGTATCTTCTGATACCTTAAAGGCACTTCTTCTGTTGGCTTGTGGTATCCCAAAACTAAATCCTTTGACCTTATCGGTTATTCGGATGCAGATTTTGCTGGATGCAAAGTTGATAGAAAAAGTACAAGTGGCACATGTCATTTCTTAGGCAAAGCTTTAGTCTCTTGGTTTAGTAAAAAGCAAAATTCTGTAGCCCTATCAACAACAGAGGCTGAGTACATCGCCGCAGGACGTTGTTGCGCTCAGATTTTGTGGATGAAACAAACCCTAGAAGACTATGATTTATTTTATACACATATTTCCATTTTCTGTGATAACACGAACACTATTAATTTGACTAAGAATCCAGTATGTCACTCTCATACTAAACATATCGAGATTAGACATCATTTTCTTAGAGATCATCATCAAAATGGAGATATAAACCTTGTGTACATAGATACTGAAAATCAATTAGCTGACATCTTCACTAAACCTCTAGCGGAAGATTGTTTCAATTATTTACGTCGAAAATTAGGAATTTTGGATGTCAATAATATTAATTGATTTTGTTTTATGATTATACCTCAATACGCAAAAACTGTGTTAGAGACAAGTCAATAAAGAGTCTGTCTGTCACCACAACTACGGTTAAAGCGAAGCGGTATTTAAGAGTTCCCTGGTGAACCTCCGCCAGCTGGGACAGTACTCCTACAGCTAATCTGAGACAGTCGCTGTGTAACGACATTTAATTTATAAAATATTATTAATTATGTTATTTGAAGGCTAAAATAACTAATCTTTGAATTAAATATTTGAAATGAGACAATGAAAAAGAAGTAGCAAAAATCAACTTTGAAGAACCCTAGGCGAATTCGGCCAGAACTCTGACCGAATTCGGCCCGAGTTCGGTTGAGGGTATCTGTGTATATATCCAGAACCCGAGAGCTTCTTCTCTTTCATTGCTTCCAAACCAATTCAAACAGCAGCAGCAGCCGACCCGAGCCATCAAACCCTAGTTCTTCACCAATCTTTTCCTTCCAATCTACTTGGTGAAATCTCTCCAAAATTTGGAATCGTGCGGAGATCGACATTCTCTACAACATATCCTGATTTTGTGAGGTATAACTCCCTCTCTCTCCACCTTTCAATTTGTGCTATTTATTTCAATGGCACCTAAATTTAATCCATTCAAGAGAAAGAAGAAGACCACTCCTAGTGAGGAAGGGTCGTCTTCGAATCCACACACGGATTCACTCTTTTCGCCGATCCAAACGAGCGACGGCGCTTTCGATGGGTTTTTCTTCCAAACCCTCGACCAAGCCCTATTATGGTACGGTAATTTTTCCACCCGATCCATATGCGGCGGCGCTCCGATCAAATGGACGGTATTTCTCGATCATCGTCACTTATTTGAGGCATTAGGGTTACACCTATTTGTTAAACTATGCTTCCCGATAGCTACTAATGCCATTCGTTTATTCTATTGTAATCTCGTAGTTAACACTTTTGTTGTGAGCACACGTGTTGGAGGCATCGACATCGAGTTCGATGATGCCCTCCTAGCAGAGATTCTTGGTATTCCCAATGAAGGTGAACCGCTAGTAGACATCACGAAATTCGAGTTTTCCGAAGGCACGACACTCACTAGTTTCAAAGCGGAACTCTGTGCTCCTGACAGAGTACGCTCTGGAAAGTTCAAGGCTAATAACCTGAACTTGTTCAACTACGAATTGTATTGCATCATCTACTCTACTATCCTTCCCAAATCCACTTCCAAAGATGATGTGACCTCACTTGAGCTGTCCGCCATGTACCATATTCTTAAGGGGATTTATTTTTTTATCCCTAAGACTATCATTCAGATGATGGGACGATGTCGTGCTAGAGATCGAAATCTCTCTTACACGATGATTCTCCTTCGTATCTTTCAGCGATTTGAGATCGATCTATCGACTTGTACTCAGGACTCTGAGCCCAAGTTTCTTCAGCTATCTCGTCGCAGCCGGACTGCTTCAGCTCCACCTACTGCTCCTCCTACTGCACCTCCTCCACCACCTCATCAGTATGCCATGACATTTGAGGGCTTTAAAATGACCTATCAAAATGTTTACAAAAAGGTTTTCAAAAAGGTTTTCAAAAATCACCAAAACCTATTTTTGAAACCCTAACCTAAACCTGACAGAACTCGGCCAGAGTTCGGCCAGAGTTCGGCCAGAGTTCGGTTAGTAGCCGTTGTTATTTTGAATCTTTGGAATTTGGTCCTCCTGCAGTTGCGGATTTGACCAAGATTTGCTCAAAGAGTTCTGACCGAATTCTGCCCGAATTCTGACAAAAGTCTGCCTTTGGAACTCCTATAAATAGAGAAGGATTTCGATCATTTCAACTCACTCATTCACTTTCAATCTTCTCTCTATCTAAAGCTTTCAGTCTTCCAAAGAGTTTTCTAGAGCTTTCAATAATTGGAAAATACGGATGAGGAGATGTGATTTGAGTTTTTAGTGACATTCTATTGTATACTTGGAAATGCTCCAACATTCCAAGTTTTTATCAGTATTTCTTTTTATCAGTACTTTTGATATTTATCATCACTTTGTAGTATGCTTTCAGTACTTTTATCTTCATGGACATGCTTATGGTGTTTCATTAATGATATTTCAGTTTATTTCAGCACTTTGTTTTAGCACTATCTCTTTATACTGCTTCTTCATTACAAACTGCCTGTAAAATAGCATGCCTGAGATTTCTTTTATGTTTTTGAAACTATGGCATGCATGAGATAATATTCTTTAGAAACAATAGCATGCATGTGATGATAATTTGTAGAAACTTTACATGCCTGTGATGATATATATCTACTCTTTATGTTTTATTTATTATGTTTTCTCACTATTTGTTCCTTATGCATTAATTGCGGGGGAGCCTTCTGCATTAAATGCGGGGGAGCCTTCTCTTATGCAATTATTTTGCTAAGTGACATAGGGGGAGAAAATTAAAGATCTAACATTTTTTTAGTTAAATACAGGACATGAACAATTTCACGTTTTGATTCTTTTTGAACAAGCTTAATGTTATATCATTCATAGTTTGTTAATTATCAAAATGGGGGAGATTATTGGCCCATTGGTCATATGGTCAACCTGATTTTAATAATTGATCAAACTCTGTCTAGATATACAAAGCTAGTTTGGACATCTTGGTTTTTTGGACATAAGCAAGATTGGCTATCCACTCCGTTCAAGACTGAAGATCTGTTTGCCTACTCGAGTCTGTATTTCCTATGCAATGTAATTTTTATTTTATTTGAGTCTAGGAATATGTTGTAAACCGAGTTGTACTGGCAAATAGGCTATCTCCAAAATAGTTCAAAATGTTTTTAAAATGACCTATCAAAATGTTTACAAAAAGGTTTTCAAAAAGGTTTTTCAAAATCACCAAAACCTATTTTTAAAACCCTAACCTAACCCTGACAGAACTCGCCCAGAGTTCGGCCAGAGTTCGGTTAGTGACCATTGTGATTTTGAATCTTTGGAACTTGGTCCTCCTGCAGTTGCGGATTTAACCGAGATTTGCTCAAAGAGTTCTGCCCGAATTCTGACAGAAGTCTGCCTTTGGAACTCCTATAAATAGAGAAGGATTTCGATCATTTCAACTCACTCATTCACTTTCAATCTTCTCTCTATCTAAAGCTTTCAGTCTTCCAAAGAGTTTTCTAGAGCTTTCAATTTCAGATCCCAAGCCAGTTACAATCCTCTAGTCAATTTGCCAGTGCGGTACGGTCTAGAAGTTTTTGAGAGATTGCAATCAGAAGGCTTGATTGAAGAATACCTCTTCACATTTGAAGTTGGACGAGTTCTTCTTATCAAAGCTCGCGTTGTAGAAGTTGCAAGGACTTCGTAAGAAAACTTGCGGTTTTTCCAATAGTGGATTCAACTGGTAGCAAGAGTTCTACCGACTGGAATAGTCCTCAACAGAGGGATACCAGTATACATCGCTGTCTTTGCGTTTGCTCTCTTAACTTTCCCTTTACATTATTTCAGTTGTGATTAATATTCTGTGATTGTGCTGCTAACATTTTTATTTAGCATTATTCCGCTGCCAACTCTATTCACCTCCCCTCTAGAGTATTACGCTTTACTATTTTGTTCCTACTCCGGTCTCGTTCTATTGTCCGTGCTACATTCTGGATCTCATGGCTGGTGGCTCTAATCTTCAGAGAAGTCGGGTCTTCAGAAACTCGGATGATCTTCAGTGGTGACTCCAGGTTCTCGATCTGCTCCTCGGTGCAAGATATGCGCTCGGTGTCGGAAAAGTCCAAGTGTCTGAAAGTCTGGAAATCAGAAGTCTTTTCTGGCTTGGGGAGTATATCCACAAGTCTGACTTGGAAAGGATGGCCTGCTCTGTCACGACCCGCTCCCAATTTTGGGATACGAGTACGTGACCAAGTCCAGCCTACGCCGCAGCATCGGCGGTAGTACGCTGTCTATGATAACAATGGTCCACAACAAGCACAACACGCATATATATATCATCCACAACTAAGCCAGCAAAAATCACTAAAATATCCAATAGTCTCAATATTATAAATATGAAAAATCCACTACAACTCAGAAAGTCTCGGGAACAAACCCGGATAATAGAAAATAAAATGGACAACTAACTCCATAACTATAACTACTAACTAATACGAATCCATAAGGAAGAAAAGATGCTAATTCGCATCAGTGCTAGAACCGGGTACGCCAGTGACGTCAGTGTCTCCAACATACTCACCGTAAACCTCTGGACAGATCGCGTCGTCTACAACTGAAAAATGGTTATCCAGTCAGGATTGGAACAAGTACAAGTCTAACCACTATGATACAAGTACAATATAAAGTAATAAAACACTAAATATGGAAAATAATGATCAATAGAAATAATGAACAATATGAACAAGAAATCATGAGATGGAAGAAACTGATAAGGAAAGTAACAAGCATGAAAAGTAAAGAGACTCATATAAACACTCGTAGTACACGTGTCGTGAGAAGTACAACGTTCCTACACATGGACAGCTTGGGCGAACGATGAGGTTATAAGGCCCGCCCCCGTAAACGGAAGAGTTGCCAACGATACCATCTGGGCTTTGTCCACGTGCCTAGTAATTGTACCCCTCCAATATCTATACCTCACAATCACGAAAACACGATCACAATAACGATCAAGATAACAATGAGAGAACATGATCAATAGTCAACACTCAACTCTCGTGTGTGTAACAGTCAAGACACGGAAGATAGCATGTATAAGTGAAATACGACAATATAAAGTAAATGCACATGAAGGTGTCGACAAGTACTTTCCTGAACTCTTGGATGAATTGATTTTACAAGTTGAAGACAATATGAACTCCGGTCTAGAAGCTATCAAATCAAGCCATCATCCCACGAACCCCGTCGCACAAACAACCACAAGTTAGATATATAATCCCACTCTAAAAACCCTAGAAAGAGGCTAATGGGTTAAATCAATTAATACTATTCTAATTTTGGAATAAATCATCTAAAATCCTATTTTAACCTATTTAATTCTGAAATAACTAACTACACACAACTATTTGGCCAAAGAAATCCACGGTTCCAAATTCGGGACCCGTGGCACGCAAACCGAGACATACTGTTGACTAACTGGTCAAACCTTATGAATTCAAAGTTTGAGTGTGCGACATAATAGATTTCAGCGCCATGAGTGCACCGGAATCGACCGTGCCGCAAAATCACGATTTGGTCAAAAGTTATCGCCATTATTGTTAACCATAACCAAATCGATGAACCGTTGACCAAATCTGATTTCTATGAATAAAATAAAATACTAGATGAAACTCTGAATTTCTGGAAAAATTATATGTTGTATATCCTGGTGTCAGCTTTCCAAAACTTCAAACGGATCGCAAAACGGAGTTCGGGATTGCTCGTAATCTCGAAAACCGTACGACGTGTTGATTTTTGACAACCGACACTCAAATAATTATTCAGAAATTCGAGATCAAAATTATAGAAATTAAAATATATATTCGGAAACCTAACCTCAATATGCTTCTAACAAGAAAAACAGCGCACAAAACGGACGTCTAGATCAACGGCAATCGCTCCGTGAAGTCGAAGATCCCAATCAAACTCTCCCACTAAAAGTTGCTGAATTTCTATGGTTTTCGGAAAAAGCTAATAACTAATATATATATATATATATATATATATATATATATATATATATATATATATATATATATATATATATGGTGAGCTGCTAAGCCGTTAGCGAGTCAGCTTCGGATTGCCATGTGGTGCGATCCTGTGCGCCCACAGCTGGATCCAACGGTCCATAATAGACCGAGCTTGGCTCGGCTCCGAGCTTGGCTCGGATTAGCTCTTTGGCTCGGAGACCGAGCTCCACCCACCCTCTCTCACTGCCACGTGGGGCCCGCCCTCCCGCTTTCAGTGGCTGACGGGTGGGCCCCCCACTGGCTGACTGTGTATATATAATAGAAATATATTTTTAAATTACAGAAAATCAAATAAAAATCAGAAAAAATTCTAAAAATTCCAAATAAATCCCAGAAAATTCCTAAAAATTCCTAGAAAATTTTAGAAAATATTTTAGGGGTTCTAGAGCCCAAATAAATTATTTGACCTCAAAAATACTCTCGGGTGCTCTCACAGTAAATTTTAGAAGCTTAGAAAATTAATAAAATCATATATAAAATTCTCTAAAAATCTCCATAAAATCATGAAAATTCTAAAATGGTGAGATAATATACTAGGGACTATCTAGGGGCCCTAGAGACTATATACAACCAAATTTTCTTATATCTAACCTATAGGCTTAGGCAAAAAATCTTACGATCCCAAATCAACAACCTAGTAAATAATTGATTCTAACTAAAAAAAAATCTCCAAAATAGAAAATAAATTCTAGGAACCCAAATGTTACAAACTATCCCCCTTAAAAGATTTTTGTCCTCAAAAATCAAAATATCACAAATAGCATAATATAATACCTAACTCTTACAAGCAATAATTTTTTAAGCGAAGTCACGGAGTGATAATGGCTAGGAACATAAGGGAACTGATCGATAATAATCATACAACAAACTAACTAAGCATGCATAACGACTAAACCTAAAGAAGGCTTTTAAGAAAACATATTTAAGTTACCTATGTCTTGGGGTTGAGTCACAGCCACAAATGCTTGTCCTTGACGTTGTACTCCTCCAAACTGCTGTTGTAAAACTGGCTTATGAGCTGGTGCTTCGGGACATTCTCGCACTTGGTGGTCTGGTGCTCCACAAAGGAGAAAGTCCTAACCTCTTCCTACAATGGTATCCCTTGTGTCCTTCTTTTCCACAATAATTACACTTAGGCTTGGGTGGGATAGGCTGCTGTTGTGGCTGGGATGATACCACCCTAGTTGGAGGTTGATGCTGGATTTGAAGGGTCTTCTGAGAAATATTAGGACGTTTTGATGATTCTTGATTACTACCATCTCTACCTCTCTTTTGGGAAGCTACTTTCTGCCTTATGATAGATTCTTGACGCCTAGCTGCATTCAAGATATCTGTATAGGATGTTGGGTCTACTGACGCTGTTAAACTCTGCAACTTGTAATTCAGCCCAGAATGGAACTTCTCCGCCTTCTCTTCTTCTGTAGATACAAGAGTAGGAGCAAAACGACTCAAGCGACTAAATTCTGCATCATATTCATCCACTGTCATGCTCCCCTGCTCTAGTCGTATGAATTGATCTCGCAGCTCCTTTCGAATAGTGGTGGAGAAGAACATGGTATTGAAGAGGTCCGTAAACTCTTCCTATAACACATTCTTTCCCAACCATCTTTCTTGTGCTGCCCACCAATGATGTGCATTGTCCTTGAGCTGCAACTTTACTGCTTTTATCCATTTCTCCGGTGGCAGCTCCGACGCCTCTAGTAGTGTCTCTATCTCCACTAGCCAGTTGGTGACTTCTATAGGTTTCTCCGAGCCAGTAAATGGAGGTGGGTTCATCTTACGAAACCCATCAATAGTACCCACACGATCTTGTCGTATTTTTACGCTCCTCTCCAGAACATTTGCATGTCTCTGCTGAGTCTCCATCATGCCTTGGAGTAACGTAAGGAGATGAGCTCCATCCACAGTTACTCCTTGGGTTGGGGCTGTTGGTGGTGGTGGTGGAAGATCCTCAGCACTAACCCTATCTTATTGATGGTTAGAAGGCTCTACGAACTCGGTACTCTCTGCTGTCGATCCCTCGGGTTTGGGAGTAGCAAAAGGGTTAGCTACCCTTTTCCCCTTACGGATCGTACTGCGCCTTGTCTCAACCATTGCAAACTAAAAGGAAGAAAGGACATGGTTAGAACGGTAGATGCAAACATATCGAAGAAATCTCGGACGGAATCAAGCAGGATGCAAAATAAGATACAATAAGATTCTATGATAAAACAGACTCATAAGGTTGGAAATCCTATTTGTGGATGATATAATCTCCTAACTTTAAATCTATTCGCAGGCTCGCAGTAGTAAACCTTACTTAAGCACTACCATGAGTTCGCAGTCTTTTGCGAAATTGGACCTGCATGGGCCACCATAAAAACTTGTCATGACCCGCTCCCAATTTTGGGATACGAGTACGTGGCCAAGTCCAGCCTACGCCGCAGCATCGGCGGTAGTACGCTGTCTATGATAACAATGGTCCACAACAAGCACAACACGCATATATATATCATCCATAACTAAGCCAACAAAAATCACTAAAATATCCAATAGTCTCAATATTATAAATATGAAAAATCCACTACAACTCAGAAAGTCTCGGGAACAAACCCGGATAATAGAAAATAAAATGGACAACTAACTCCATAACTATAACTACTAACTAATGCGAATCCATAAGGAAGAAAAGATGCTAATTCGCATCAGTGCTGGAACCGGGTACGCCAGTGACGTCAGTGTCTCCAACATACTCACCGTAAACCTCTGGACAGATCACGTCGTCTACAACTGAAAAATGGTTATCCAGTCAGGATTGGAACAAGTACAAGTCTAACCACCATGATACAAGTACAATATAAAGTAATAAAACACTAAACATGGAAAATAATGATCAATGGAAACAATGAACAATATGAACAAGAAATCATGAGATGGAAGAAACTGATAAGGAAAGTAACAAGCATGAAAAGTAAAGAGACTCATATAAACACTCGTACTGCACGTGTCGTGAGAAGTACAACGTTCCTACACATGGACGGCTTGGGCGAACGATGAGGTTATAAGGCCCGCCCCCGTAAACGGGAGAGTTGCCAACGATACCATCTGGGCTTTGTCCACGTGCCTAGTAATTGTACCCCTCCAATATCCATACCTCACAATCACGAAAACACGATCACAATAACGATCAAGATAACAATGAGAGAACATGATCAATAGTCAATACTCAACTCTCGTGTGTGTAACAGTCAAGACACGGAAGATAGCATGTATAAGTGAAATACGACAATATAAAGTAAATGCACATGAAGGTGTCGACAAGTACTTGCCTGAACTCTTGGATGAATTAATTTTACAAGTTGAAGACAATATGAACTCTGGCCTAGAAGCTATCAAATCAAGCCATCATCCCACGAACCCCGTCGCACAAACAACCACAAGTTAGATATATAATCCCACTCTAAAAATCCTAGAAAGAGGGTAATGGGTTAAATCAATTAATACTATTCTAATTTTGGAATAAATCATCTAAAATTCTATTTTAACCTATTTAATTCTGAAATAACAAACTACACACAACTATTTGGCCAAAGAAATCCACAGTTCCAAATTTGGGACCCGTGGCACGCAAACCGAGACATACTGTTGACTAACTGGTCAAACCTTATGAATTCAAAGTTTGAGTGTGCGACATAATAGATTTCAGCGCCATGAGTGCACCGGAATTGACCGTGCCACAAAATCACGATTTGGTCAAAAGTTATCGCCATTATGGCTAACCATGACCAAATCGATGAACCGTTGACCAAATCTGATTTCTATGAATAAAATAAAATACTAGATGAAACTCTGAATTTCTAGAAAAATTATATGTTGTAGATCCTGGTGTCAGCTTTCTAAAACTTCAAACGGATCACAAAACGGAGTTCAGGATTGCTCAGAATCTCGAAAACCGTACGACGTGTTGATTTTTGGACAACCGACACTCAAATAATTATTCAGAAATTCGAGATCAAAATTATAGAAATTAAAATATATATTCGGAAACCTAACCTCAATACGCTTCTAACAAAAAAAACGGCGTGCAAAACGGACGTCTAGATCAACGGCAATCGCTCCGCGAAGTCGAAGATCCCAATCAAACTCTCCCACTAAAAGCTGCTGAATTTCTAGGGTTTTCGGAAAAAGCTAATAACTAATATATATATATATATATATATATATATATATATATATATATATATATATATATATATATATAGGGTGAGCTGCTAAGCCGTTATCGAGTCGGCTTCGGATTGCCACGTGGCGCGATCCTGTGCGCCCACAGCTGGATCCAACTGTCCATAATAGACCGAGCTTGGCTCGGATTAGCTCTTTGGCTCGGAGACCGAGCTCCACCCACCCTCTCTCACTGCCACGTGGGGCCCGCCCTTCCGCTTTCAGTGGCTGACGGGTGGGCCCCCCACTGGCTGACTGTGTATATATAATAGAAAATAGATTTTTAAATTACAGAAAATTAAATAAAAATCAGGAAAAATCCTAAAAATTCCAAATAAATTCCAGAAAATTCCTAAAAATTCCTAAAAAATTCTAGAAAATATTTTAGGGGTTGTAGAGCCCAAATAAATTATTTGACCTCAAAAATACTCTCGGGTGCTCTCACAGTAAATTCTAGAAGCTTAAAAAATTAATAAAATCATATATAAAATTCTCTAAAAATCTCCATAAAATCATGAAAATTCTAAAATGGTGAGATAATATACTAGGGACTATCTAGGGGCCCTAGAGACTATATACAACCAAATTTCCTTATATCTAACCTATAGGCTTAGGTAAAAAATCTTACGATCCCAAATCAACAACCTAGTAAATAATTGATTCTAACTAAAAAAAAATCTCCAAAATAGAAAATAAATTTTAGGAATCCAAATGCTACATGCTCCCTCTGGTTGTCAAGGGACTCTTCAAACGTCTCCGTCAACTACGTACTACCCATGGGGATAGTAGAGTGATAAAAGGTAGTGGAAGCTCGAAAACGTCAAGTGCAGGTGAATTGTCATTTCTGGTGTCGCATGCTTTTGAACTATCTGAAAAACAGAAAACTGTTAAAATAACCTAGACCTAAATACAACAAGTGTTTATAGAATATCAAAATACCTGATTCACCTGATATACCCTTATTTTCCGATTTTTTCTATGCTGTGATCAAGTTTTCCTAGTTAATCAAGTCCCCCAATAGTACTCTAATACCTAGGTACTATTAGGATAGACCTCCATGGGCCACCACTAAAAATATGTCACGACCCGCTTCCGAATAACCGGATACGAGTCGGACACGCCCAGCCTTTGTTGTTAGACACAACAAAGTAAGCTGTACCAATCTAGGAAAACTAACCAGATAATATGAACATGAAAGTATAGAATCACAACATCTAAAAACGTATCCCAGAATGATCACCATAATCCACAATTCTAAGTATATAAATATACGAGTCATCAAGAATAAAATGTACATGAATTCTAAAGACAAAATCTAAGAGTAAAGCTAACAGTCTAAACCTGAAACCTCAAGCTAAGCCTCATCCTGCTCAGCAAAATCCTGGACTCTGGCCCATAGAGTAGAATAATGTCCTGCAAGCGTACCTACAACATATCCTATTCAGGAGCGGAGCAAAGTACAGTTCTAAGTAATGAATAAGACATCATGATATGAAAGTACAAGGGAACATGGTATGTAAAGTACAGAAAAGAACATGGTGTGTAAGCACATGAAAGAACATGGTATGTAAGAACATGATATGTAAGCACCTAAAAGAACATGGTATCATGGAATCACAGGAAATAAGTACAAGGTATATCTCCTGCATGTGTGTACTATATTTGAAATATAACTAAGTATGTGATCGGCTAGGGGTAAGCACATGAAAGCACATGAATGGTACGGCTTAGGACCCGCATGCACGATGCAGGGTCTAAGCTAAACACACCTGAGTTGTTTCTTGGGTTTGGTCACATAGATAGTATATTTCTCCACCCCAGGTACAAGTAATAAGAACAAGGAACATAAGCACCAGAAAGTACATGACGTGTTGCAATGTGTCAATCAAGAAAGCACATGATATAATGAAATGCACAAGACCATAGAATGTACTTGCCTTGCTCCAGGAAAGTACGAGTAATGAAGCTGATCTGTGTATCCACCTGATTAATGGATACAAGTTGGTTAATTTCTAATCATTAGTCTCTTTTATTTCCAAACATATCCTTATCAGCTAACTATTATAATTAAATAGAAATTGTTTAACAATCTTTAGATATACTCTAACTTACCTTGTATAACTAGATAGTATGACCAGAGAAATATACTTACTTAGTCATTACCTAATTATCAAACTTGAAAGTAGTAGCTAAAATAATCATCCAAGATAATTTCTAAAACCAATCTATTATATAATATTGGAAGACTTAGTATTAAAGTCACTAAGAAGCAGGACTTCCCAATTGAGCTTTAGCAATAAATATAATTTGAACTTATCATAAAATGGACATTACTTAACTCGGTAATCCACCACTGCTCAAGCACAAACAAATAGAATCTCTATTGCTACCAACCCAAGCATTAAAATGGAATGTAGTACATCATTCTAACCATCATAGCTTGTCAACTGAGCTAGTATTTTACTTGAATGTCCAAGCCAAGCTATCACATCCAACTCCAGGTTTAAACACAAATACACAGACAACCTGTAGCTTCAACACACTCATAGGTCCCACATCAATTTTAACATGGTCTGCTATTAGTCGACTGCACCATTTGTGCAAAACAACATTCAAAAGACACAACAAAATTCCACCATACCATACCTAGCTCAGTTGCAACAAAATAAGGCTCACTGGCAACTGCTCCCAAACTCAACTACAAAACTCATAATGATTTCAAAACTCACACATTCAATCAACTCTAACACAAATCAATTTATACAAGGAAAAAATATACAAATCGATGGAAAAATATACAAATCTGAAATAACACAAACTTATTTAAAAATTAAAAAGAGAAATAAGCTACTGCTCTCCAATTGGACTTCTAAATCGGCTTCATCATTGAAAATACGCACATCTAAGTGAAATAGATTACGGCAGGACACGAACCGTACTACAGGACACCAACCCGACAGAAGCTTGGACGCAAGCACTGATCCGATAAGAGTCCACCACTCCAGACACGGACATGAGCAAATCGAACGTACAACCGATACAACACGATCATGAACCATCCTATTCAAGACTCGATCCTGACCTGGCCGACTTCCTGGATTGGTCCCGAACATCTGTTGTTCAAATTAAACACGAATTCATGATCTGAAACGTACGACAACTTAGGGAAGAATGCTGACACCCGACACATCACTCAGAACTGGATACGCACTAAACCAATTTCCTACGATTGACCCAAAATAATTTATAATTCTTAAACACAACAAAGAGCGGTCCAAAACTGAGAAGTAGCAGACTGCACCTGAGGAGAAGATTCAATCAAATTGAAATCCCGATCTCAACGGTCTACCACGTCTCTCCGAGTCCAGTTGAGGCATTCCATCAAACAATTGCCATGCACAAGGAAATAAACAAGTTCTTAAAAGTAATGCTAATTATCCGATAAATAAAAATCAAAGAAATATTTAAAGAGATTCAAAAATCATAGGATCCCAGATCCACACACATTCACACAGAATTTCAACCTCAAATCCATAATTGATCTCCCCGATCAATTAACCGCCAAATCAATTCTTCGAGAATAGTACAGACCAATCTTGTATTTGAATTAACTGGAATCGAATTAATCGAATCGAAGGCTTACCAGAGAAATTGTCAGTGGTGGTGCGTTGTCGTCGATCGGAGGAGAGTGGTGCGCCGATCGGAGAAAAAAAACTCGTGGGGAGAAAACGAGTCTGCTGCTCGATGCGTAGCCCAAGAGAGTTGACATTGGTGGCTGATGCGGCCGTCGGTCGCCGGAGAAGCACTGCTCCCCATCATCGCTGATGTCATCATCGATGAGACAAATCGCCAGACACAGGTTGAAGCCATCGCCGATCTGCTCTCGGGCACCGGAGGATCTATCCCTGCCGCTATCGCCAACTTCTCGCCGGAGCTAGGGATCTACCGTCCAGCCGCCTGGGAAGTCGCTCGGAACAGTACCGTCGGAGGGTGTGCGCCTGGTCGCCGCCGCTGTCGTCGGGAAAACCACGCACAGCCGAGCTCTCGCCGAGATCTAGCCGCTAGGGTGGTGGCTCCGCCTCAGATGGTTCAGTCGCCTGAGAAGAAAGCGTTAGGGTTTGCGCTTTTGATTTGGGAAAAATAGTGGAGAGGGAAAATACTTTGGCAGTGAAAAATGATTCAGTCTCTCTCCTCATAAGAGTTTGTAAAAGAGTGCATATTTGCACAAACCCCCCCCCCCCCCCCCCCCCCCCCCCCCCGCTCTGAAGATTTATCGAAGTTTTAAGAAAATACTCATAAACCCCCCTCCCCTTTTCACATATTGCAGGGTTGATACAAAAGTCAGTTATAGAACAAAAATGGTGGACCCCAAAGTTTGTTATAACAAACTTTCAATTTAAAATAATTCCTGCTTCAAAATCATTTCCTCCAAAAATACTTATAACTATATATATGAAGTATTTATTATTAAAAAATTTAAATTTCACCAAAATTTGGAAAAGTGGAGTTACACTATCCGTTGACCGGGCAGCGGAACCCCCGATGCGAGGCCTCGGATAGGTCGTTAGACGGTTCAGAGAAATCTTCTTGTATAATGCCGTCTTTGGCCCATTGCATGTGTTCTGGTTTGACAAAGCTTGATCATGCTTACTGCATGTCTATAAGAACATGTTAGACGAACAAAATAATATGATACAAGCATAGCAATATGATATAGAACATTTAGGACAATGCTAACATTAGGACAATGCTAAGTTTTAAGTAGCAACATAATAGTGATTACATGAATAATAGTGATGTCAATAGTTAAACTTAATTGATTTGCCATATTCAAAACCATGATATAATCATTAGGCTAACAATACCACCGTGCACTTCTCCGTGGCGGACCTCTCGAACCTGTCAGCCTCACTGCCGGGCACCTACGTCATGCTCTTCGCCCCCACCTGCCCTAAAATCTACCGGGTCTAGGCGACGGTTAACACCTGGCGGCTCGATCCGGGATTCAGCCTCGCACCTCTCGATCCTAAAAGCATCTTCTTGCACACAGTGTCGACTTCCGATGACATAGCTGTCTGGAGCCACAACTCGGGAAGGATAGGTAAACATCAGTTCAAGATCGTCAAGTGGACTCCCGATGTCGACTCACCGGCCTCATCGATCGTGTCCACTTAGGTCACATTCCCGAACCTTCCTCTCATATGTTTCGCTCCAGCGGCGCTACAGCGGATCGCAGGCTCCATTGGCACTCTCGTCTCGGTGGCAGATAAAACTCGATCCGGTTCCAAAGGCCATTACGCTAGAGTTTACATAGAGATCGACTTTTCCAGAGAGTTGCCGAAGAGCATTCTTATCAATCTGAGCGGGAAGATCCACCCTCAGTAAATCATCTATGATCGGTACATCCAAGCCCGCCCAGCCCGCTCTGGGAAGCGGAGGCCTTCCGACAGTCCACCCTCCCGAAACCTCACCACCGTTAATTCCATTCCACTCCCCAATTCTTATATTTACTTTGAGTCTGATCCAGAACTATCCCCCGCCGCCATAACACCCTCAGTGCATACCCTCCCGGTGTCCAACCAAGATCCAGACCCCCTGGCTCCTCCTCGATCGCTGAACTTCTCCCTTGCGCTGGTCAACACCGATGATCTCTCGAAGCCCCCCTCTTCCTCTTCGGATACCACTTCGTCCGCATCGGCTCCTGAATGCACTCCCGCCATCCTCATGGAGAGCACATCAGTCACAGCCTCGATCCTCCCAACCGATCCTGCTAACATCACGAACTTGGACATCTCTGATGCTACGACCACTTTAGATTTCCCTCCGGGCTGCCAGCAGGAGATCTCGAATTTCTTCGTCGCCGCAGAACCACAACATCTCACAGGGGTCCCGCCCGTAGCCCCTCTCCGCGAGGTCCCTTACGAAGACCCCTTCTCAAACACCGTACCCCCCGCTGGCCCTGTCAATTCTCATCCAGCACCCAACCTCGATAACGATGCAGCTGCCCTATCATCGTTGCTCAAATACTCCCCAATTCATTATCATGATTTTTTCGAGCGGATAGCTACTGCATGCTCCCCTAAAGAGGTTCTTCGGGAACTCCACATCTTCCTCAACATGGATGCTAACCCCGATCTTGCTTACGTGATCCTCCCTATAATGCTAAAGGTCGAGCAGGCTCTTGATGCGGCATTAGGCATTCATAACAACAAACACATCAACTTGGAGACCTATTTTGCAGACAAATTTCTGAACCCCTTACGGCCCCTCGCGCCACGGAAGGTGCAGCCCATGCGGGCAGCTTTGTAGTCTGCCACGGTACCAGCTCCGCCAAGGATCCTTCGCTCCTTCAGCAAGGGGAAGGAGCCGTTTAAGTATCCTCCTTAGTTCGGGCTGGTCGGCTGCCCCAGCCCTCCTTCTTCTTTTGACCCCCCTCCCCGGGTTCTCCCGGTCAGTTTTGTTTCCTCGTTTGTGTTTTGTAGGTAGGCCTCCTCCCGAGTGGAGGTTTTATAGGTGCTTGGGCCATCTTCCGGCACCCAGGGTCGTATTGAATAATATTTCTCCGATTTCCATATATATATGGGCTTGGGCGGACACCATGGACACCAGGTTTCATCAAGGAACAATATACAATAATGTTCGAGCTCAGCAAGATAAGGTGGCCGATGCAGACATTGCATGGATGAAAGGGATCCCTCGTAAGATGCAGATAAGCATGTACAAGCTTGTACATAGAAGATTGCTTACAAAGGATAGGATTCAAAGGTTTGGAGTTCAAATAACTGATCTCACATGCCTTATATGCAGTCAAGAGTTGGAAACCATGTAGCATATTTACTTCAACTGTTTGACAGCAATTTTTTTGGAATACTTAAAAGACTAAGCTGGGACTACAATCTGATTCAAAAACAGGAATTAATAAAGTGTTGCAGTTGATAAGAGACAACAGGTCACGGGGATCAAGTTGGACGCACGAGGCTGGAGCTAGAGTTGCATCCGCAGTATAGCACGTTGTCACGCCCCGCTCCTATTTACGGTAAGTGGAGTACGTAAACAGCATCCCCAAGCTACGTACTTTACGAATAAATCGGTATTCGTAACCACGATTATTGCCTGTAAGTTCTAGGATAAAGCATATGGTAAAGCTAATCCATCAACAAATAACAACTAAGCACAATCACAGTACCATTCTTCTTAATTTACATCTCACAAATTTGAGTTTTGTCTTCAAAAGATAGTACACAAGCTACTAACTAATTATACAACCATATGTGTATCTCCCATAAGAATTAATATACATATAACTATACAAGAACACAAAATAAATTTGTTCTACAAGCATCCTCCTTTACTCTTTTGATTCATCCACATTATATAAGGGAAGTACCTCGTCTTCGGCCTGGCCTTCATCTAGTGAACAAAACTAGGACATCAAAGACATGCAAGTCCTCGATTCAAGGAAGGCAAAATAAATAATATGATACTGAAAATCAAATTCAACGAAAATGTAAACCAAATATACTCTAAGTACAAGATTAAATATAAATTTGAACTAACTTCTAAAGTGATCTTAATTAAGTAAAATAATTGTATCCAAAACCGCCCTTTAAGTCCTAAAGTCACTAGCACAGTCATAAGACAATTTTTGTTTCTTATACGATGATACAAAGTTTAGAGAACATGTTTGGATCTCACATTCGTAGTGGCACGAGCACTATCTAGGCAATAATTCCGTTACCAGGGATCAGGTGGTGGCATGTAGGCACGGTGCTTAGTAGTCCGGCCACTCCTCTTCGGGAGCTAAATCATAATATCAATTGACCAAATTCAACTTTTTATCGAATTAGGTACACATTTACAAATAACACGAGCATTAGGTAGGTAGGTGATCTAAGCATTTACCCAGTCTGAACGCAAGGCCTTGCGAAGGACCTACAAGTACTAATCAGTTTTGTTGATTATATTGCCCAGATTTTATACGATGTGATCCAAACTGTTCTCCCCCGCCCAATGCTCTATTTTACATTTACAATCGATCCTAAGCCTTTTATAATAATTGAAACTTCATTTCCTAGATTAAGTATACATGTTAATTTATGTTTCTGGAATATATATATCTAGGTTTTAGGTTCGGTACGATACCACGACGTTTAAATTTCGAAATTAGGCTATCTTCCGAAATCCTTAGATTTTCGGCAGAGTCTCCTTTGTATTTCGAGCTCCAAACACAGTAATATAACCGACCCGGAGCAACTCTCCGTAGAATTGACATGGCTCAAAGCCCCTTCGGTGGAACAACTCTACATCGGTCACACACAGTTAATATAGTTGATAAGAATTGTATAAAAACACAAAACTAAGTTTACCCAAAATTTCAAACATGTATCCCCTACTTGTAAATAGTATAACTTTTATCATATAAATCTGAATATCATCATATTATATAACGTCGGAAAACTTATCAAATTTCCTACGAAACACGTGTTTACACATTTTGGATTTGATAGAGTTTAATAGGTCAAAACTGAGGTACAAGCTTCTGTGTCCTTAAATTACAGAAAATATTTCTAGGTTTCGACCACGATATTGCACGGTTAATAACTCCTAATATATACATCGAGATACTATCATATTATATACCGTCGGAAAGCTTATCGAGTCCTCTACGTTTTCTTAATAGACATAATTTTGTTTTAATGACATTTTCTAGATCAAAACTGTCGTGGAAAATACTACAATTTAAATTTCAGAATTTCGTTTCAGAATTTTACATCCTTGTTGTACGGCCTGTAACTCATAATACATAAATCATAATACCATCATATTATATGTTTTCGGAAACGGCGTCGAATTTTTTAAATAATTCGTTTAGACATATTTTTAATTTGAGTTCATTTACTAGATCGAAACTGTCCCAGAAATTTACTATGCAGTTGGAATTTAAATTCAGCATACATGTAATTGTTCTAATCAAGTCCAGCTCTTCATATAAGTGTTCATCTTCTCAAATATCCCCTGGAAATGTGATATAGACCTCTTATAAATAGCATAACAACCATCTCTCATGTTAATTTCCAAGAGGATTCATGAAAGAAATCAAAATTATGTAAGGAAATGACAAAAAATGGATTTTCAAGTAGAGAACTTGCCTTTATGTTCTTGAATTTATGAGAAGAAGTGGAAATGGAGGAAATATTTTTAGGTTGAGAAGGAGCCAAGATGTTGTACGGATGATGAAGGGCGGAATGGGGAGGTGGTGAAAGTTATATATGCATACATACATACATAAATCAAGTGTTTAATTTATTTACACTAGATATTTTTCTATTAACCAATCACAACTAGCTAACCATCCACCCTCATGAACGTTCACTTTGCTTCCAAATGAAGCTAAACTTTGAGTTGGTCAAATGGTATTTTGGTAATTAGTTAAGTAAATTTGATTAGGATTTTAATAATCCAAATTAACACTATATTAAATTTAACCCTTTTTACACAAATTATAACTTAAACCAATGATGATTAAGCATGATGACAAGCTAGCACCTCAAATATAATAATAATAAAACTTGTATGCCAAAATTTTTATTATTATTATATTAAAATTTATCCAGTTCAAAAAATTATATTATTAAAATAAAGAAAATTTTCTCGTAAAGATATTTTCTCGTAAAACTCGTATTTTCAAATAAATAATAATAATAATAAAATAAATTTTGAAACCAACTATGACACACGTATGGCGATAGCACAACAACCGGGTGTTTGAAGGACTGAGCATGGTATGAATTGTCACGCCTCGATCCAAAAAATTGCTCGTCCTCGCATCGATTTATCCAAATCATTCGTCCTCGCTGGGGCATGATGTCGTACGAGTCCGGAGTTGCATTCATATAAGGCAAGATGACAAGTTCTCAAATGGTTATCTTTGATTTGATATTAGCAGCGGAAGAAACAGAGTATACAAAATAATTCTTTTTATTGATAATTGAATTGAGGTTATGAAGGCTTTCAATAACCCAACTGAATTTGCTAGATTAGCTTACAACACTCTGGTTCTCTCTTGTCCACAAAAGATTTTATCGTTCCATGCATCATGTCTTCTATATCTCGGCCGCATCATCCTATTGCAAGTCTGAGCGTCAATGCGGTCGCACGCCTCAATACGCTATGTCATTTCATGCCTCAATACATTCAAACGAAGCTCCGCCGCGAGCAGACCATTCCCTAAACCTGCGAGCAAACTAGTGAAGAATTAGTACTTTCGTCCTCTCTGTACTGATCAAAGATCCACTTTACTAAATCGACATTAATTAGTGTATTGAATCATACAACATACAAGTTAGTGATCTTTCTATCCTTGCCTTAAGGTGACTTTCATGGCATATTCGAAAGCAGTAAAACATGTTATCATGGCAAGCATGTTATTTGATTCACATAAGCAAGCATGCAACCAATATCAATCTCGTGTTGTTTTGTGACTTCTTACCAACATTGACACACTCACCCTTGTCTGATGCAAGGTGAATACGCCTACCATCTTTTCATGTCATGTTATCAGTAATCTTGTGCAGGATCTCTGTACCCCTTGTAGCCTCCCTTCCCAAAAATTTTGGAATATATTCTTATTGATTTGATTTAAATGATGACTTGTAGATTTTTTTACAAATAATTATTTATTTAATATTACGGTAGATATCTTTAGCTTGGAGTTGCATAATCAAACATGTTTTTATTCAACTAGCTCTCTAGTTGCATTATTGTAACAGGTCAAGATTAGTCATGAAAAGATTTTGGTTACCATTATATTTTTAAATATATGTGTGAATAATATTGTGAAGCACTATACAGTTCTCCAATTGTCTTGATTCAGACCTCAATTGCTGATATGATTGGGTTGCTAGTATATAGGTAAAATACAGAGGATCTCCAGGCAAAAATAAATAAATATACTTCTTGTATGTAGTACATGCCAAATACATTTTAGCATGTCTTGAATGATGTCAGCCTTTAAGCTTGCGTGTTCTGTTTATGTCAACCATCCAGGTTTAGGTTTTTGACACGTTTTGCTTGCTTTTAGTGTCCTGTCCAGAATATTTTCTCTCTTTCTACAAGGATCAATCTGATAGTGCTTCTGACAATTAGTTTGCTACTGTCATGATGAAGTTGCGTTCGTTATCACACCATTTGGCTAGACAGTGACAAGTAATTAATAAAACTAATCAACTTTGAGAACTCATGTTGCTGTTGTTGGTTTTAATTTCCAAATTCCTTGATTTGGAAGGGACATGATCAGTCGATCACTTCAACCTAACTTGTAAGTCAAGTTGATCCAAGCTTTTATCTATTATGTGACAACAGAATCTAGCAACTACTTATGTCATTTCCAGAGGGTTGCCTCAAACAAAAAGCCCTGGGTCTTATTTATCTAGCTTACTCATAGGCCAGAATATTCCAGTTAAGTTGCCATTTTCATTAATTTATGCACAACTTCAAAGTGAAGTACTGTTGCTTGTGTTGTGCACATAATTGAGATATGCCCGACCCAACTTCTGCCTACAGGAGGCCCGCCATCATGTATGTAACCCGAAGCTAATTGTTTATTATGAACGACCGACTGCTATATAATGACTCCTCCTCGTGTCCTCACAAAAGCCTAAGTTTAGGCACCGACGCCGCTAGTCCTTCAACCATTGCTCTTCCTCATTCCATCCTTCTCTATTATTCAGAAGCAAGCTACAACCCCACCAAAGCCCGCGTGCCGACACCAACTTCCGGACCATCTCCGAGTCCTCCACCGGTTCCCCGTGGACTGCGTACAAATCGCACTCATGGAGGCTTTGTCGAATATAGACGTTCTCGCGTTCACGGTCGACGTTTCCTTCACGTTGACAGTACGCGAGACTCTCGACATTGCCGGGACTCCCTACTGCTCCTCAATC
Source organism: Iris pallida (assembly GCA_029216955.1). Taxonomy (NCBI): domain Eukaryota; kingdom Viridiplantae; phylum Streptophyta; class Magnoliopsida; order Asparagales; family Iridaceae; genus Iris; species Iris pallida. The sequence goes on from JANAVB010021797.1 coordinate 14,858,669, forward strand.
GATGTTGCACCGCCCCAGCGAACACCACCGGAGCCGCCAACCGCCGCACGTGGATCCCCACGTCACCTGAGCGACCGCTTCTCGTCCTCTTCCCTATACTACCATCAACCATTGAACCACTTCGCCTAGCATCGGACCAGACTGGTCGCCGAGTTCCCACGAGCGCCAATCTCCGAACAAGCTTCCTTGTACTTGATTCCGGTTGCTCGTTCACAACGGCTCGATTACAACTCGCCACCTCGACCCTATGGTAATCCTCTCTTTATTTCCTTCTACGGAAATGCTTTCTTGCCCGCAGGCGGGCCAGCCCGTCCGCCTGCGTGGCACTCTCCCATTGGCCCCTCCCTGTTAGCATGGGACCCGCGCCATTGACTGGCCAATGGGAGAGGGCCACGTGGCGGGCGGGCTGGCCCGCGGGCGGGCCAAATATTCCTTCTATTATTTTGGCAACATCAGCATCTATATAGGACACTATTCACGGGCTACATTCATTAGAACACTCGTTCACGTACAGAGAATTCTTAGAGCTAATGGACAAATGTCTATGCATGGAATAGACAATAAGATATTTGAATAAAATACTATTCACATTCAATATCAATATAATAATTGGCCCCTATCCACTACAACACTACTCACCCCATGTGCATGAAAGGAAATCAATAGAAGGATCACGTATTTTACACATAAGACCCCCACTTAAATATAAATTATATTAAAGTTTAAACTTAGTTAATTAAAGAAAATAAGGAGCATTATATACAAATTTGTTATATATATATATTCTTTAGTAAGAAAACAAAATATGAAGGAAATCTACTTGAACAGATTTATAGTCTATATAATCGAGATTAAAACCCATAAATTAGTTGCACATATTCAATAAATATTACGTGATTAAAACAGCCCCAAAGATTGAGAAAAAATCTGTTTTCAAAAATATAGAAATTGTTCCACACGACGTGCGTCCCGCCAAACCGGGCGACGTGGTCGCGAACCGAAAGCATCGAAAGCTGCGTAACAGCTTCGTGGTCGTGTGGACTTTGACGGAATTCAAATTGGTCGCGTGTGTGCGACGAATTCGACGCGTATCCGTCGGAATCGTCCCGTATCCGTGCAAGACAAATTCAGTCATAACTTTGTACACGCTCGTCAGATCGTGACGAAACTTACGCCAACAGGACCGTATCATTTTTCTGGTCCTGTATGCCAAGTTTGGCCCAATTATGAGACAGTTGAATCCGACGTCGTTTTGCGGGCCCCACGGTCCCATTCAACGGACGATTTTGTGCACGGCCCGCCGGAATCCAACTTTGGACATACGGTTGGGTTCGTATCGAAAAATTTGATCCGTAGACATGTAGTTTGACAACATTAAAGACCGTTGGCTCTGGCACGCTTTTCGGTACAAAACGGGTCCAACGGCGGACATCGTTTTTGTCTAAAATTACCGTTTTGCCCCTGTGTCCAGAATTGGACTTAAGGACAGGCAATCCTAGCTAATTTGACTATTCTGAGAATATTGGTAACGTTTATTTTAGCTTTCGGAGACACTTGTGATAACTTGGACTTTCTGACTTGTGGTTGGCGATACATTGTTGGTTCTCCATGCAACCTCAGGCAAGTATACCTTGCCAACTTGTACAGTATCATCTATATGCATGTTCATTCTTGCTGCGGTTCTTTTCTTACATTCGTGATTGCTTTATTTCATGTCTAGTGTACTTTTCTTGTTATAGTTTCACTTTACATGATTCTAGTTTCTTGTTCCTTTCTGTTGTGATACTCCTGTCTGTTACACTGTGTTAGTTTCATACGTATTCTTTGATAGAGTCGTCTAGTCCTACACCACGATTTCCCTCGACTTGATTATAACTTGACTTGACTTGAGTGGGACTTGACTTTGACATTCTATAGATTATGAGTACTTACCTTGACTATGGTCTATAGGATTTTATACTAGGATTGGCTACCGTCTTGGTTGTGTGTACTTGCCTTGACAGCGATTGAGATACTATAGATTGTGAGTACTTGCCTTGACTGCAGTTTATAGCCAGCCATTTCTAGTATGGCATGCCAGTGTCTTAGGATCCTCGTGTTTAGATCTTGTATTTTGGTTCATTTTGTCTCGTTGGATACCCTTGATTATTTCTTGCTTCTTTTTACTGTTACATGTTGGCTTGTATATTATGTATCTTGCTAGTCCTCTGAGGACCTGATGATCTCTTTAGGTTTAGCGACTGCATAGAGTTAGTTAGCAGAGCAGGATGGTAGAGGATTGCGATATATGATACAGGTATTTGTTGGTGATATTTTATTATCTTTTCGTGCTTTATATTCAGTACCATGATATTTCTTGCTTATTCAGTACCATGATATTTCCTGCTTATTTTATAGACTCATATCATTCTTAGAGTCTAATCGGACAATATGCTAATGGGCTGCAGACCATGACCCATACTTGTTCATTCTTGTTTATATTATTTCCTGTGGATTGAGATATAGTTAGATTAGATATGATACCTTGACCTTGATAGCTTATACGTACTCGAGTCGGACTGGAGTCCGCTCGATACGTAGCTGGCTTGCTCACGAGCTCGCGTCCGAAAACCGGGTGCGGGTCGTGACACCCCTGCACTTTCAGCCCAATGTTCTTTAAACTATATGAAGGTCACCGGCATTCCAAGCTAGAATGGACTTATATTTCTTAAATCATCTTTGTAAGAAAACGATCCTCTGTGCGATTGCTAACCCAAACATCAGAGGAACCCAAATTACTCTCGGAGTGGCTTATCACATCAATAGCATGTCATAAATCGTCTTAATAAAGTGCACCAAACCAATTTTAACCAAATGTTTCCCTCCTAGCATGAACGGTCCCAGCGCCCTGGCATACCATGTTTGATAGAGCTATCACATACCCGTGCATGGGCGATATATCTTTAAGTCCATTTGACCATACAATGCGTTTTATTTTCAAACAACCAAGCAATTTGCCTCTCTCTATTTCAATTGGCACAATGGCGCCTCAACTCAATGTTCATCAATGAACGCTCCGAAGGCCATAAACATTTCAAGGCACCATGCCACATCCAACAGTTTTGTCACATTCATGCCACAACTGGTCTCCTCGCAACGAAGCCATCTTTTTAAGTCTTGTGCACGTAAGCACGCTTCACTTTGATATAGTTATTCTCTATTCCTTGTGTCGTGCATTCGATGCACACCTCGATTTAGTATTTCCATATTCTATACCTTAGTTTTCAATGCGTTAGACTTATATTCCTTCCCTCCAACTCGTGCAACTGAGGCACATCTTGATAGGGTATTTAATGTTCTATAGCTCGTGCACTGAGGCACTCGTGCTGATATAGTCTACCAATGTTCTAGCATACTAACTCGTACACGAGAGAACGAATGACTTATGTGATGAGGCACTCGTCGATACAGGTATCCCATGTTCATATGGCTTGCGCTCCGAGGTGCTCGTCGTTGCGGTGTAACAATGTTCAATAGTGACTCGTGCATTTGATGCATGTTTTTTTCGATTATTCTATCTAGTGTTCGACACGCACTATGTTCATCTTTCGATCGATGCCACATCCGTGGTCTCATTAGGCTAACTTAGAATATAACGGTACATTTTACTTAGGCATGAAGGAGTAGAAAAGAAGAGTCAAAGTTCTCCCACCTTAAGCTGATAAGCCTTGTCGTTTCACCGAGCCGATGCGGATCTATTTCATAACTTTATTGCACGGCCAACTCTTCTGACTTAGTCCTTCGAGCACTTTGTGCTTCGTTGAATTATACGACCGATTTGTCTTACCGAGCTTATGCTTCAATTCGTTGCAAGACGGTGATTTAGTTTTGTGGACCTCGTTACAAATAAGGCAAAATATCTGTAATGCCCTGCTCCGCACGAGGCATTTGGTTGGCTTGTTGGATGGGATTAGAATGTTGGACCGTGACTTGTGTTGGGGATCAAGAGAGTTGAGACTGATGCAGTCTTTCTTAGCTGGCTAGACGAAATAGGTTTTGGAACGTGGCTCGCTGGTGGAGCTACGCTTAGTGGAATTGGAGCAGGAAGACCCTTTTATGCAGGCAAGTGAAACTGTTCTCCTTTCTCCTTATTCCTGCATGCTTAATAAATGGAATAACGTGATGCTATAAATATGTCCCTAATGTCTCTTATCTTGAATATTGAATAATTGTGATGTGATGCTTTAGTTGCTAAATCGATAGAGAGACATATGCTGGAAATCATTGAATGAATAACACATGAACATTAAACTGTTGAATGAATAACACTCAAACTGCTAATGTAATATGATGCCTGAGAATGAATCGATAATGTCCCTTATATCTAATGTTGATGAAATGAATGAATCACTTGAACAATGAGATGCTGCGTGAATGATACATGTGAAATGAAATGAATATGCTATTGCCCCTATGAAATAAATGGAATGCTACAGAACCCTTCGAAATGAATAAATGTTGTTGTTCCTCCCTAGAAGGAACGTAATGAGAAATGTTGCAATGAAACAAACAATGAGAAATTGATGAGGCTTGGGATTGTTGAGATCACTAAATAAAATGATGGTAATGTTGGGAATGAATAAGTCATTGAACATGACTTGAATGAGATGAATGATGATGCACTGTTGTCTTTACTTCAATATTTCACCATATATTTTATGTTCACGATTGAGTCGGACACGCATTCGCATGGTCATAGGACAACTTATGCATAAGTGATGGGGATATGTTTTCTCAGACGGTACCCCGGGACGTTAGGGCGACCGATCTGGCCTAGGAGAAAACATTGGCGTGCCAGTAGGAGCACGAGTTTTACGAGGCATCCTTTGGGGCTAGCTACCTTCTCTGGAGTCATCGTATTACCGATGAAGGCCTATATGGCAACGTCCGTATGGTTAAACACCAGTGACCATGTAGTCAGGATACATGCTAATGAATGTCTTATGAAGGCAGAGTAAGTATGTCTGCTAACCTGTATTTGATGCAGGTACGAGGGAGTTGGCTATCGGTAAGAAATCACTTAAATATGATATACTCAATATATGTGTTAGTTTAACTTGCGTTCTTAATGTGCCAAATAAATGATGCTATGTGTAGCCGTTCAATATGAGAACCTGTTTAACATGTTAAATTTAGTATGCTAGAAGGATGCCTTGTTATAAACATTGCTCAATCATAACATACATGTTAAGAGATGCTTGAAGTGAGAATTGACACAACATGTTTAAGATGATAATGTTAACGATGCCTCAATGATGCCTTTACATGATAACACCAAGAATGCTAATGATATGTCCACATAAGTATTGCTAAGAATATGTTTACATGTTTTACTATGATTATTGCCTATGAACTGTAAACTGATGCTAGCCCCCAAAGTAGAAAGATCATTTATATTAAAATGCTTGCTAAAATGAACCAATTATGTTGGTTTAGACGAGTGGGTTGGATTCTGCTCGCCAGTACATAGATGATGTGCTGACCCACGTTTTATGGGCAAGTGCTTATGCTTGGGATATTCTACACACGAAGATTGGCTTGATTGGTTCCGCGACATCGAAGATTTGTTGGGCATACAGAAGCTCCCCTTGTTCAAGATGATGTCTTCTGTTTATAAAGGGCATAATGTATGGAATATTGTAAGCAGTTGTACCAGTGAGTTGTAAGCCAAGTTGGTTTATCGAGTTGTAATCCAATGTATCCAAGTATCAATTGTAAGCTTTATAGCATTGTTCAGTTGGCTTTCAATGTAAAGTGAGATGTGTTGTAAGCATTATACTTCAATACAAGTCTTGTACTCTTCTTCAATTATCAATAAAGAGAATAAAGTTCTGTATATTTCTGTGAGACTTCAAGTCATCCTTTTATCTCCGCTGCTATAAAGAAACTGATGTATTTCTATTCAATAAGAAAGATTGTCCTCATTAACTTCAATTTGTCTGCTTCTGCCTCTACGATGTGTTCCTATTTGAAAATTATCGATTATGTACCATCTTTGCCTTGTACAAGTACAATACCAGACTTGTACGGCATCACGCCCAAGCGAGGACGATCGATTCCAAGAGATGAAATATGCAAATAAATGACTCTATGAATCAGGGCATGACAAATTGGTATCAGAGCATGGCTTTACGTCCTTGGTCTCTTCTTTGATTCGTTTCAAATTAAAGTTGCATCGACAATTAACCAAAGTTGCATCGCGATCACTCAACGTTGCTTCTGCGATTAAATCAAAGATTGCTTCCGCAATTATGCTGTTGTTGTTCTGTAATTATCCTATGTTATTTGTGTTTGAGAGTTCGTAACCCTCTTGGCTGCTCACTGGATGTTCCATACAATAAGTCTACATACATTGTGATGCTCCTGAATGAATGATTGTTGTTGGTTTGGACACAAATAACCCAACAATGACTCAATGCCATAGTATGCTATAGTATGAATGCTGTTGGAAATTGTAGGAATAAAAGAAAAGTGGCTATGTATGCTGTAACAAGTTGAGAATTGCATGTGATGTGGAGAAAGAATTGGGAATAAAATAATTGATGGATGTGTTCGACATAACTGGTGAGTCGACTCAGGGGTGATGGCTAGTGCCTTTGAGACCCTAAGAATGTTGGCTTGTGATATTGAGACCCTGCAATGTTGGCTAACTGTTGTGATCATTATAGATCATGAAGGTCCGGAATAGAATTGAGTTGGTATTGTTTGGGGAATGGCTTCATTTCTGAGTGGTATATTCCCTCTATTACCTCAGAACTAGATGTATGTTTACCCTTTCCATAGGATAGCAAGAAGACTATTTGTGGGTACTGGGTAGTACCGAAACTTAGCTAGGAGTCATGTATTGTTGCTAGATGACTCGAGTGTCCTTTGATGGTGATGTTATATTGAGTAGCGAGATTGTCAGAAATTGTAACTGGTGGCTTGGTTAGAAATTGTTTAGTCGAGTGATGACTCAGACTAGTAAGACAGTTAGTATGCTATAGGTAAATAGATTTGGCTAGATAATGTTGTGGCTTAGAACATCTGAATGTTGACTTCGATTGGTTGGATGCAAATCATATGTAGATAATACAAGTTGGTTGCATAGCTGAAAGTTTTGGAAATATTGTCGGTAAACCAAAGAAATATTAGAAATCTGTGCCTTGACCCTACGGTGTAATAGATGTCAATCCATCTTGATCACCAAAGGATAGTCATTGCATATGTGCATGTATGCTGAGGAATTGAATTGTACCAGAAAAGTAACAAGTAGCAATCCTGAATATTTGTGTTGCATTGAGATGGTTAATTGATACATGAATTGTCGGATTAAATGGAATGAACTACTCGACCCTTGAGGTAGGGAATTTTAAGAATGTCCGTATAAGATTTTGACGGCTGGGAAAAGAACGAGAATTAAGAATGCCCATAAGAAAGTTTGATGATTGGGAAACGAATAGGATTGAGAAATTGCAAACGTGTTGGATAATGTCGGTATATATGACTGTCGGTTGGGATATAGATTACTGGCTTATGACCTAATGGTGTGACTTCGTCATACAGACCGAATAGTATGATTCCATAGTTATGTTAAGACTGTCGAAATCGATGACCCTTGGATAGTTAGCCATGGCTTATGGGTTCGTGTGAGTACAAAGGATTTGAAATAGAGATTGAATCATTGGAAATTTACTTGATGGATTATTAGAACGATAAGAATCGTATGTCGGGTTAGGAATTGACCGTAATGTTGATAGATCGATCTTAGTCGATCGTTGGGTAAGTCTAGAATGAGCCTCTGTGGAAATTATTTCCTTGAGGAAGACCATAGATAAATAGATTTGACCCTAGCGACCAGTTGAGGACTTACCAATTGTTGGCATAGTCGACAATGGCGATTAGTTATCCAGACTAAGTTGATACCCATAGGTTTGGGTAGACCTCCTTAGAATTGTCGATTGCTTGTTGGCCCTAAGAAAAAGAAACTGGTATAACCCTAGTAGCCGTCTACTCTAGGAAAGTCACCTGAATGATTAGGTATAGCTGTCGAAATAGCTAACCATTGTGACTGGACCGAATAATAGATGGCCGTTGGCGACCCATAGAATAACCTTGTGGCATTGAACGAGAGATGGTGATGAGTACGATCTAAGAATGATATGTTGTATGAATGCTTCAATATGAACCTTAGAGATGTTTGACCCTTGAGGATTATATGTCGGCCTATAGCGAGAACTAGAATTGTGGGATGAGACTTGAGTTGTACGTATCGAGTAGTGAATTATTCCATGAGATGTAATTGAATGCTCATGACGGAAATATTGGATCAGTATCTATAGTCGGATAGCTGGGTTAACCTTGACTGCTGCATAGAACTATATCCTAACTCAGGTAATCGATAGTTGGTGATGTCGGATTGTATCTTTTAGAAAAAGATGAATTGCCTCGGTGAAAAATATTGTTGGATTTGGAAAGAAATATGATTGTGTGTTGTGAATGCTTGATATGATTGACTCTAAGTTAGCCCCTTGATCGAATGCTAGAAACGTTATGCTTGGGTATAGAGCTTAACCAAGTTGTCCCTGATATTAAGTATTGTGGCCTGGAAGATACTGATTGTGGCAAAGTGAATAAAGTGATAAGTCAATTGAAAGGATGCTAAATCGGATTTAGAAAAGAGAATTATAGCGTGGCTTATCGAATCACACTAACATGGAAGTTGGCTGAAGTACATATGTTTTGGGGACGCCTAAAATATGTGTATGGATCCAACCGAAGTGATTAGTTGCGACTGAGATAACATTATGGGAAAAATTTATTACACTAGCACGGACTTTGGCTGAAATGTATATGTTTTAGGGACGCCTGAAATATATGTATGGATCCAAACAAAGTGATGTGTTGCGAACAAGATAGAATGCAAAGAAAATATTGGTGAATCAATGAGAAGTTGCAAGTATTTATAAAAAAGAAGGATGAATTGAATCGTTGATAGATTAAAATGATACAGTTGGATAGCTATTTTGAAATGACCGAGTGGGCTAAAATGAATATTAAATTGAAGCTGAATGAGTAACTCATTGTGATTAAGTGAATCTAAGTAGATGAGTTGTTTTCTTAAGTTTTAAGGACGAAACTTTTTCTTAGTGGTATATTATGTAATGCCCCGCTCCGTACGAGGCATTTGGTTGGCTTGTTGGATGGGATCAGAATGTTGGACCGTGACTTGTGTTGGAGATCAAGAGAGTTGAGACTGATGCAGTCTTTCTTAGCTGGCTAGATGGAATGGGTTTTTGGAACGTGGCTCGCTGGTGGAGCTACGCTTAGTGGGATTGGAGCAGGAAGACCCTTTTATGCAGGCAAGTGGAACTGTCATCCTTTCTCTTTATTCCTGCATGCTTAATAAATGGAATAACGTGATGCTATGAATATGTCCCTAATGTCTCTTACCTTGAATGTTGAATAATTGTGATGTGATGCTTTAGTTGCTAAATCGATAGAGAGGCATATGCTGGAAATCATTGAATAAATAACACATGAACATTGAACTGTTGAATGAATAACACTCGAACTGCTAATGTAATATAATGCCTGAGAATGAATCGATAATGTCCATTATGTTTAATGTTGATGAAATGAATGAATCACTTGAACAATGAGATGCTGTGTGAATGATACATGTAAAATGAAATGAATATGCTATTGTCTCTATGAAATGAATGGAATGCTACAGGACCCTTCGAAATGAATGAATGTTGTTGTTCCTCCTTAGAAGGAACGTAATGAAAAATGTTGTAATGAAACAAACAACAAGAAATTGATGAGGCTTGGGATCGTTGAGATCACCAAATAAAATGATGGTAATATTGGGAATGAATAAGTTATTGAACATGACTTGAATGAGATGAATGATGATGCACTGTTGTCTTTACTTCAATATTTCACCATGCATTTTATGTTCACGATTGAGTCGGACACGCATTCACATGGTCATAGGACAACTTATGCATAAGTGATGGGGATATGTTTTCTCGGACGGTACCCCGGGATGTTAGGGCGATCGATCCGGCCTAGGAGGAAACATTGGCGTGCCAGTAGGGGCACGAGTTTTGCGAGGCATCCTTTGGGGCTAGTTACCTTCTCTGGAGTCATCGCATTACCGATGAATACCTATATGGCAACGTCCGTATAGTTAAACACCAGTGACCATGTAGTCAGGATGCATGCTAATGAATATCTTGTACAGGCAGAGTAAGTATGTCTGCTAACCTGTATTTGATACAGGTACGAGGGAGTTAGCTATCGATAAGAAATTACTTAAATATGATATACTCAATATATGTGTTGGTTTAACTTGCGTACTTAATGTTCCAAATAAATGATGCTATGTGTAGCCTTTCAATATGAGAACCTGTTTAACATGTTAAATTCAGTATGCTAGAATGATGCCTTGTTATAAACATTGCTCGATCATAACATACATGTTAAGAGATGCTTGAAGTGAGAATTGACACAACATGTTTAAGATGATAATGTTAACGATGTCTCAATGATGCCTTTACATGATAACACCAAGAATGCTAATGATATGTCCACATAAATATTGCTAAGAATATGTTTACATGTTTCTCTATGATTATTGCCCATGAACTGTAAATTGATGCTAGGCCCCAAAGTAGAAATATCATTTCTATTAAAATGCTTTCTAAAATGAACCAGTTAGTGTTGGTTTAGGTGAGTGGGTTGGATTCTTCTCACCAGTACATAGATGATGTGCTGACCCACGTTTTGTGGGCAGGTGCTTATGCTTGGGATATTCTACATACGAAGATTGGCTTGATTGGTTCCGCAGCATCGAAGATTTATTGGGCATACAGAATCTCTCCTTGTTCAAGATAATGTTTTCTGTTTATAAAGGGCATAATGTATGGAACACTGTAATCAGTTGTACCAGTGAGTTGTAAGCCAAATTGGTTTATCGAGTTGTAATCCAATGTATCCAATTATCAATCATATGCTATATAGCATTGTTCAGTTGGCTTTCAATGTAAAGTGAGATATGTTGTAAGCATTATACTTCAATACAAGTCTTGTACTCTTCTTCAATTATCAATAAAGAGAATAAAGTTCTGTATATTTCTGTGAGACTTCAAGTCATCCTTTTATCTCCGCTGCTATAAAAAACTGATGCGTTTCTATTCAATAAGAAAAATTGTCCTCATTAACTTTAATTTGTCTGCTTCTGCCGCTGCGATGTGTTCCTATTTGAAGATTATCGATTATGTACCATCTTTACCTTGTACATGTACAATACCAGACTTGTACGGCATCATGCCCAAGCGAGGACGATCGATTCCAAGAGATAAAATATGTGAATAAATGACTCTATAAATCGGGGCGTGACAATGTCGACCTCTTATATTTTAGCATAAACGTATAACCTACATATAAAATCAACTAAAATCAGTATTCATTTCAATCGGACTTGTGCGTTGCATTGATTCGATTTCTTAGAATCTTTGAACCGATTCAATGCTTTCTCTCGGGCCAACTTAACTCTTGCATTGATCTTATTCGATGCATTCCTCGGGTTAACGTAACTTTTTGAGTCAACGACTCAGCATAATGTACCGTACGGAGCGGGGCGTTACATAATATACCACTTAAAATAAGGTCCGTCCTCGAATCGAAACCAACACTCAATTCAAGTGTTTCTTCAGATCGTTTCACGATCTCGCCCAACTATCATTATTTCGTTTCAAACACTCGTGCAAGCTTTCATTAACTTTTAGTCTTTCTTGCAGCTCAATTTGAATTTAGTATACAACTTAATTTGGATCGTACACCTATTCAAGAAATCCTAAAAATATGTGTATTTTTGCCAAGCCCAGTGATAGAAAATTGGAACAAAGCTGACAGGTAAATTTCAATCCTATGCTTGCCATCTCGTACTCCCGATCGGACTTATCTTTAGCGACTGTTCTCAAAATTTTATCACATCTGTATATTCGATACATATGTGATTCATTCAATAAAGTCACTGCATGTGACACGATTCAAAATCACATTTCTCGTTTCGTAAGTTTCGTATGGACCATTAATTCTATGCATCGCATCGAGCCGTTGTGCATCCGATCGCAATGATCCTCCGCAAGCCTTGCGTTCGAAGTCGCTGCCCAACTATTTCCGAAGTCTGGCTATCAACTCATCTCGATATGATTTCCTTTGTTGACATTACAAATGCATCAACATTCAGGGCTACGCCCGCTAGGTCACTTACCTAGACACATGCTTAAATTCTTCCAATGTAACTCAAATTGATGTTGCATAATGGCAATGGTCCTTCCGATATAATTGTTTAACAATGCTCAAAGGCAACGGTCTTTCCAACTAGAAAGTTTAACTCAGGTCGACAGTGCTCAAAGGCTACAATCGTTCCGACACAAAGGTCTTTACAACGCATCTTATGTTCGATTCCTATCGAGTATGAATTCACTAGCCAAATTCCCAACTTGTCCGTCTCGTAACATCGAATATAAGTTCGATTCATGCAAGCTCAATTATAAGGTGATTCTAAATCTAACGACATAACTCGTAAGTCATTCTATTACCGCTCGCTCTCGTGTATAGCACAATTCTCAAAAATCGCCTAGACTTATCATCAAATGCACCATATTATATTTGTTACCAATGCAATTCCATATGCGACTTCGCATGGGTCATCTTATGGGTCTGCAATATTTTCTTCGATTTGACGGTCAAGTCTTCTAAGATCAGCTGTCCCGAAGCTACGCTCGATAATTGTGGATCATTAACGAAGGATAGTTACTACGAACCATGTTATATCTTATTTTAGAGCCAAATCACATTCTGACCATTTATCTGGGACTAACCCAAATTCGGATAAAACTATTTCTATCGGTGCGACTGACGCGCAACTACCTTTAGAATAATTTGTGCACTACCGTCAATAGTTCCGCAATTCACGAAACATCTACTGGTATTAAGTTTGAGTCTTTCTGCCCTCGGTCGACACCCAAGATGCTATACACATCAAAACAATCGTCGATGAATTTATGGTCTCGCCTGATCAATCGTAAAGATTACGATCGACCAGTTCGACATTTTTATATTACAGTTTTTCAAAAATCTCGATATCGTAGGCCTGCCCCATTTTGTGTTCTCACATTGTGCTTACATTTCCTTGTATATTAAATTTGATAGGTCATATCAATTTCAATAACACGAGGGTCAACTTTGAATCTGCATCAACATCAACTCTTGTTGTATTGTATACATCCAAGTTCACTACAAACTTTTTCATATGCATCAACTCGTTTTTTGATCCGCCGTATCCCGCTATACTTTGATCGCATAACCGAGTTACCGATTATCCAAAATCGAACCCTCGAGTTATACGATCAACCCCTCTAAGTTTTTACGTGTTTCAGTCATACTCAAATGAGTTTCGCCACAATGTAACCAACTATCTCTTAGACACTATTTGCTAGCATCAACCAACTCTTTACCGAAATCGTACGTCATACGATTCTATTACAATTTGTCTTGTCCAACATTTCTATCGAGATTGCAAGTCGTGTGTGTCACGCCCCGATCCTGGAGGATCAAAAACTAGCCACTGGGCGTGATGCCGTACAAGTCTAGATTACACTTGTACAAGGCAAAACCATTATAGTTTCTAGTATTTCTTAGAAGAATAACGACAGCACAGCAAAACCAAGCAGATATATTGAAGTCATACAAGATATTGAAGAAATATATCTCTTTATTGATAATTGTAATAGATTACAAGAATTACAGCGGAACACAGAGTTTACAACTGAATACAAGACTCTTGAATAGCCAACTGAACATATACATTTGCCCTTTAGGCTACAACTAAATATACCGACTTCTTTACAATGAACTTGCCAATTTGGCTACAATCTCACTGGTACAACTGAGTTACACTATTCTATACATTATGTCCCGTATAGCAGAAGACATCGTCTTAAAAGAAGAGCTTCTGCACACCCATCCGAATCATCGATGCCAAGCACTGATCAAACGATTTCCCCCATACGCAAGCACCCATAATATTGCCCATAACGTGGGTCAGTACATCATCAATGTACTACCGAGTGGTGCTAACCCAACTCACCTAAGAAGACAACACTAATTAATCATGTTATAGAATATTATTAACAGTGGTCTTTCTCGTTGCCTTAGGGTCAATTTCATGTTTGTATCCGACAAGAAGTAAAACATGCAAATCTCATAGCCAACATAATTTTAAGCATACAGATATCACCCTTTGGTGATTCTTACCCACGGTCGTGTAGCCATCCCTGTACATTTATAATACTTACCCATCCTGCATAAGATATTGTTAGAAACAATATCAAGATTCAATATAAATATCACCGTTCAGGTGATTCTTACCAACAACCGACATCCTTCCCTGTATTTAAGTAATAACTCACTCTGCCTGCATAAGACATCATTAGCACTGGACCTATCTATATGAAGGTCATTGGCAACACGCCAACTTGGACCATCTTACAGGTATAACGGCGCCCTTGCAGTGTAGGTAGCTAGCCCCACTATAAGTCTCGTATACCGATGCTAGTACGTCGGTATCAATCCTTGTTCCCCCAAGACGAACCGGGTCCGTGGCCGCGGATTACCGTTCTGGAAACTATCTTGTATATAAGTTGTCCATGAACATGCATTTATATGCAACTTATCTTGGAGAAGACATATAATGCATGATGAGAAAAACTAAATAATAATCCATCATTCTCATTCGTATTATCATCTTGCCTTGAGCTAACGCTCATATTATTATCTGCCCAATCCAGGGTCTTAGGAAAATCTACATTCTACATCGGCACAGGATAATAGAATGTGATTACCTAAGCCCTTTCTCACATCTTTGATACCATACATCTTTCCAACCAACTCAATGTACTCATCGCCTAATTCCTGGGACTTAGCATCTGTTTAGCATACGTTCATTCGGACGTAATACAATCATACTCACTGCCGAGTACTTGGGTCTTAACATTTGTGTTACCATCTATACATCGAGCTAAGGCTCAATATACTCACCGCCCAAGTATGTGGGACTTTGCTTCACCTGTCCTGTATTTTATCGCAGCGTCGTACAAGCATACAATTCATCTAGCAATAACAGTTTACGTTTAGGTGATTATTTATCTTTTATTATCCTTCCGAATTTCATGCAAGGTGTTATTGAGCAACTCAATAAGAAATATAACATACTATCCTTTATTTTAAGCATGAAGCTAAAGGATCTTCGAAGGGTTCAACACTACTCACATTATAAGATGATTTCTGCCACGATCGCATAGCCTTCCAAGCGATCCTTCGCATATTCCTAAGTCCAACAAGGCTTTATCGAATCAACCATCTATCTTAAGGCATCTTGCGGGTCGGGGCACTACAATATATACCACTCAAAAAAAAGTTTCGTCATCGAAACTTAAAACAAAACTTATTCTCGAAACTTCAACCAACTTTTATGAAACTTCTCAATGATCAACTTTCACTATTTAATATTTCTCCGTAATCTTTCGATTGATTTCAAGTAATGTATCATCTCGTTACAGCATCCCAATTGATTCAAATAGTTTACCATCTCTGATCTTTCCTCCGACACTCATGCAAATCCTTAGCACATGATAATCTTTCCCGTGGCTTCGTTTGAATTCAGCATACCACTTAGTTGGAATCATACACATATTTTAGGCGTCCCAGAAATACATGCACTTCAGCCAAGTTTAGAGAAAACGAACGAGCTATGGTGTAACTTATTTTTTCGAACATCAGTAATTCCTTTCGAGCATCTCGTACAATCCCACTTGTTTATTCAATACTCCAACGAACTAATAACACAATTGATGTTACTAATTCCAACTCGAAAAAGTTTCCTCAACCGATCCAAATTTTTTTCAAAGTATCCCGACTTAGATGTATCAAGTATTCCTTTGAAGTTCATTGTCATTCATGCCACCAAAGTTGATAAATCATATAGCCACATTTTATTTCGATACCCCTATTCTCATCGATCAAATCTTGTACTCGTCATCGTTCGCATCTATATACTTTGTTTACGACTCATAAATTTCTCGATCATAATCCATCTTCCAAGTCGTACTATCTTCCAAATTGTACCATCATTCTACTCTAGTAACATTTAATCCCGAGGGTCATTCCTATTCACATTCACTCTCGTCAATCTCGACTACATGCACTATCCCATTCCGTCGTACACTTATTCTCAATTCTGATGCGATCAATGAAATTATTCCAACTGTCTCAAGGCACCACCATCAATTTACACAGCTCAATATTAATAAACCAATTCCCTTTCTATCCCAGTAGCTATTACTGCTACTAGTACATTGGCTAAACCATGCCTCCTTAGTATCAGTTAACTAATACCCTTATCAAGGCTTCACAACCAATACACTAACAAAGATACATCCTCACCTATACAAATCTCATCTTTCTCTAAACTTGCATACACATACACACATTAATAAAATACTTATACCTATGAAGTATAGGTATCCTCACACATATGGCCACTTCTATCACCCCCACATATATATACAGTACAAACATTCCCCCTCTCTTACCTCTGATGCATTTTTAGCTCCCTTCAACTGATACATAGAGCTGAGTGTAGGACTGATGTTAGCCCCCAGCCTTCTCAACTGATACATTGAGTATCAAAGTCTCCCTTCTCTTTCCTATATTTACTGCTACTACCATATGATGTCCCCCCACTAACATGACATATACAATGAAAGGTATGGACTGATCAACTAATGAAAGGGACCGATACCCAGAGAGTATCAGTGGACAGAACTAAGGAATTTCTCCAACCTGAGCTTATCTCCTGTATTTCAGCATAAATGGATGGATACGCATTAGGAATATGGACTGTACAGTTATAATTTGGACCGAACAAGTCGAAGAAGGACATGGGACTGATCTCATGAGGATAATGTAAGGCTGAACAAGTGCAGGTATAGGATTGTTCATTAAATGGAATGAACAAATAATGATGATCTGGGGACTAAACAGGTACTAAGGGACTGAACAAGTGGCATGGACTGAACAAGTGGCATGGACTGAACAAGTATAAAGATAGGGACTGAAACAATGTTTGAACATTAGAGCCCCCAAGTTCTCTCCCAATAATCTGAACTGGTACTTAATGTATCAGTGCTAAGCTACTACTCGACTGATTTCAAGTCAAATAGAGGCTGAAACAACCAAATAAAGTAGGGGACTGAATAATTGTATACATACAAGCCAACCAAAACCCCTCTTTATCATTAAACTGATATGAAAAGGTTAGAGAATTGATACAAAACCTACAAATTGATTCCAAAACTTAGAGAATTGAGTTATCCTAATCCTAAGCTGCCATAAGAGTGAAACAAAAGTGTATTACTGATATCTACAGTCCAATATTCGACTGAACATGTAGGAATGCAAGAATTAATATATATATATATATATATATATATATATATATATATATATATATATATATTATAAAATATAGGACAGAACATGAAGAGGTAACTGACTTAACTAATGTTCATTATGGACTGATACACTAACTAAGGCTACATCCCCTGTCCTTGCCTACCAAGCCATCTCTTGTTTCATTCGAATCCCCTTTTACTTAGGCACTAGGAATTACCTATCACATGTGGGTTCCACAGTGCATTGACCCTTAGATTCACTCAGGCCAATGGCCTAACTCCCCATCTGATCTGACCTGTAACACACACAGGACAATGGTCCTGCACCCCCCCAACCAGGTCCAACACGACCCCAAACCCTTAACTACTAAGATCAAGGTCAAGCCTCTCATCCTAATCCTCACTATACACATCCAGCACACCCACTATATATGCCAGTACACACACAAACACATGCATTCCATAACAGCCCACATAGTCCCCTTCTTCTAAAAATGCAAATATAATTATATATATATATATATATATATATATATATTTATATATATATATATATATATATATATATATATATATATATATATATATATATATATATATATATGAGTGAATATATATTAAGCAATCTACATACCATACCTAGCTAGAACAAGGGTCCATGTGAGATTTAGAGCCATGGGTGTCCAATTGGTCATTTTGTCAAACACTTGGCGTGCGTATCGGACACGTCCATGATACGCACTTCAAATGGATCCAAACTTACCCAAAGCTCACCTACATGTTCTAAACCACAATTAGAGTCTAATAAACCTATTCATAAACCCTAGAAGTCTCATTTTCGGATTTTTCCCAAAATAAGTCAAAATATAAAGAAAAAGTCTCAAAATAAGAGAATAAAGAGTCAAAACTCCTATCCATGGCAAAACTAATACATGGGGGTCCCTAATTGATGCATCTACACTATTTCTACAAATATAAAGGGTTTAAAATACATTTATCTATTGGAAGATGGATTTCTAATGAAAAAGCTCCAAGATCCAAAGGTCCTTCAAGCTCCAAGTGCTCCAATCCCTTCAAGCTTGCTTCTAGAGTCTTCTCCTCTCCAAGGGGAAGAGAATGAGACCAATTTCGGCTGATTTGGAAAGAATTTGTGTGTCGGAACAATTTGGGGAAGAACCTTCCAAATTAGGGTTAGGGTTTTCAAAGGAAAGAGGAAAAGGAAGAAGTTATTCTTCTTAAAGGCAAGGAGAATGTGTTGGCTGCCCAAAATAGGTAGGTTTTGGATTTCAGGCTAGTATGAAATGTCTATAAGGTCCCTCTATGTGTCATGACAAGTTTAGGGATTAAACCTTTCTTACTAATTAGGTGTTTGGTCAAACTTCATATTTACTATTGCTAGTCTAGCTAGAGGCTAACCAAATTTCAATTACGCTAGTCCTAATGTAGCACCCAGTTTTCCAGATGAGGGTATTTTTGAAATTTTATAATTATAATTATTAATTAAGGATGTTTATTTCATATTATGATTTTTAGTAATTTTTAATGATTTTTAGTAGAATTGATTTTGGGCCTATAGTTGACTTTGACTAGTGTTGACTAGAAGACTAACCTAGTGACTAACCTAGGTTAAGACCCCTTGGTTAGGTTAAGTAAACTTGGTTTGACCTAATTTAGTGAAGTTTAAGTCATTGGAACTTGTTTGGAGAGATTTGGAGTTGATTTGACTAATATGGCTTATGACTTCATAAGTCATGATTAATGACTTAGGACTTGGCCCATGGCCCATAACTAGAAGCCCTAACCCTAACTAAACCCTAAATGACCAGCCACATAGGGATCCCCACCCTATTTAAACACTTATTCATTAGGGTTGCCTCTTTTTATCATTCCAACACTTGGAGAAAAGAGAGGTATTCTTCCCCCTTCCAAAAATTCCCATTTATTCATTTGATCTCCTTTTTCATCCTAGTTTCTTGCATTAGGTTCTAATTTCTGTATATTTTATAATTCTGGAGGTTAATCTCAGCTTTGGGCTCATTTGGAGTATTTGGCCATCAAGTGGAACACCCCCCATTTGGAGCTTTTCCATACAAATTGCACCTATAGGTAAAACTCCTCAAATTGATTTAAATTGCTGTTTTCTTTGCATTTAGGGCTAGATCTAGGAGTCCCCTAGTTGTCCCTGGAATTTGGGCACAATTCGTGTCGGTTTCGTGTCCGTATCGGACGCGTATCCATTTGATAGGCTAGGTGTTTGATAGAATGCCCCTTAGGAATTTATTTTCGATTTTTGAAAATATAATTATATGGATTGATATATCTTGGTATGTACATTAAATTTTGTGAAGAGTGTTAGGTATTTTGGTGTCTTGTTGTGTCAGTTTTTCGTGTTGGACACGCTGTGCACACACGTACACTGTGTCCTGCTACTCGGGGTCTATAACTCCTGACACAGGACACGTGGACACGCCATTTTTGGCGAGGAGCTTGGGGCATCGACTGCGACCATCCACCCAAAAAATGGGAGCACGTGGTTGCGTATGCGAGAAGAAATCCTCCTCGCACTGGCCGTACTGGCCGTGCGCGTGCGCTGTGCACGCGTGGGATTCGACCACTGACACGGCTCTAAAGCCGACATGACATGATTCTAGGACACTGTGCAGGGGCATACACGTGTATCCCTACACATGGCGAACACGTGGGCACGATCACGAGTCGTGTCGTGCCCTGTGTCGTATCCTAGAGCGACACACACGCGTGCACGACGCTGTATGCCAGTGCAGTGTCTGTGCGTGTTCGAACACGATTGGACACGTCGTGTCCTGTCGTGGGGACACCACAAGACTCGTGTGGCCCTATGACACCTACACTATTGATTACCAACCACTAAATTAGATTATTATCATGATTTTGATTTTCGAATTTCATTTTTCCAATTTTGAACTGACACATGTTTCAGTTGTGATTTCTGATAAGTTAATTCCATTTTAAACCCATTTTTTTCCTATTTAAATGCCATGATTATTCACCTATACATATGTATTAGTTAATGCTAGGGTGGTTACATGTGAGATTAGGTTTGGATTGATTGTGGAATGGGATTTCGAGTATGGGTGGACTGTTAACTGATACACAGCTCACTAACCTCATTTCCTGAGATTGATTCCCTGTTAACTCGATCTAATTTGATGTTAATTGTCATAAATTGATTCCTACATATGTGTTATATACTGTTAATTAGTTGGGTTTTTCATGTTTGTTTTGGGTTTTGTGTTTAATATTGGAATTTGAATATGGGAATGGGTAGAAGGGTGGACTGATTTCAGTTTTCTCAAGTTTGTTCTGAGATAATGTTTATCTTCCTTTTTTTCTGTTAATGGTTAATTAATGTTTGTAGCATGATTTCATGCCTGAGATGATACTGCAATGTGGGGTTGATTTGTGGCTATTGGGTATCAAATTTAGGCATGAGAGTTCAATTCAAATTATTTTTTTGTGTGAAACTGAGTTCATTCTTAAATTCACTGATTTTGCCCATTCCTAAACACTTAAATTTCTAGTTTTTTTTTGATGTTTGCACTGTTTTGGACTGTCACAACTTGAGACCATTCCCTGAGTTCCATTTCACTCACTGTCACTTGCTTTCAATTTTCCTGAGAACTCCAACTGATGACACTAGCTGAAATTCCCTGAGTTGATACACCCTCACTGTCCCTACACACACAGCACACACACACAAGTCTGTTTTAAACTGAACCTATGAATTGATACTTGAGATCTCAGTCATGAACCAATGAAATCCTGAGTTTTCAAAAGGAATGAAGGTTGGTTCATTGTAATGAAATCCTGAGTTTAGGTCTACTGATTTCTGAAATTAAATGGAGTTATGTTGGTGTTGGTTTCACATTGATTCTAATATAACTTATCTAAACACCTACAACCTGTGATACACTGTTATATACATTATTGATTTTTCACACACACTATATCCTAGTTACCTGTCACACATTCCTTCCTCACACATGTCCACATTTCCTTTTGTTAGCATTGGTAGGTAGGCCTATATGTATGTAAATACATGTATGTATATTTATGTAAGGCTGAAATGAGTTTGTAGAGTGATATGTATGTGTATGTGCACATGTGTGCTTGGTCCATGAGCTGTGTTAGCTATAAGTTTAGAATGGGGAGCTATATGAGTAGAGGGGAGGGGAGGAAACCACAGCCAGGTTGCAGCAGCACGGCAGCCTGTTGCTTGTGCATTCCTGACTGCTTTGAAACCCCCTGTGGAAGCTTTTGGTTGCCACTTAGAGACAGTAGAACCCTTTCCTTTTCTTACATGTACTAGTGTTTTGGTTAGTTCAATTAGGATGTGATGTGAGGATATTGTTAGTAAGGTAAGTTAGTGTTAGGGTAAGGTATTGTTAGAAATATTAGAAGGATTGAGTTGGTGTCAATTTGAAATGAGGGTTGGCCATGGTGTGTTAGGTTCCTGAGATGCAGTAACACACAACCTTAGCCCTTCATTTCAGTTTTTACCTGCGTACAACATGAAGGGTTCATATATATCATGCATTATGTATATATATGTTCTATATGGTATATGTGGACATGTATTTGAGGGATAAACATATGAAATTATGTTAGGATCATACATGATGAATTAGGATAGGGGGTTGGTATCCTATGTATTAGTGTAGTTGGACTGGGATATTATATATGTATATATATGTGTTATATAAGTTATCCTTGAGTAGGATTTATGTATTTGATCTAGGGTTATGTCTAGATGAGATAATGTATTGGGATTTTGGGTAAGTTATGAGGAGTTCACATACTTGAGTATGTATATAGGTTAATTGATGTGGGGTTATATATATATATTTATACAAATAGATAAGGATATATAAGAGGTATGGTATGTATATGTTCTATGTGGGGATATGTATATGTGGTATAGTACTAAGGTATCCTAGGGTATTAGCCTATGGAATGTTATAGAGATTGACCCACTAGGTCCAAGTGACCTTGTTGACTAGAATTGACCTTGGTTGACCCAGAGTTGACCAATTTTGACTTTGACCTAGATTGGCCTAGAAATCATGTAGATTGCATTGCATCTTTCAATTTCCTTGTATTTTACATATCATGATCCATACTATTATGTTTAGGACATTGTGACTCCGGTGCAGACATCTGATATTTCATTACTCTTTTCAGAGTAGCAGGCGAGTACATTCTCTGATAGTTCTCTCATTTACTTGTCAATTACTGTACTTCAGTTCTAGATAGTTTTATGTGATTCTTACAACACGTATAGATATTTCTGGATTCATGTATGTGACACACATACTATTAGTCTGTCCTCTATTTCTGGAATCACTACTGGCATCACCTTCTGGAATCACTACTGGAACCACCTACTGGAATTACCCTGGAATCTTTTGCTGGTATCATTATGTTTGGCTGGACTCATCCCGATTTCTCGTGTCGTTTTCTGGATTCACTTGTACTTGCTGGGCGGGGAAATATTGGAATAGGCATGTGAACATACCCAAATACTGGAACCACTCCCTTGGAATAATACTGGAATGATAGCCATCTCACACTCGGCCAGGTGTACGGTGTGCCGTATTACCTACAGCCGTTCACATGTCGATCCCGATATTTTAAAACACACTGTTAGAGTATAGGATGGACTCATCCTGAAATCATTGATCACATTGACTGGGACCATCCCGTACTGGACTCATCTAGTATTAGATTCGTCTGGTACTGGACTTTCGTTGGAGTCACACATGTCTATATTACAGTCTGGACTCATATCATGCTACTCTAGTTCAGCTAGATTTTTATTTTTCAGTCTTCATTGCCATGCTTCTCTTCTTGTTTAGTTATTTCCCTTTCCTTGTACCTTAACTGTTCTCTATATCATTACCTGTATAAAACTGCTATATTTCATCAATAAAACTGTTTATAACTGCTTTATAGTTCTCTGTCATTTAATTGGGATTTCTTGATGAGTTGTACTCGTTCCTGTCCTGACTGGACCTGTTGAAATTTTACAGATGTTTGCCCTGAGGATGCATGCCCTACATATTATGGACCCGGAGACGGGATGACTACCCTTGGCCCCGACTCTCAGGAGTGATCGGGATTTAGTTTAGTAGACTAGTATCTGTTTCCATGTTGAACTTGTTATAGAAGTTTTGAGACTTGTGTAGTATTTGAGATTTGTTGAGAGTTGTTATTATTTTAGTTGTTGTTCTTCTATTCTAGTATAATTCTCCTGTGTTTATCTTATCGTGCTTAGACTGTGATTGAGTTCAATATCTTATACTTGTCCTCCGTTCGGAGTTGATCATGATGAGTACTTTATATATTGCGTGAGTTGCTGGTTAGATAGTAACCTAGGACAGCGCTCTACCGCCGATACTGCGACGTAGGCTGGGCGTCGTTACGTACTCGTACCCTCACAGTGGGTACGGGTCGTGACACGTTTTTAGTGGTGGCCCATGCAGGTCGAGAGTCGCATTAGTACGATATCGTGGTAGTACGGCGACTTGGTTGTACTGCTGCGAGCCTGTGATAGGATTGAGAGATAGGCTTTAACGGAGAGGTACTCAATCACAGTTAGGAAAAAAATTTGTTTTGCTTCAATTCATGCCATCTACATATCTTACTGACTTGTCTTCTTTGCAATAATCTGTCCTCCTTTGATTTATCGATTCCTGCTCAGTATTGACTTCCTTTTCGATCTGTCTTCAGGATGGTGGAGACACGATCACATCGCTCTGGTACAGTAGCCGCCGGAGAGGGGTCTGCCACCTCTCGTCCATTGCAGCAGCCTGTTGAGACTGTAGCGCCTTTTGTTCCTGATCAGACTGGAGCTACTGTAGCTATTGGGGGTATGCCTCCACTTGTTCAGAGGACGACCCCAGTCATTCCTGAGATGTTTCGGCAGCAGCATCAGCAGCCACCTGCAGGGACAATTGACGCCGTTCAGCTGTTGGCTTTCTTCAGGCAGTATATGGAGGGTCAGCAGACCCAGCAGCAGAGGCACACGGCAGAGCTCAGCAGAGGCATTGATCTGGCAGTGACGGCAGTGGAGAGAGTCGTAGCTCAGCCAGCGGCAGCCCCGCAGCCGTACCAGCCACGGGAGAAGGGCATCCAGGACTTCCAGAAGATGTACCCGAGAGACTTCAGAGGGACAGAGGGGATCCTGTATGCCGATGAGTGGATCGATCATATGGAGGAGATCTTCAGGCTGGCTGAGATCCCGACGAGGCTCCAGATAGAGGCAGCGGCCAGTATGATGCAGGATCTGGCCCGTACATGGTACCAGACCGACCCGAGGGTTGGCACAGCAGGACAGACTTGGGCAGCATTCAAGAAGCTGTTCAAGGAGAAGTTCTTTCCAGACGCAGTACTGGGAGCCCTCGAGACCCAGTTCGAGGCCCTAGTTCAGGGGACCCAGTCCGTGGAGGAGTACGCAGGAGAGTTCTGCCGCCTGAACAGATTTATGGAGGACTTGTCAGAGACGACGAAGGCCCGGAGGTTCCGGAAGGGCTTGGTAAAGGAGGTCAAGTCCTACACCAAGAACGCCCGCGGCGCTACATTTGAGGAGATCCTGGTGGACGCACTAGCTGCAGAGGATGATCTTGAGCTTAGGCTCAAGAGGGGGCGAGACTCCCAGGGTGGTAGCAGCAGCGGGGGTCAGGCCAAGAGGCCCCATGTGCAGGCTCAGCAGGCACAAGCACCAGTGAGAGTGCAGCAGGCACAGCATCAGCATAGAGGACAGGACCGCGAGGTGCCGACTTGTGCCTACTGCAGGAAGGCAGGGCATATTTGGGAGTCTTGTAGAAGGAGGCTGAAGGTTTGTCTATTTTGTGGGTCTGGTGCTCACAAGATGATAGATTGTCCCGCTGTACCTCCTTATGAGGGAGATAGGCTACCTGTAGCTCAGCACCAGAGGGGTAGAGCTTTTGCGATGGCGGTCGAGGAGACCGACGCTGCAGGTGATGGGTTAGCAGGTTCGTCCTTTTCATTCTTCCTCCCCACTTTCCTGTGTGATTCTATTAGTACCTACCAGGATATTGTTTGTGATTGTTAGATAGTGTAGCTACCCTGTACGAGACTGTGAAATCACGACCAGTAGGATTGTGTTGCTTCGACCTTGATTGCTGGGGGTTTGACCTAAGAAGGGTGCGATCACCTTAATTTCGAGGACGAAATTTTTTTAAGGTGGGTAGGATTGTAACACCCAGTTTTCCAGATGAGGGTATTTTTGAAATTTTATAATTATAATTATTAATTAAGGATGTTTATTTCATATTATGATTTTTAGTAATTTTTAATGATTTTTAGTAGAATTGATTTTGGGCCTATAGTTGACTTTGACTAGTGTTGACTAGAAGACTAACCTAGTGACTAACCTAGGTTAAGACCCCTTGGTTAGGTTAAGTAAACTTGGTTTGACCTAATTTAGTGAAGTTTAAGTCATTGGAACTTGTTTGGAGAGATTTGGAGTTGATTTGACTAATATGGCTTATGACTTCATAAGTCATGATTAATGACTTAGGACTTGGCCCATGGCCCATAACTAGAAGCCCTAACCCTAACTAAACCCTAAATGACCAGCCACATAGGGATCCCCACCCTATTTAAACACTTATTTATTAGGGTTGCCTCTTTTTATCATTCCAACACTTGGAGAAAAGAGAGGTATTCTTCCCCCTTCCAAAAATTCCCATTTATTCATTTGATCTCCTTTTTCATCCTAGTTTCTTGCATTAGGTTCTAATTTCTGTATATTTTATAATTCTGGAGGTTAATCTCAGCTTTGGGCTCATTTGGAGCATTTGGCCATCAAGAGGAACACCCCCCATTTGGAGCTTTTCCATACAAATTGCACCTATAGGTAAAACTCCTCAAATTGATTTAAATTGCTATTTTCTTTGCATTTAGGGCTAGATCTAGGAGTCCCCTAGCTGTCCCTAGAATTTGGGCACAATTCGTGTCGGTTTCGTGTCCGTATCGGACACGTATCCATTTGATAGGCTAGGTGTTTGATAGAATGCCCCTTAGGAATTTATTTTTGATTTTTGAAAATGTAATTATATGGATTGATATATCTTGGTATTTACATTAAATTTTGTGAAGATGTTAGGTATTTTGGTGTCTTGTTGTGTCGGTTTTTCGTGTTGGACACGCTGTGCACACACGTACACTGTGTCCTGCTACTCGGGGTCTATAACTCCCGACACAGGACACGTGGACATGCCATTTTTGGCGAGGAGCTTGGGGCATCGACTGCCACCATCCTCCCAAAAAATAGGAGCACGTGGTTGCGTGTGCGAGGAGAAATCCTCCTCGTACTGGCCGCACTGGCCGTGCGCACGCGCTATGCACGCGTGGGATTCGACCACTGACACGGCTCTAAAGTCGACACGACACGATTCTAGGACACTGTGCAGGGGCATACACGTGTATCCCTACACATGGCGAACACGTGGGCACGATCACGAGTCGTGTCGTGCCCTGTGTCGTGTCCTAGAGCGACACACATGCGTGCACGATGCTGTATGCCAGTGTAGTGTCTGTGCGTGTTCGAACACGATTGGACACGCCGTGTCCTGTCGTGGGGACACCACAAGACTCGTGTGGCCCTATGACACCTACACTATTGATTACCAACCACTAAATTAGATTATTATCATGATTTTGATTTTCGAATTTCATTTTTCCAATTTTGAACTGACACATGTTTCAGTTGTGATTTCTGATAAGTTAATTCCATTTTAAACCCATTTTTTTCCTATTTAAATGCCATGATTATTCACCTATACATATGTATTAGTTAATGCTAGGGTGGTTACATGTGAGATTAGGTTTGGATTGATTGTGGAATGGGATTTCGAGTATGGGTGGACTGTTAACTGATACACAGCTCACTAACCTCATTTCCTGAGATTGATTCCCTGTTAACTCGATCTAATTTGATGTTAATTGTCATAAATTGATTCCTACATATGTGTTATATACTGTTAGTTGGGTTTTTCATGTTTGTTTTGGGTTTTGTGTTTAATATTGGAATTTGAATATGGGAATGGGTAGAAGGGTGGACTGATTTCAGTTTTCTTAAGTTTGTTCTGAGATAATGTTTATCTTCCTTTTTTTCTGTTAATGGTTAATTAATGTTTGTAGCATGATTTCATGCCTGAGATGATACTGCAATGTGGGGTTGATTTGTGGCTATTGGGTATCAAATTTAGGCATGAGAGTTCAATTCAAATTGTTTTTTGTGTGAAACTGAGTTCATTCTTAAATTCACTGATTTTGCCCATTCCTAAACACTTAAATTTCCAGTTTTTTTTTGATATTTGCACTGTTTTGGACTGTCACAACCTGAGACCATTCCCTGAGTTCCATTTCACTCACTGTCACTTGCTTTCAATTTTCCTGAGAACTCCAACTGATGACACTAGCTGAAATTCCCTGAGTTGATACACCCTCACTGTCCCTACACACACAGCACACACACACAAGTCTGTTTTAAACTGAACCTATGAATTGATACTTGAGATTTCAGTCATGAACCAATGAAATCCTGAGTTTTCAAAAGGAATGAAGGTTGGTTCATTGTAATGAAATCCTGAGTTTAGGTCTACTGATTTCTGAAATTAAATGGAGTTATGTTGGTATTGGTTTCACATTGATTCTAATATAACTTATCTAAACACCTACAACCTGTCATACACTGTTATATACATTATTGATTTTTCACACACACTATATCCTAGTTACCTGTCACACATTCCTTCCTCACACATGTCCACATTTCCTTTTGTTAGCATTGGTAGGTAGGCCTATATGTATGTAAATGCATGTATGTATATTTATGTAAGGCTGAAATGAGTTTGTAGAGTGATATGTATGTGTATGTGCACATGTGTGCTTGGTCCATGAGCTGTGTTAGCTATAAGTTTAGAATGGGGAGCTATATGAGTAGAGGGGAGGGGAGAAAACCACAGCCAGGTTGCAGCAGCAGGGCAGCCTGTTGCTTGTGCATTCCTGACTGCTTTGAAACCCCCTGTGGCAGCTTTTGGTTGCCACTTAGAGACAGTAGAACCCTTTTCTTTTCTTACATGTACTAGTGTTTTGGTTAGTTCAATTAGGATGTGATGTGAGGATATTGTTAGTAAGGTAAGTTAGTGTTAGGGTAAGGTATTGTTAGAAATATTAGAAGGGTTGAGTTGGTGTCAATTTGAAATGAGGGTTGGCCATGGTGTGTTAGGTTCCTGAGATGCAGTAACACACAACCTTAGCCCTTCATTTCAGTTTTTACCTGCATACAACATGAAGGGTTCATATATATCATGCATTATGTATATATATGTTCTATATGGTATATGTGGACATGTATTTGAGGGATAAACATATGAAATTATGTTAGGATCATACATGATGAATTAGGATAGGGGGTTGGTATCCTATGTATTAGTGTAGTTGGACTGGGATATTATATATGTATATATATGTGTTATATAAGTTATCCTTGAGTAGGATTTATGTATATAATCTAGGGTTATGTCTAGATGAGATAATGTATTGGGATTTTGGGTAAGTTATGAGGAGTTCATATACTTGAGTATGTATATAGGTTAATTGATGTGGGGTTATATATATATATTTATACAAATAGATAAGGATATATAAGAGGTATGGTATGTATATGTTCTATGTGGGGATATGTATATGTGGTATAGTACTAAGGTATCCTAGGGTATTAGCCTATGGAATGTTATAGAGATTGACCCACTAGGTCCAAGTGACCTTGTTGACTAGAATTGACCTTGGTTGACCCAGAGTTGACCAATTTTGACTTTGGCCTAGATTGGCCTAGAAATCATGTAGATTGCATTGCATCTTTCAATTCCTTTGTATTTTACATATCATGATCCATACTATTCTGTTTAGGACATTGTGACTCCGGTGCAGACATCTGATATTTCATTACTCTTTTCAGAGTAGCAGGCGAGTACATTCTCTGATAGTTCTCTCATTTACTCGTCAATTACTGTACTTCAGTTCTTGATAGTTTTATGTGATTCTTACAACACGTATGGATATTTCTGGATTCATGTATGCGACACACATACCATTAGTCTGGCCTCTATTTCTGGAATCACTACTGGCATCACCTTCTGGAATCACTACTGGAACCACCTACTGGAATCACCCTGGAATCTTTTGCTGGTATCATTATGTTTGGCTGGACTCATCCCGATTTCTCGTGTCGTTTTCTGGATTCACTTGTACTTGCTGGGCGGGAAAATATTGGAATAGGCATGTGAACATACCCAAATACTGGAACCACTCCCTTGGAATAATACTGGAATGATAGCCATCTCACACCCGGCCAGGTGTGCGGTGTACCGTATTACCTACAGCCGTTCACATGTCGATCCCGATATTTTAAAACACACTGTTAGAGTATAGGCTGGACTCACCCTGAAATCATTGATCACATTGACTAGGACTATCCCGTACTGGACTCATCTAGTATTAGATTCGTTTGGTACTGGACTTTCGTTGGAGTCACACATGTCTATATTACAGTCTGGACTCATATCATGCTACTCTAGTTCAGCTAGATTTTTATTTTTCAGTCTTCATTGCCATGCTTCTCTTCTTGTTTAGTTATTTTCCTTTCCTTGTACCTTAACTGTTCTCTATATCATTACCTGTATAAAACTGCTATATTTCATCAATAAAACTGTTTATAACTGCTTTATAGTTCTCTGTTATTTAATTGGGATTTCTTGATGAGTTGTACCCGTTCCTGTCCTGACTGGACCTGTTGAAATTTTACAGATGTTTGCCCTGAGGATGCATGCCATACATATTATGGACCCGGAGACGGGATGACTACCCTTGGCCCCGACTCTCAGGAGTGATCGGGATTTAGTTTAGTAGACTAGTATCTGTTTCCATGTTGAACTTGTTATAGAAGTTTTGAAACTTGTGTAGTATTTGAGATTTGTTGAGAGTTGTTATTATTTTAGTAGTTGTTCTTCTATTCTAGTATAATTCTCCTGTGTTTATCTTATCGTGCTTAGACTGTGATTGAGTTCAATATCTTATACTTGTCCTCCGTTCGGAGTTGATCATGATGAGTACTTTATATATTACGTGAGTTGCTGGTTAGATAGTAACCTAGGACAGCGCTCTACCGCCGACACTGCGGCGTAGGTTGGGCGTCGTTACGTACTCGTACCCTCACAGTGGGTGCGGGTCGTGACACCTAATCATTTAGTTGGGTGGTCATGTCAAGTCGGTTTAGGTCCTCTAGGGTCACTAACCACTATTTTAACTAATGGCTGACCACTATCCATATTCAATAATATAACCTATGTATTATATTAATATTATAGCTAATTAACCAAATATATGGATTCTAGTTTTGTAAAATATTTTATCATCCAAAATATAATTTTAAATTTGCAATATAATAAAAAATAGGAAAATTCAAAAATATCCCTCTTCTTGAAAAGTAGTGGTTACAATCCTACCCCTAGAAAAATTTTGTCATCGAAATTTAAAGTTGGTCGTACTCCTTCTAGGTTAAACCCCCGACAATCAAGGTCAAATTTTTTTATCTAACAACATACAAGACCGCGGCACAACTGGTCATGATTTCATAGTCTCAAACGTGGTCACTGTTTTCCATAAATAAATTCCTTTATTTATTGTGTATCTGGGAAAATTACAACTGTGGGAATCTGATCTAGAAGACGATCACTTTATCCCTTGGACTATGCGAAGAAGAAAAGCTCTCAAAATTTTGACAGTAGATAACTATGTATCCGTACAATGAATGAAAAAAGAACTCTATTTATAGAGTCAAAAATAATAACTGAAAAGATAACTGTCTTCACAGCCTGTGCTTAGTTGAAAATCACGCAGGATTTAACATACGCAAGGTTGTGAGCAGTTACTGGACGTGGCCTGTAACTGTTGGACACATGGCAATCATGCATGAGTCATGTACAAGTTACAGGACACGCAGGCGAGAGATCAGTGGCATGGCTGCCACATACTCCAATTTGATGAAATCCACGCAGACTTGTTGAAGACGAAATCCACGCAGACTCGGGGTAGAAAGCTTCAAAATCCACGCAAACTTGGGGCAAGAAGCTTCAGAATCCATGCAGACTTGGTGAAGACAAAATCCACACAGACTCGGGGTAGAAAGCTTCAAAATCCACGCAAACTTGGGGCAAGAAGCTTCAGAATCTACGCAGACTTTGATGAAGAAAACTTCAGAATCCACGCAGACTTGAGGAAGAAAACTTCAGAATACACGCAGATTTGGGATAGAACTGCCAGCTGTCTTGATTCAGCGTGCCTCGACTGACACAAAATCTCTGGTAGTGATTGCTTTTGTCAGTCACATTAAATGACAAGAAGCTCTTTTGGTACGCCAACTTGACGAAGGTTGAGTCTTGTTGAAGAAGATTTCAAAAATCACGCAATAGACGGCTGTGATCTCTCGAATTCTGTGCATACGTGGCATACGAAGAGACATTCTTCGACTGTTGTGCTGTCAGTCATAATTACTCTCTGACAAATGATGAGCTGTCTCCCCAGCGTGATTTGTAAATATTGTCTGGATCAACTGAGCGTGACTTTTGACTCTGTCCTGATCAACTCAGCGTGACTGTCATTTTTAAAGGCCTACAAGACCCCCTTCAAAGTTTTTGAAAAATTGAAAAGACTTCAAAATTTTCGAAATACTTTGAAAATAAGATGATAAAATGAAATCAGTCACGCTGAGATGACTTCAAATTTTTCGGAAGTCGGAAAGACTTCGAAGTTCTTTGAGAATATCCAAATGAACTTATTAAATGTCATGATGACTCTTCATTTTCCGAGACTGATTACATCCAGTTTATGGTGGAATATGAACCGCCGGCGAGCTCTGTTATATAAACAGGGAGAGGATTCATTTAATCTTCATCTTACGTCAATATGACACCAAAAGAGAAAGCTGAGGAAGAAGCGCGCAAGTTGGGCTTTTGTTCCCATGGTGACCCTACTTTTGGGGGTGAAGAGCCAGAGCCCCTTGTCTTCGAATTCAAAGATGATCCCTTGCAACTTGCCAAGAATTTCTTGAGCTATTTTGGCTTAGATGGCTCGTTCTCTTCTGATGGGCGCAGCCTCATAGAACAGCGTGAAATGTTGAAGGCTCTGTTACACCGTATGGGGGTCAAAAGCATAGAAGAACTAGGCATTAAGCTCAGTCGCTCTGGAAAATAGAGCGTGTCTTTTGTGCTTTTGTTGCACTCTTTTTGTTTTGTCTTTTGTAAGGCTATCAGTGCCTGTCTTGAAGAATGAAGTACAACTTCTGTGTTTAATCTGCGTGCATTAATGAAGAATATTAATTAGCACCCTTTGACTATTTCCAATGTTGCTCTGTCTTCCAAAGCACACGTAACACTCATTCCACGGTTTACGAGCGCTATTTATGCGGATCTTTTCCAAGAATAGACTTGTACTTTGCCCTTTAAATAGATAGAAGAGTTTCACAGATACTCATCTCCCATTCTTCTTCTTCTTCTCTGAGCATGAAATTTTTGGGAGATTTCACTCTCAAACAGGAAAGCAATATTTTCTAATGTTCGACTTCTGCGCACTGTATCAAACATGAGTTTGCCAATCCTTAGCACCAAACTTGAAGGTAAGTCAGTGTAATACGTGTATTATTTTTGCTGTTGAAGATAGGCTTTCTGTTTCTTATTTCTGATTTGAATAATACACGCCTGTTTTTGTTTGATAAATGCACACTGAATGATTTCTGTTGATACTTTCTGCAGAAACTTGGCTGAAAATTTTCTTCAGAACTGGCATTGGGGATGTGGATGTTGTGGAGAATATCCTGCTGACATCTACATCAGGGAGCTCATATGCTTTTGACGCGTAAATCAGACAACTCAGAACTCTTCGTGGGATAGAAGGGTCTTCCTCAGATGGTAGGAAGAGCCTTTATACACGAGAGTTGGATGGTGGAGTCAACTCTACCCCGAGAAATCGGATAGTAGAGTTCCTTTTACGGGAGAACTAGAAATTGTATCCCAAGGTTTGGATACATTCCTGTCTTCCTTGAGAGGTTACCCCCAATCCACCAGTTGTATTGGCAGCACCACGACTTCGGGCTGCCATACTCTGTGGTTCTCCTCTCGTCTGAGAGAGAAGACCAGAGTTTGATTCCTGCTGATCTGGTCGTGACTGGGACCCAGACAGTCAGGAACTGCCACCAACAACGAACCTGACGGAGAAGGTCCGACGGAGAAGATCCAAAGAAGAAGATAGATCTCTATTAGGTTATTGTTGTGGTGTAGAATGAAAATCCAAGATTTGTAATAGATTTCCATTATGATTTATAAGAAAGTCTAAGAAAATGTAATAGACTTTTTGTGGTGAAATGAGAATAGAAATGATAATTCTTCTATGCTCAAAGATTTGTATTTGTGGATGAATTATGGACATGATAGATAATAAAATCTTCTTTTCTGTTTTAGAGTATATGATATTATCAGAGGTATTATGGACGTGAAAATATGTAGGAACTTAAAAGAAAATAGATTGATTTCTATGCAGAGGTCAAAAATGACAAATGAGCAAGTAGATTCGGAATTGATTCAGAGGTTATGAAAACATGATCAATAACGAATCCCCACTTTAATAAATTGATAGAAGATCATGAACGGACGAATAAATGAACGGATGAATCGTCGGATGAACGCAATTAATGGATGGATGAACCGTCGGATGAACGTGACGTTTCATTATTTGTAGAACTTCTGCCTATAAATATAGCAGAAATTTGACAAGAACGAACACTTCTTCTTTCAAACATAAAAATGTCGTCTGAAGAAGCATTCAAGAAAACTGGAATTGCCTCAAAAGTTCAGAAAGGCACTGAAGAACACCCTGCTGATCCAGTTCAATCGAAGAAGACGAAAGCAGGCGAAGGTTCGTCTGCACCCAAGCCACCAAGGGACATTCTGGATTTCCTGCTCGAACCAGGAAAGACTGAAGAAGAAGAAGCCATGAGGATGGCCGTTTGCAAGTTCCTCGTGGGTTCTAGCAAGGAGGTTCTCGACACTTTTGCTGATCACGTCTTCGAGAAGGACGGCAGTGGCCCACATCCAAATGTAGAAAAGGATGATAGTGATCTTCTTTAATATCATGTATCATCATTCATGATAAAAATAAAATAAAAATTTTATTTCTAAACATGAAACTGTCTGATGATTACAAGCATTTACATTTATACATAGTACTTTTTAAGGAATTTGCCATTAATAGGCATCAAAACTTTTTGACCATCCAATTCTGAGAGTTGATAAGCTCCATTTGAGAAAACTTTGCTCACAATATAGGGTCCTTCCCACTTTGCGTCAAATTTGCCCTTGCTCATATGAGTCATAGTCATAGGACGTCTGACAGTTAGAACAAGTTCTCCTTTTTGATACGCCCGAATTCTGACTTTCTTATTAAAAGCTCTTGAAATTCTAGCTTGATAGAATTCAATGTTCTGTTGAGCAGATAATCGTTTTTCATCCAGAGCTTCTAATTCTTGAAGTCGAAGACGATCATTATTTTCTGCAGTGAGTTCATTAGCGATTGCTATCCTTAAAGAAGGAATTTAAATCTCTAATGGAAGAACAGCTTCGTAACCATACACCAGAGAGAAGGGTGTACATTTAGTAGCATTACGAACTGTAGTGCGATAAGCCCACAAACATTCACCGAGCTTTTCACTCCAATTACGTTTGTTAGTAGAGACAAGCTTCTTTAGGAGTTTGATGATGGTCTTGTTGAAAGCTTCTGCTAATCCGTTAGCTGCCGGATTATATGCGGTAGAAGCCACATTGTTGATCCGGTAATCGTCACAGAATCGAGTAAACTTCTGACTGACGAACTGTGGTCCGTTATCATGAATAATGCGTCGAGGAACACCAAATCTGTAGATGACGTGGTGCTTAATAAAGCAAATGACATTGGACGTCTTAACTTCAGACAAAGGAATGGCTTCGGCCTATTTGGAGAAGTAATCGGTTATTGCAAGAATAAATCGATGACTCTTGGATGACGGCGGATTGATCGGACCAATAATGTCCATGCCCCAAGCTTCGAAGGGCCATGATGCTGCCGTCGGATGTAGAAATTCCGAAGGTTGATGAATAAAATCTGCATAGATTTGACAAGCTTTACACTTCTTTGCATATTCGATGGCGTCTGATACCATAGTAGGCCAATAATAACCCATACGTCGAATACGGCCTTGACGTTTTGGTCCAGGCTGATGTGCTCCACAAATTCCATCATGTGCTTCCCGAATAATTTGTTGAGCCTCGTCACCGGCAACACATCGGAGAAGTAAACCATCATAGGCTCGACGATATAAGGTCTTTGTTGTATGATTATAATAGAATCGGAATGATCGTCGTCTGATAGATACTGCTTCACTCGGATCATCCGGAAGAATATCATACAATACAAAATCTAAGAAAGGAAGTCTCCAATCCGTATCCGTATTTTGATTCTCGACCGAATGACTGAAGATGAATTCCATGCTGGAATCAGATGAAGATGATGAAGATTTACGACTAAATCCAAATCCTCTTGTTGTGTTGACGTCATGAGATGTTGATTCTTCAGTGTCAACTGGAAGTCCTAGGGTCAGGTTATTTTCAAGATAAAATAATTCTCGATTGCGAACAAGAATCATTTGTTGTCGTCTAATTGGGATAACCAACACCGCTGCAAGATTAGCTAGAGCATCAGCTTCTGTGTTACATGCTCGTCTAACATGTTCAATGAAGAATTCTTCAAACGAAGAAGCCATAATTATAGCTGATCTATGATAAGGAACCAGATCTTGATGGCGGACTTCATAAGTACCCTTTATCTGATTGACAATGAGTTTAGAGTCTCCGTACGCCTCCAAATGTTGAATATTTAGATGTTTAGCGAGTTGAAGACCAATGAGTAATGCATTGTACTCAGCTATATTGTTTGAACACGGCTGATCGAGAGAATAAGCTCTTTGGATAGCAAGACCTTCTGGCGATACAAGAACGATTCCAACTCCAGCGACAACATCACCATTAGGACCTATCCTTGAAGCTCCATCAAAGAATAGACGCCAAGTAGGATCTTCTTCAG
This sequence comes from Iris pallida, assembly GCA_029216955.1. Lineage (NCBI taxonomy): Eukaryota > Viridiplantae > Streptophyta > Magnoliopsida > Asparagales > Iridaceae > Iris > Iris pallida. The sequence continues at coordinate 14,895,451 of JANAVB010021797.1, forward strand.
CAATTTGGTTTGAATCTAGGACTTCATCTGGAATTTTGTCATAGAGTTTTGAATCTTCTGGAATTGAATGAGCAGCCAGAAAATCAGCTAAAGCTTGTCCTTTGACTGACTTCTGAGGAATATAATGCATGTCATACTGTGCAAGTAGGATTCCCCAGTTAGCTAATCGAGAATTCAAAATACTGGATTTCTTCATCATGATCCGTATAGGATTGATCCTGGAGATGACATGAATAGTCTGGCCAATGATATAATGTCGTGTCTTTTGAACAGCGAACATCAAGGCTAGACATTCTTTTTCGACCGGTGAATATCGAGGTTCAGCTCCGGTCATAGTACGACTGAGATAGTAGATGGCTTGTTCATGACCATTTTGATTCTTTTGAGCGAGTAATGTACCCAATGAATGACTCATTGCTCGAGTATATAGGAGAAATGGAATTCCTGAAATGGGAGGTACCAATACTGGAGGGCTCATCAGATATTGTTTTATATCATCGAATGCTTTCTGACATTCATCATTCCAGACAAAAGAAACTCCTTTCTTCATAAGTTTGTTGAATGGTCTGCAGCGTCCTGATAAATTAGAGATGAATCTCCTGATATAAGCGATCCTTCCTTGAAATCCTCGTAGCTCTTTTAAGGTGCTTGGAGGACTCATCTCTTGGATGGCTTTGATCTTCTCGGGATCCACGTGTATACCTTTAGAGGTAATGACGAAGCCGAGAAATTTACCACTAGAGACGCCTAAGAAGGACTTAGTAGGGTTCATCTTTAATTGATGTTTACGCATTAGATCAAATATAGTCTTCAAATCTTGGATATGATCCTCCTTTTGTCGACTTTTGACTGCAATATCATCAACATAGCATTCGACTGTTTTCCGCAAATGTTCATGGAATATAGTGCTCATAGCTCGTTGATAAGTTGCTCCTGCATTCTTGAGACCGAATGGCATAACTGTATAACAGTATGTACCGATCGGCGTTCTGAAAGAAGTGTGCTTCTCGTCATCTGGAAACATTTTAATCTGATTGTATCCAGAATACCCGTCCATGAATGACATCCGCTCAAATCCACAGGTATTATCAATCATGACATCAGTGATTGGTAGAGGGAATTCGTCTTTAGGGCATGCCGCATTGAGATCACGGAAGTCTATGCATACTCTGACCTTGCCAGTCTTTTTAAGGACAGGAACTATGTTAGCCACCCAATCGGGATGTTGTTCCTCTCTAATAAACCCAGAGGTTATGAGTTTATTGACTTCAACTTCAATTGCATCTATAATATCTGGACAAAATTGTCGCTGTTGTTGTTTGACCGATTTGGCATTCGATAAGATATTGAGCTTGTGAGTTGCAATTTGTGGATCAAGTCCTGGCATATCTTCATAACTCCAAGCGAAGATGTCGATGTAGTCACGAATGAGTTTGATCATGTCTTGCTTATCAGGTTCAGAAAGACTTTCACTAATGAATATTGGTTTGGGAGATCCCTCTTCACCAACATCTATTTGAACAAGTTTGTCTTCAGTCGGAGGTTCTTTTTACTCGAAATGGAACTCCCATTGATTATCTAATCTTTGGGCCCATTGTTTCGATTCAGGTGAGATTTCAAACTCTTCTTCGTCTTCATCACTTTCTTCAGAATGGTCAATGGAAACCATGTTGGAAGACAAAATGTTGCAGTAGAAGTCCCCGATACTTGTATCGAAATCCCAAGAAGTGGTACTAGAAGAATCAGATCTCTTATCTTCGTCAGACTCGGGATCTTCATGGATAATATTGATAAAAGGAGTAGGAGCTATATAGCCCAGTCCGCATTTCGTCCTTCCATATTTCAGAGGAGGAATACGAACAGGCATTTTTCTTCCCTTTCCACTATTGAGGCCAGTCCTGAAGTCATAGCCCATATTTTTGATGATGTCTTTAGATTGCTGACTATAACGACGTAGTTGTAATCTTCCAGTGTCATCATTTTTGTCTTCATCTTCTAAATCAGAAGGACTTAGGGGCCCTTTATAGAAGAATATTGGAATGTCTCCTGGCTTTCTGCTGGGAACTAGAAAGTATGAAGATTGTACAGGTTCTAGGAATACATCTGTATGAACAGTCTGTACAACCCCTATGGTTATTGCGTTCAAGTCATCTAACAAATGTAAATAACTATGAACATAATTACACACATCAGCATACTGCAAAGATGGAGACTTTTCATGAAATGTAAAAGCAGCAGTATTTATATTGGGAGAAGGCTGAGCCTTAGAGATTTTAGCCAAGTCAATGACTAAAGGGGGAGAAGAAGAACGAAAAGAAGCATTGTTTCGATTAAGATCGATAACAAATGGCTCAGAAGAGGTGAGCTCCCTTGAAATTTGAGATGGAAGAATAATCCGCCCTCCAACTGGAATTAGCAGAGTATCCTGTTTCATATGTAGAGATGCAGGAATTACAGTACGCCCACTGACAGGAATAATCATTGTATCTTGAGCAAACGACTGAAGTAACGGAAAAATCCGTCCACTCACCGGAATGATGAAAGAACCTTCTTCAGAGAGTTTGGGAGATTGTTGCTGAATAGTTCGACCTTTAACAGGAATTATTAAGGTCTCACTTTGTGAATCCTCTTTCTCCATAGCTTGTATAACCCTTGTATACTCTTCTTTGTACATTCGGGAATCATTGAAATAAGCTTCAACCCCATGGAAGGGATTTATATCAGCAACTTCTTTTTGTACCCTTCCATTGCTATCAATGTATTTAAAATACTGATGAAGAGTAGAAGGCACCACATTATTTTCATGAAGAAAGGGCCTTCCCAAAAGAAGATTATAGGATCCCACGATCTCGATCACATAGAAAGTGACTTTGGATCTGAAATTGCCTATCTGAAGCTTCAGATGAATCTTTCCCAAAGGCTCGCTTCGGCTTTGATTGAATCCCAGGATAGTAGTAACCGTCTTAGAGAGCTTGTGAAGAGGGATTTTTAGTTCATCCAACAGACTCTTTGGCATTATGCTTATAGCAGACCCTGGATCAATGAGGATACGATCTATCTTCATTGTATCGATATAACCGGTGTAGTAGAGAGGCCGATCATGTCTATTATCCTCCAATAGCATGTCATCTTGTGTAAAGGTGACATTTGGGATAATTTCCAATACACTGTTGCAATGTAAGCAAGTGGCAGGTTCTGCATCTGGCTTCTTCAATTGTGTAAGACAAGAGTCAGCTTGTAGAAGTGCTTCACTTAATGTCTTCCGAGTCTCTTTGGAAAGACGTAGAAGTTCAAAGAGGGACATTCTAGCTGGAGTATTAGCAAGCTGAGCTAAAATGTCGAAATTATAAGGCTTCTGAAGTCCAAGAGGAGAGGACTTCTTGATTGGCTTATCAAACCGAGCCTGTTGTTTGCCTTTCTCCAGAGCTGTAGGCTTGGAAGGAACAGGTTCAGTGGATGATTCTTCTTCAGGAGGAACATTAGAAGTATCTTTATCAGCTGGAGGGATATCAAGAGGATCCTCAGGATTTTTGGAATAATCCTTTAGATAAGGTTTTCCCGTTCGAGTAGCACTAACAAGTGCTTCTTCTTTCTCTTTTGGCTCTGTGTCAGGAATAGATCCAAGAGAAGTCATATGACATGATTTAATCTTTCCAGCCTTCTTAGACTTTCGAGAAGTAGTCTTTTGAGGAGAAGGCAATTCAAAATCTGCCACTAGATCAGGATAGATCCACATGATTTCTCCAGTTTCCAAAGTGATTGGCACTAATCCTTCAGACCGTAGAGGAGGAAGATTCACTATGTCAAGAGTTTCCTTGGGAATAGGAACGATCCCATTTTCAAGGAATTGAGGAGGGAAATCTCCGAATTATATAGAGACGACGTTGGAGGTGACGATATTCTCTTTTGGAGTAAGAGAGATAGCTCCAGATTTAATCATTTCTTGGATCTTTCCTTTCAGTACATAACATGTACGAATTGTATGACCCAGCATTCTGTGATATGGGCAATATTTGGAATGATCTGTTTTACCAGCTTCATCAGGTTTCTTGATCTCAGGTAATTGTATCTTATTACCTTTCAGCAGACATTCAAAGATACCAAGGACATCGTCGTCATCGAAAGAATATTCTTCTTTGGGGCGAGGTGTTCTTGGTTGTTGAGTTATAGGAGAGGTTTGAACAGTTGATGCATCTTTGCTCTGAAAATTAACTTCAAGAGTTTCTTTTCCCTTGCGAGCATTGTTTTTATTGTTAGTACCTTGACCTGTTTCTTTAGGAGTCATCTGCACTCCTAAACCTTTGAAGGTTTCAGCACTAATTTCTGCGGCCTTAGCACTAACTATGAAAGAAGGCCAGTCTTGGAATTGAGTAGATCCTGTCCACATACTAATGATTGGCAACAAGTTTGATTTGTATGTGTCGATGGTGACAGCATCAGGAGTTCCAAGAGGCATCTTCAGAGCTTCTCTTCAAAACCGTTCAATGTACTCTTCTGTAGTTTCATTATTTTTCTGCTTGATTCTAATAAGAGCAGACATAGTCATGTCATTGAGCCCTTCATAGAACCGTTCAAGAAACATCTGTTTAAAATCGGAAAATGAGGTAATGCTCCCATCTGGGAGACTTCTATACCATTCATAAGCCGTTCCCTTGAGACATCCAACAAACACCCGAGTAAGGAGGGCGTCGCTTGGTTGCAGCTGATCAGTCATCACTTCAAAGTGATTAATGAACTGACTTGGAGAAGTGGTTCCATCACAGAATAAGATAGTGGGAGGCTTATATTTAGGAGGATACGATACTTGCTTCCATTCTATCGGATAAGGTTGTTTGATGCCTAACCTTTGTAAACCATCTTTCTGTTTGAATGCCTCGAATTGAGTTTTGAGATTCCTCAATTCTTCATTAACAATTCCAGAAGATTGTGGAGTTGTAACTTGTAGAGAATAGTTGGGAGGAGGAACAGCATTGTAAGCACAACCCCCAGCTCCAGAGAGACTAGGGTTTGGTTGAGCTAGTCCAGGAGTATTAGATTGTACTGCTGGAGGAACTTGTACTGGACTCATATCAGTGTCAGTTGGTATAGCATCTGGTACAGTCTGTCGATTTTGCATCTGTGTTGCCATGAGTTCATATATCGACTTCATAGTATCAGCCATAGACTTCATTTGTTGTTCCAAAGAAGCAATTCTTTGATCTTGAGGAGTCAAGGAAGAAGAAGGTTCATCAGTATTCCCATCAACCATATAAGTCATGACTGTACGAGGAATTATTAATGAACTGGTAGATGTTGTTTGTTCTGAATCATTGCTTTGTGCATCAAAGTCAATTATAGGAGAACTACCCCCAGTAGGAAGAGGTGGGAAGTTAGATTCTCCAAGGAATTTAGAATCATCTTCAGAGATCAAATTTCTTTGACTAGAGGCCAGGACTCTTGCTCTGGTATTTCTATATACTCCATCTGGACTATCAACTCTACCCCCAGCATCCCGAGAGGTCATATTGGCAGAAGCAAACAAAGGTTCATCTTCATCAGGCATAGGTTCACACTGAATCCGATTGAAGACAGATTGTCGTTTTGTTTGACATCTGCATTGCATTGTGACTCTTGGCTGGAAGTCACATTCATGATCAACATGATCATGAGCCATTGATTGACATCTGCATTGAATTATGACTCTTGGATAGAAGCCACATTCAACATGGTCCTTTGACACAGAATCACTTCTTCTCTTCTGTTGAAGATATTTTCGTAAATCTGTTTGTGAAGATTGAGGAATATATTTCCTGTTCTTGGGTCTTGATGGCTCTTGATTATATAGAGAATGATTAATATGAGCCACATAGTTTCTTGCATACTCTGCGTCTGGATCTCTTATCCTTGTTTCCAACTGGTATGGTTTCTTAACACCAGAAGTGTTAATTTTTGTTCTTAGATCAGTTGGAGGTAACACATTGGTTTTGGACACATGGAGTTTTCCTTCCATTGATCTGGATATTTGCAGAGAAGGAAGAGTTGAACCACCCTCTTGATTAGGGGTTGGTAACAGACCTTTTCTAGACAAATTCTGTGCCCAATTCGAAGAAGTCATAGAAGAAAACATTAAGGAATGTTTCTTCTTAGACTCATTCAAGTTTTGAGACATAAAATGTCCAGAAGGAAGAGTAGTCAAAAGGCCATCTCCTTTTCTTTGACTAACAAAATTGTCAGTCAAAGCTGTTCCTGAAGTAAAAACTACAGGAGCAGAAGAAACAACTAAAGAGTTATTTCTCTTCGAAGGGACTTTATGTGAAAGACCACCCCCAGTTCTGGTAGAACTTGGCAAAGAGGAAGAGATAGCTAAAGAGCTATTCTTCTTAGATGAAATACACGCTGAAACAGGCTCGGTTAAAGAACCAGTGCTGTTGGCGTGACTTTTGACTTTGGAAATACACGCTGGAATAGATTTGGCTAAGGAGCCAGTATTGTTAGCGTAATTGTTGAGGTTGAAATTGCACGCTGGAACAGACTTGGTTAAGGAACCAGTGTTGTCAGCGTGACTTTTGATGTTGAAATTGCATGCTGGAACAGATTTGGCTAAGGAGCCAGTACTGTCAGCGTAACTTTCAACTTTGGAGACACACACTGGAACAGATTTAGCTAAGGAGCCAGTACTGTTAGCGTGATCTTTGATTGCTGTCATCTTCGAGCGCACAAGAGTGTGCGTGCTTGCAGTAGAGTTCTTGCCAGTGTTAGGAGCAGACACTGTAGCAGAGACTTCACCATTGACTGCCAACTGATTCTTAGGGACATAGATAGAGTGTCCCTTCGACTTGGCAGTGATGATGGAGGCTGTAGTGGGCTTACCACTCTTAGCCCGCTATATTTCTTCATAGGCGAGTTGATCGAATTGGATCGTCATCACCTTCTTCGTCGAGCCGATTGACGAAGTATCGTATTAAGTTGTTGCCATCTCAGAAGAGAAGATAGTTTTCCCCAGCAGAGTCGCCAATTTGTTTTCCATAAATAAATTCCTTTATTTATTGTGTATCTGGGAAAATTACAACTGTGGAAATCTGATCTAGAAGACGATCACTTTATCCCTTAGACTATACGAAGAAGAAAAGCTCTCAAAATTTTGACAGTAGATAACTATGTATCCGTACAATGAATAAAAAAAGAACTCTATTTATAGAGTCAAAAATAATAACTGAAAAGATAACTGTCTTCACAGCCTGTGCTTAGTTGAAAATCACGCAGGATTTAACATACGCAAGGTTGTGAGCAGTTACTGGACGTGGCCTGTAACTGTTGGACACATGGCAATCATGCATGAGTCGTGTGCAAGTTACAGGACACGCAGGCGAGAGATCAGTGGCATGGCTGCCACATACTCCAATTTGATGAAATCCACGCAGACTTGTTGAAGACGAAATCCACGCAGACTCGGGGTAGAAAGCTTCAAAATCCACGCAAACTTGGGGCAAGAAGCTTCAGAATCCATGCAGACTTGGTGAAGACGAAATCCATGCAGACTCGGGGTAGAAAGCTTCAAAATCTATGCAAACTTGGGACAAGAAGCTTCAGAATCTACGCAGACTTTGATGAAGAAAACTTCAGAATCCACGCAGACTTGAGGAAGAAAACTTCAGAATATACGCAGATTTGGGATAGAACTGCCAGCTGTCTTGATTCAGCGTGCCTCGACTGACACAAAATCTCTGGTAGTGATTGCTTTTGTCAGTCACATTAAATGACAAGAAGCTCTTTTGGTATGCCAACTTGACGAAGGTTGAGTCTTGCTGAAGAAGATTTCGAAAATCACGCAATAGACGGCTGTGATCTCTCGAATTCTGTGCATACGTGGCATACGAAGAGACATTCTTCGACTGTTGTGCTGTCAGTCATAATTACTCTCTGACAAATGATGAGCTGTCTCCCCAGCGTGATTTGTAAATATTGTCTGGATCAACTGAGCGTGACTTTTGACTCTGTCCTGATCAACTCAGCGCGACTGTCATTTTTAAAGGCCTACAGTCACTACACTTATCTATCATAGCAAAAAACTTTCTAACAGGTACTAGTAAAATCACACAACAAGATGGAAAAAGGACATGAAGAAGAATAAATAAAAGGCAGACCTACTAACCCGTCACCCGTAGCATCGGCATCCTCGACCGTCAACGCAAAAGCCCTGCCACTCGAGGGTATATCCTTCTGATGGTGTGGGACATGATGCTGCACCACAGGTGGCCTAGCTCCATCTCTCTGACCCTGTGCTCCACAAAATGGAGGAACGATGGGGCAATCCTTTATTTAGTGAGCAGCGGATCCACAAAACAGACACACCTTCAGCCTTCTCCTACAAACATCCCAAGTGTGTCCTAGTTTCCTGTAGTAGGCACAAATGGGCACCCTCTGGTCCTATCCCCGAGGCTGCTCCTATACCTGCTGAATATGAGCTTTAGCTGGTGCAAATAGCTGCTAAGGCCGATGCACTGCCTTCTGTACATAGGGACGCTTCGTACTACCGCTCGCACCTCCTGAATAATCCCTGTCTCTCTTGGACTTGAGCTCCAAGTCATCCTCAGCTGCCAGAGCGCCCACCAAAATTTACTCAAAAGTTTTATCACGGTCACTCTTGGTCAATGACTTGACCTCCTTGATCAAGCCCTTGCGAACTATTCTCGCCTTTGCTGCATCACTCAGCCTCTCTACAAATATGCTAAGATGGCAGAGCTCCCCAACGTAGTCTTCCACTGTCATGTTCCCTTGGACGAGGCTCTCTGTAACCCCTCTTCCTAAATTTTTAATTATTTTTATTTATTTTATTTTTAAATATTTTCTATTAGGAAAAATTAATTTTGTAAAAGGTATCTTAGACGACAATGAGATTTGTCATACTATTTTCAAACTACTGTTAAATCAGATTTTTTGAGTATATAAGCTATTTATTGAATTATTTTGATGATACTAATCATTATTAGTTTTACTTTGTTATATTAAAATTTGATCTAGCTTCTGGCTAATATATATATATATATATATATATATATATATATATATATATATATATATATATATATATATATGTTTGATAATTATAAGAAAAATACTTTACCATTTATTTGATAATAATGATACTATACTTGTAGATTTATTGGTCTACCACTATCACTAATTTCAAAGGTTGGTTTTATAAAAATTTATTTTAAATATCATCAGATATTATTTAACTTATTAATCGATTAAGAAATCCCAAAGTACATGACCTAAATTATTACTTCTATTATTATTGTTACAACTAGTATTATTATTAATATTATTATGATTAATTACAGTGATTAACTAGCCTTAGAAAGAAAGGGATTTTGCAAAAACCCATTTGTCAAAGGGCTTAGAAAAAAAATTTACAATCCAAATTCTATTCCCAGGCCAATTGCTCAAAGTCGTCCACGTATTCGTTTGCCTACATTAAATTAGGAGATTATTCCTAATCCCTTAATGGTCTACTCAAATTTGAATTGAAATCAACCACCTATCTCCTTCCTCGTTATCTCCTTCCTCATGACCAAATATTATATATAAGGAGTAGCAACCCAACCCCTTTTCTTTGCCTCTACAATAATCCAGAATCTACGCTCACCATACACCCGACCCCTGCCATTAGACACCAACACGCTCACGACCATCATCTCAATCCCGGCCGTGACACTACCGTAGCCTCCTGGTGATAACGTCTTACCCTGCACAGAGCCACACACACCATGACTCCGGCGACCGCCAAGATGCAGACCCACAGGCCGTACTACCTCCGCGACGATCAACCACCATGACCCCGCCAAGCATCCCTTATCATCATCACATCACAATAACAACAATCAGTACAATCGTGTCCATGTGTCCACCATAGAAATTATAACATCAATCTTATTAGACCCGTGTGTCCGTGCCCATTGCTTACAAACATACATCACACAGTCACAGTATTTCGACCGCCGCCTCCTCTTCCAGGCCACTCGACTCCTATGTCGACACCATCATCCCCACCATAGCCTCCAGACATCGGAGCAGCAACCCCATCAGCCGCGAGTCCCACAGTGGCCAGCCTCGACGGCTTCTCTGATCTGACGCCACCAACTCGAGCTTCCAGCCGTGGCAGCGCCAGTACACCGGCGTTCGCTCGGGCCTCCAGTGCCGGTGCTAAGACCGTATGGCCGGAGCGCCGCATCGGCCACTGGTAAAGCACCCGCGAGAGGCTATCTTGCCCACTCTGCCCGGCGAGGCCTCTTACCGCTCCCTCCGCAGTGCCTCCCCGAGTCTGCTCCCTGTCCAGCGCCGCCCTCCGGTGAGCGCGAGCTTTTACCACCGGCCGAGTCGACGACGAGCGCCCGACCCGCGTATTCCCGAGGGCAGCGTCCAGCTTCCGACGCTGGTGAACTCCCTATCGCCGGCTTCGACCCCAGTCCCGATCGTCCTCGTGTTCCCGTGCCACGTCACAGCCGAGCTGGCTAGCCTCCAGAGCTCCGCTCGCTGCTCAAGTTTGCAGCCAAATCTACCCTGTGCTCCCTTCGCAGGCGGCCTGGATGCTGCCATCTCCCCGTGAGCCTAGCAACCGTGCACCGACGAGCTCGAGAAAACCCCCTCTGTAAGCTCTCTCAATCCCTCTCTTCCTCTTCCCTTTCGTTCTCTATATCTCTCTTACTGTCTCTCTTTCTGCCTTCTGTTTGGATTTTGATTTTGATTATTATTAATAAAGAAAAGGAAGTTGTGTTTGGGCTTATGGTGGAAAGGGCTTATCATTGGGCCAGACACCCAAGCCAAAGTAATGTGTTTGATGTATTATAAGGTTTTTGTCAAAGATTTTATAGATACATAATAATATATAGGTTTCGATTTGGAATATTTTATAGGAGAAAATATTGTGACTGAAACTTCTTAGTATTTCCTAAATGATTTTATGGGCTTAATCATATGTTTGGCTTAATATTTTGGGCTTAAACTTTCATAAGAAAAAAAATATATAATTCCTATAGCCTTATGTTTATAGGCAGCTAATTTAGTATTGAAGGCCTTTGTGCCTAAAGGTTATAGATACAATATTTGATTAGTTGTTATACTATGTACATATGTTTGTACACATATACATTATTAAAAGTTTTATTATCATTATTACTGTCTTTAGTTTTTTGTTTCATTAAATAAATAAATAATAATTTTCAAATTATTTTGGTAACAAAGTATAGTAGTGCTTGATTATATACGTAATTTCAAAATTGATTTCGAAGCTTAAATATATAACTATTGGTTGGGGCATTTTAAAATATAAATACCAAGTACCATAAATATTTTCTAAAATGGTTATATATTAAAAATAGATAAATAAATAAATAAATAAATAAATAAATATATATATATATATATATATATATATATATATATATATATATATATATATATATATATATATATTATGAATTTTCTCTTGATCATAAAATCATTAACCGTGACTAATCATATTCCTATTCTCCTTGCGAATTCGAACTCCTTCAAATTGATCCTAGCCAAGTGGACTATCCTGGACCCAACGGGATGATCGGTTTTACCAGCAAAGAACCCCATGCAAGTGCACTATCTGATTGCTTAAAATTCTGATAGTTTTTCCAGTACATATTATACATATGCTATCTTGCTTGTTGACACGCTGGACATACGAGTTAGTATCATGAACGTCTACTCATTATATTCTTGTTTTATCATGCTTATCGTATTTATGACTTGTTCGGGTCTATGAGTACAGGTTGGGAGGGAAACTATCTTAGTAGACGTATGAACTACCCTTTCTATCCCCCGTGTCTTTCATGGAGAATAGTAGTCACACATTTCACGTGCGAGGTGCCTGATTTATCCCTAGTCGTTCATACGTCGAAACTGATATTTCAACACACATAGATAGTTGTCTCATTTATTTACTTTCTCACCACTTGCCATGTCACCATGTTTACATGTTCTTTTTTCTAGTTGATATACCATGTTCTATATTCCTGCTTTCATTCTAGTCGTACCCTGACATCAGTTTACTTTCTAGTTTTCTTCTACATTTGCTATTTTCATGTATTGTAAATCCTATTATGTTGCGAATAGTTTGTCGGTCTGTGTGCTTGTTCATTCCTGACTGGAAAGTCGCGGCTTCTCTTAGCATTGGGAGATACGCATATATGTTGAGGTCAACCATAGAAGGCTAGTTAGATAATGGTATTTTTCTATAATTGTAAAAGTTTATATTCTCCTTTAAAATATAAAACTTGTAAATTTTGTGAAGTTGTTTAGTCTTGTGAATGAGCAATAAAGTTGTCATTTATGTGGTTTTGAGCATCATGGCTTTGACATCGTTCTACCGCCGACACTACGAGCCGCCGACACTACGACGTAGGCTGGCTTGGACACACACTCGTATCCCAAAAAGAGGGTGCGGGTCGTGGCAAGTTTTTATGATAGCCCATGCAGGTCAGTCTTCGTAAATTATGCGAACTCGTGACAGTACTTAAGTTAGTCATACTATTGCGAGCCTGCAACTAGAAAATGCTCATTCACAATAGGATTGAAATTATCTAGGAGGATGACTAGTAATATGAGTCCCTTATTCAACTTGACTATTAGGTAGTTAAGGATTGTTATGTAGGCCATGCAATTTAGGTAAGAATTTATAAAATTTAAATAACTTGGGAGATTTCTATGGATACACTATTGCATTTTATATGGCGATCGGACCCAAGTGAGTAGACTATTCGTTTGGCAAAGTAAGACTTCCTATGATTCAATTCCTAAAAACTTGATCATTTGTTTGCCTCTCTAACTATTACCATATCATAAGTCCAATTGCTTATTCATTCCCCACTTTGCCCCGAAGAATTACTTTTAGGATTTCTAATTTGTTGTCCATATATTAATCTCGAGTTAGTTCTTTCATCAAGTTTTTCCTTAAATCATTGAGTATCCATAAAATAGAGATTATAATGTTTATACATCCCTTATCTTCAATTATTTTCCTAATAAATCATTCAATTTTCAAGAATTGGGACCAATATGATGGATACTTACATTTTTCCTATCTTGACCATTTGTGCAAGTTATTTTCTGCTTTCTCTAACATCGTCAAATCGTACGGTCCATATCACTTATTTAATTCCCAATTGCCATAGTAATTCATTCCTCTAAAAGTCAATATTTTACCCATGGAGTTGAGCCTAACATGATCCATATATCTATTCCGAATCAGCTTTGTTAAAATTCAATATATATATATATATATATATATATATATATATATATATATATATATATATAAATTAAAGTTTACACTTCTCTTATCTTCGATCATTCTCTTCCTAACTGTCACCCTCATTTCCCGTATTTCCCGTATTTCGTATTTATACTCGTATCTGGATTTTGACATGTATTTTATTTTTCTCTCGACTTGTGGAATTTCGGTATTTCCCGTATTTTGGGTTTTGGCTTGGCTCGGTTTTATTGGGGATGGTTCATTTTGGTTCGGTTTTATGTGTTGGAACACCCTAGCCCTACACTCCACCATCAACACACCACAACTCTCCCTCTTTATAACTCCACCAACCTCTTCTCTCTCTTCATAACCACCATTAATTTCTTCTTCTTCTTCTTCTTCCTCCACACAACTCCCCAACCCCTAGGCAAGTGCATCTTGCCACTACATGAGGACCCTCTTTTCTTTGTCCATTTGCTAGTTTAGGACATGGAGATCAACATTAGTTCTTGGGTTTTTATGATTTGGAGTCTCTGTTGATGTAGATCTAAGTTATTGCTATTTTCGAATTTTGCTTGTTTTGATCCATTTTGGTTGGTTTTCTTTGAGTTCTGATGTTTTCATGTGGAAGAGCTTTCAGTTTCACCCAAGTTGGAACTTTGGAAATCCGGATTTGGAGTTCGGATGGCCAAGTTATGAACTTGTGAAGTTTTGGGTTCTGCCATGGTGTTCTTGCTGTTTGGAGAAGACAGTGAGCATTGTGTATAGCTGTTTAGCTTACGCACACTGAGCTACGCGCGCTCTTTAGCGCTGCGTACGCAGACTTGAGTACGCTCCCTGTTGGAAGCGTGTCTCCTTGAGCGTGCGTGACTTTTCACGCACACTGCTCTGTAGCGTGCGTGACTTTTCACGCACACTGTTCCCTTGAGCGTGCGTGACTTTTCACGCAGCTGGTCCTCTTGAGCGTGCGTGACTTTTCATGCACACTGTTCCCTTGAGCGTGCGTGACTTTTCACGCAGCTGCTCCCTTGAGCGTGCGTGAGTTTTCATGCACACTGTTCCCTTGAGCGTGCGTGACTTTTCACGCAGCTGCTCCTCTTGAGCGTGCGTGACTTTTCACGCAGCTGCTCCCTGTAGCGTGCGTGACTTTCACGTACACTGCTCTCTCAGCGTGCGTGACTTTTCACCTACGCTGCCCTCAGCGTGCGTGACTTTCACGTACACTGCTCTCTCAGCGTGCGTGACTTTTTCACCTACGTTGCCCTCAGCGTGCGTGACTTTTCGTACGCTGCTCCCCTGACCCCTTGCTTAACCCCTTGGCTCTTGGAGTTTTGGTTTTATTTCTTTAAGCTTGGCTTTTCTATGGTCCTGTTTATTGATATTTTATTAGATATTTTACGTCCATTTTATATCCTTACGCCTTTTGTCATGAGCTTGATTTTACTTAATATGTTTGGAAGGACTATTGTACATGGCACGGTATGACAAGGAACCAGCATAACATGACAGTGACCCGTGGTGGTGCACTCCTGACATGACCAACCTGATATGATAGTGGTCCGTCGTGGCGCACTCCTGACAAGTACCCTGACATGATTTATCTCGATAACCTAATTTGACCCGCCTTGACACCGTGGGTGGTTCTTCTTGCTTGCTTGTTAAATCCACTTGTCCTGTCTTGCATCATGTCTAGGACGGGACTCCTGAGTACCACGGTCAGGAGTACCTATTAAATGGATTAAGGCTAATAACTAGAATAACACAGTAGTCATGAAGAGATGACACAGCTACAGGCAATCCCGTTACCTGGACGCTCTTGGGATCTGTAGCCTGCCGTCGAGTAGGGCACATTTCCAGTGCACCGTCGAGTGTTGCACCCTCTAAGTCACCTAAGGGTACATTTGTCTCCTGGACAATGTACCCACCTGAATTCAACCCTAATCTTTCGTCCTGGGTAGCCTGGATGGTCTGCAGGGCTTGTGGCTGTGGAACAATCTCATTGTATCTTGTTAGTAATTAGGCCTGTGATAACCCTAGTTAGTTAAAGTAGTAAGCCGTAGTATCTGCTTGGCCGTGATTGATTGAATGAGGTATAACCAGTCCGGGCATGTCTGGATCCAGTACCAGATTGTTTCCTGTCTTGATTGCTTACATTATTATCTTGCCGATAAATGGTGGGAAACCAAGCTCTGTTCAGATGAAGGGTTACAACCCCGGTCCTTGTTTGGTTTACGGGTTGTAACCTGGCTATCGGAATAGTTCCATGGTTATCTCGTCGTATATCATCCTGACATGTTTTCGTAAATTTTAGTTTTAATATTAGATTTTCTGTGCTGATTACTGGCTTTTGTTCTTATTTCGTGGCCCCCTTGTGGTACTTGCTCTTTCTGGGGTTAACCTAGCTGGTTTTGTGTGGCCAGATTTTGGAGCAGCTCCCGAGGATCTACCAAGCTTCCAGCCCAATGGTGGCGACTAGAAGGAACTCGGGCTACGAGTGGGTTTTCTATTTTGTTTCGCTCACTCTATTGTAAATTTATTCTTTTGAGGCGTTTAGCCGACGAGCACCTGTTAGCTCGACGCACTTTTACTTACTGTCTGCCTACGGGCTGTAAACATGATTGACAAATCCTAGGGTTGATCATGTATGACTAAACTCTTGCTAGTCCTAATATTTTGTAACGACTAGCTTCATGATCAGCTGAATATGTAATATTTAGGACGCCTTATTATTGTATATTTAATGATCATACATCTTGCGACCTTACTTACTTGTGGTGATTGAGACACTAGGCTTGTTCATGACCATAAGAGACTGTTGGCTTGTAGAAAACCCTTACATATCTAGACAGCCGTGACCGTATATCGAGGTGGTTTCCATTTCAATATACGTAGCTGGCTATGTCTGCCCCTGCTCTCCGGTATTCTGGTTCTGGGGCGTGACATGGTTTAAGTGGTGGCCCATGCAGGTCTTGTCAATCAAGAAATGTGAGGGTTTACCGAATAGATGTCTCAATCAGTATTCGCCCTTGATCTCCGCCCGTATTTTCAAATCCCTAAAATTCTTGCCCTGATTATATGCTTGTATCGTTGATCTGTCCTGGTCCTTCATTATTGTTTCCCTGTGTCATCTTCCTCAGCGGCACTGTACCTGACTCTGTCGATCAGCAAGGAGAAGCACCTTCCGTGGACCAGCAACAACCCGGAGATCAAGCCCAGCATTTCGGTGTAGCCTCCAGAGTTGTGCCTACTGGAGGAGAGTCACCAGTTCGGCCCGTCCAGCCCACAGAGCCAGATGATGGTACCTTAGTAGGCCTCATCAGAATCTTGATAGCTTCCCAGGATCGTCGAAGCGATGCCCTGCACCAGACAGTTCAAAATGCTTTGACCCGAGGCGGACATCTAGGGAACCAGGCGGCGAACAGTTTCAAGCAATTGAACCCTCCTTTCTTCGACGGCAGCGAGGATGCGATTGCCGCAGATGCATGGCTTCAGGATACCGAGGTGGTTCTGGAAGCAGCTAGGACACCCGAGAATGAGAAGGTGGCGGTAGTACGCCTGCAGTTGTTGGATTTAGCTCGCAACTAGTGGGCAGCGTAGGCCATGGGATTAGTGGCACCCATTGCTTGGGCAGTTTTTTAGGGAGAGCTTCCAGACGAAGTATTTTGATGCTGTGGCTCGGTACGACCTGCAGACCAGATTTACCAACTTGAAGCAAAGAGGTAGAACCGTCGACAGTTATGCATCGGAGTTTTCTAGACTCAGTAGGTTTGCCCCCACCTTGGTGGCGACCGAGTTTGATAGGGCCCAGCGGTTTCAGCAGGGACTGGATTTAGAGATCTTGTTGGCAGTTGAGCAGTTCGAGCACCAGACGTTCGATGCGGTCTTGAGAGCAGCTAGGAGGCATGAGTACACCTCCCAAAGGATCGTGGATAGGACCGGAAGCAGGAAGCGGTCCCACAGTCAGATGCACCAATCATCAGCTCCAGCCCCGACAGCTAGGGGATTGACCATTGGAACTCCGAGGCGGGCGGCCTCAGTAACGTCGGTTTAGCATTCGACCCCGACGTACCCGCAGCAGCAGAAGCAGAAGCAGACTTCCGCGATGGGATGTTCTCATTGCGGGAAGCCAGGCCATGTAGTGGCGGATTGTCGTAGGGTACAGGGATTGTGCCTGGCTTGTGGAGCAGCAGATCATAGGGTTGGGGCTTGCCCGAATAGGGGTGGTTCATCTGTATCCAACCCTTCTAGCTCTTCAGTGAGAGGACCGACCCCAGCACCAGTTCAGCAGCAGCAGTATCAGTCTTCGAGGCCCTTGCCGCCTCAGTCTCAGGCATTCTAGCAACAACATCCCCAGCAGTATGCACAAGCCCAAGCTCAGACCCAGAATAGGCAGAGAGGTTTCCAGCAGAGGGGACCCGCAGCTAGAGGTCAGGCCATGATAATGGCTATGGAAGAAGAAGTTGCACCAGGTGAGGTTGTGGCAGGTACTATTCTCGTCAACTCCTTTCCAGCTTCGGTATTGTTTGATTCTGGTGCATCGTATTCATTCATGTCTGCACGATTCGCGACACGAATAGGATTGAAGCCCGAGTCATTATCAGTGAGGCTCAATATACTTACTGGTAATGGCCTTGTGGGAGTAGATCGAGTATTTTCCTCGTGTCGGATCGTAGTTAGCGGTAGGGAGTTCCCCGCTAGATTCATAGAGTTTCCTATGGCCGACTATGATGTAGTCCTAGGCATAGATTGGTTGAGGAACCAGTATGCTAGGATAGACTGCCATATTGGCAGAGTTGTCTTTAGTATCCCCGGCGAGCCAGAGTTTTCGTTTTCCAGAGACGCAGTGGAGCCATCTTTCCCAGCATTGCGGATGGCAGTAGCAGCAGTTCAGTTGCCCAGGATAGTTGAAGAGTTTCTAGATGTCTTTCCAGAGGAGCTTCCAGGGATACCGCCGGAGCGGGAGATTGAGTTCACTATAGACTTGATTCCCGGGATAGCACCAGTATCAGAGCGAGTCTACAGGATGGCGCCTTCAGAGTTGGAGATTTTGTACAAGATGATTGAAGAACTGAGGACCAAGGGATTTATTCGGGCAAGTGGATCGCCTTGGGGAGCCCCGATGCTTCTTGTGAAAAAGAAGGATGGTACGTCCAGGCTATGTGTTGATTATCGTACCTTAAATTCGGTGACAATCAAGAATAGATACCCTCTTCCGAGGATAGATGACTTGTTTGATCAGCTCAGAGGGGCTTCAGTGTTCTTGAAGATCGATTTACGCTCAGGTTATCATCAGATCAGAGTCAGAGAGCAGGACATCCCGAAGACGGCGTTCAGATCGAGGTATGGGCATTGGGAGTTCCTTGTTATGCCCTTTGGAGCGACCAATACGCCGGCCGTATTCATGGACCTCATGAATCGCATTTTCATGCCTTACTTGGATCAATTTGTGATCGTGTTCCTAGATGACATCCTGGTCTACAGCAAGAGTGAAGCAGAGCATGAGCAGCATCTCAGAGTCGTCCTTCAGACGCTTCGAAAGCATCAGTTGTACGCCAAGTTCAGTAAATGCGAGTTCTGGCTCGATCGCATTTCGTACTTGGGTCACATCATTACCCGAGGAGGAGTAGAAGTTGATCCCCAGAAGATTGTGGCTATCGAGTCATGGCCGGTACCCAGCTCAGTGGCAGAGGTTCGCAGCTTCCTTGGATTGGCCGGCTACTACCGGCGGTTCGTTTCAGATTTCACAAGGATTTCAGTGCCGATGACCCAGTTGACCCGCAAGGATGTGCCGTTTATTTGGACAGCAGAGTGTCAGGAATCATTTGAGAAGTTGAAGCGAGGGTTGATAACGGCTCCCATTCTCACCCTTCCAGATGGGACCGGAGGATTCACAGTTTATTGCAACGCTTCAGGCAGAGGATTGGGGTGTGTCTTGATGCAGCATGGGAAGGTAATATCTTATGCGTCACGCCAACTTCGTAATCATGAGAAGAATTACCCGACCCACGACTTGGAATTGGCGGCGGTAGTGTTTGCTTTGAAGTTGTGGAGACACTACTTGTACAGAGATAGAGTGGAGATCTTTACTGATCATAAGAGCCTGAAGTATGTTTTCACCCAGAAGGACCTTAATATGCGGCAGCGAAGATGGCTCGAGTTATTGGTAGACTATGATGTGGATTTGCAGTATCATCCCGGGAAGGCCAACGTTGTAGCAGATGCATTGAGCAGGAGAGTCGGAGTTTATCTCCTGACGGCACAACCAGAATTATTGGCAGATCTTCAGAAGATGGGAATTGAAGTGGTTCTTCCTACCAGTGTGGCATTGATGGCCAGTCTACAGGTTCAGTCCAGCATAGTTGAGAGGATCCGGATGGCACAGTCAGCAGATTCTAAGATCCAGCGACTCAGAGTAGAGTGTGAAGCAGGAAGAAGGCCAGAGTTATGTATCCATAAAGATGGTACACTTTGACACGACACTCGTCTTTGTGTACCTAGTAGAGATATCAGACAGGATGTCATGGCAGAAGCCCACAGTTCACAATATTCTATTCATCCGGGTGGTACGAAGATGTACCGTGATATTCGTCAGCATTTTTGGTGGAATGGCATGAAGAGGGAGATAGCCCGGTTTGTCTCTCGGTGTTTGGTTTGCCAACAGGTTAAAGCTGAACATCAGAGGCCCGCTGGACTTTTTCAACCCTTACCGATCCCAGAATGGAAATGGGAATATATAACCATGGATTTCGTGACCGGATTGCCCAGATCTCCGGCCGGCAGAGATGCTATTTGGGTAATTGTGGACAGGCTTACCAAGGTGGCACACTTTTTCCCATTCAGAGTTGGACAGCCGACGGCGCAGCTAGCGGAGATGTACCTCAGGCAGATCGTCAGGCTTCACGGTGTGCCAGTCAGCATCACCTCAGACAGGGATTCAAGATTCACATCACACTTTTGGCGCAGCTTGCAGAAGAGTTTGGGGACTCGCCTTCAATTCAGCTCAGCTTATCACCCGCAGACGGATGGTCAGTCAGAGCGCACAATCCAGACCCTTGAAGATATGTTGAGATCCTGTACCCTTGACTTCGGTGGTTCATGGGAGAATCATCTGCACCTGGTAGAATTTTCGTACAATAACAGTTATCAGGCCAGTATCCAGATGGCACCCTTTGAGGCTCTTTATGGCAGGAAGTGCAGATCCCCGCTAGCATGGGACGATGTCAGGGAGAGGCAGATGCTCGGACTCGAATTGATTTTCCAGACTGTTGAAGTGGTCAGGAAGGTCAGAGATCACCTCCGAGTTGCCCAGGACCGCCAGTGCCATTGGGCCAATGCTCATCGGCGTCCCTTAAAATTTGCTGTCGGCGACCATATATTCCTTAGGATCTCGCCTAACCGCGGCGTCATTCGCTTTGGCGTGCGGGGAAAGCTTAGTCCTAGGTATACAGGGCCGTTCGATATTCTAGAGCGAGTAGGAGATGTATCCTATCGTCTCGCTCTTCCGCCGTCGCTAAGTGAGGTACATGATGTATTCCATGTGTCCCAATTACGACGGTATATTCCGGACCCGAGCCACATCTTAGACCATTCAAAATTGGTTGTTGGTACCAACCTTTCGTATGAGGAGAGGCCCGTGTCTATTTTGGACCGGAGGAAAAAAATACTCAAGAACAAGACTATTAAATTAGTCCGTGTTGCTTGGGGTCATCACTCTCTGGGTGAGTCAACGTGGGAGCGTGAGGACGACATCCGATCGCAATATCCCTACCTGTTTGACTCGTGAGGTATAATGTCTTTCTTATGCCTTACATTTTCCCTTCCTTGCTTGTATTGTATGATTATATGATTGAACTGCTTAGTGTAACTTGCCTCTGCTTAGTGTAGCTTGTCGTGACAATCTCTAGCTCCTTGATTAAATTCCGAGGACGAAATTCTTTTAAGGTGGGTAGAGTTGTCACCCTCATTTCCCGTATTTCCCGTATTTCGTATTTATACTCATATCTGGATTTTGGCATGTATTTTATTTTTCTCTCGACTTGTGGAATTTCGGTATTTCCCGTATTTTGGGTTTTGGCTTGGCTCGATTTTATTGGAGATGGTTCATTTTGGTTCGGTTTTATGTGTTGGAACACCCTAGCCCTACACTCCACCCTCAACATACCACAACTCCCCCTATTTATAACTCCACCAACCTCTTCTCTCTCTTCATAACCACCATTAATTTCTTCTTCTTCTTCTTCTTCCTCCACACAACTCCCCAACCCCTAGGCAAGTGCATCTTGCCACTACATGAGGACCCTCTTTTCTTTGTCCATTTGCTAGTTTAGGACATGGAGATCAATATTAGTTCTTGGGTTTTTATGATTTGGAGTCTCTGTTGATGTAGATCTAAGTTATTGCTATTTTCGAATTTTGTATGTTTTGATCCATTTTGGTTGGTTTTCTTTGAGTTCTGATGTTTTCATGTGGAAGAGCTTTCAGTTTCACCCAAGTTGGAACTTTAGAAATCCGGATTTGGAGTTCGGATGGCCAAGTTATGAACTTGTGAAGTTTTGGGTTCTGCCATGGTGTTCTTGCTATTTGGAGAAGACAGTGAGCAGTGTGCATAGCTGTTTAGCTTACGCACACTGAGCTACGCGCGCTCTTTAGCGCTGTGTATGCAGACTTGAGTACGCTCCCTGTTGGAAGCGTGTCTCCTTGAGCGTGCGTGACTTTTCACGCACACTGCTCTGTAGCGTGCGTGACTTTTCACGCACACTGTTCCCTTGAGCGTGCGTGACTTTTCATGCAGCTGCTCCTCTTGAGCGTGCGTGACTTTTTACGCACACTGTTCCCTTGAGCGTGCGTGACTTTTCACGCAGCTGCTCCCTTGAGCGTGCGTGACTTTTCACGCACACTGTTCCCTTGAGCGTGCGTGACTTTTCACGCAGCTGCTCCTCTTGAGCGTGCGTGACTTTTCACGCAGCTTCTCCCTGTAGCGTGCGTGACTTTCACGTACACTGCTCTCTCAGCGTGCGTGACTTTTCACCTACGCTGCCCTCAGCGTGCGTGACTTTCACGTACACTGCTCTCTCAGCGTGCGTGACTTTTTTACCTACGTTGCCCTCAGCGTGCGTGACTTTTCGTATGCTGCTCCCCTGACCCCTTGCTTAACCCCTTGGCTCTTGGAGTTTTGGTTTTATTTCTTTAAGCTTAGCTTTTCTATGGTCCTGTTTATTGATATTTTATTAGATATTTTACGTCCATTTTATATCCTTACGCCTTTTGTCATGAGCTTGATTTTACTTAATATGTTTGGAAGGACTATTGTACATGGCACGGTATGACAAGGAACCAGCATAACACGACAGTGACCCGTGGTGGTGCACTCCTGACATGACTAACCTGACATGATAGTGGCCCGTCGTGGCGCACTCCTGACAAGTACCCTGACATAATTTATCTCGATAACCTAACTTGACCTGCCTTGACACCGTAGGTGGTTCTTCTTGCTTGCTTGTTAAATCCACTTGTCCTGTCTTGCATCATATCTAGGACGGGACTCCTGAGTACCACGGTCAGGAGTACCTACTAAATGGATTAAGGCTAATAACTAGAATAATACAGTAGTCATGAAGAGATGACACAGCTACAAGCAATCCCGTTACCTGGGCGCTCTTGGGATCTGTAGCCTGCCGTCGAGTAGGGCACATTTCCAGTGCACCGTCGAGTGTTGCACCCTCTAAGTCACCTAAGGGTACATTTGTCTCCTGGACAATGTACCCACCTGAATTCAACCCTAATCTTTCGTCCTGGGTATCCTGGATGGTCTGCAGGGCTTGTGGCTGTGCAACAATCTCATTGCATCTTGTTAGTAATTAGGCCTGTGATAACCCTAGTTAGTTAAAGTAGTAAGCCGTAGTATCTGCTTGGCCGTGATTGATTGAATGAGGTATAACCAGTCCGGGCATGTCTGGATCCAGTACCAGATTGTTTTCTGTCTTGATTGCTTACATTATTATCTTGCCGATAAATGGTGGGAAACCAAGCTCTGTTCAGATGAAGGGTTACAACCCCGGTCCTTGTTTGGTTTACGGGTTGTAACCTGGCTATCGGAATAGTTCCATGGTTATCTCGTCGTATATCATCCTGACATGTTTTCGTAAATTTTAGTTTTAATATTAGATTTTCTGTGCTGATTGCTGGCTTTTGTTCTTATTTCGTGGCCCCCTTGTGGCACTTGCTCTTTCTGGGGTTAACCCAGCTGGTTTTGTGTGGCCAGATTTCGGAGCAGCTCCCGAGGATCTACCAAGCTTCCAGCCCAATGGTGGCGACTAGAAGGAACCCGGGCTACGAGTAGGTTTTCTATTTTGTTTCGCTCGCTCTATTGTAAATTTATTCTTTTGAGGCGTTTAGCCGACGAGCACCTGTTAGCTCGACGCACTTTTACTTACTGTCTGCCTACGGGCTGTAAACATGATTGACAAATCCTAGGGTTGATCATGTATGACTAAACTCTTGCTAGTCCTAATATTTTGTAACGACTAGCTTCATGATCAGCTGAATATGTAATATTTGGGACGCCTTATTATTGTATATTTAATGATCATACATCTTGCGACCTTACTTACTTGTGGTGATTGAGATACTAGGCTTGTTCATGACCATAAGAGACTGTTGGCTTGTAGAAAACCCTTACATATCTAGACAGCCGTGACCGTATATCGAGGTGGTTTTCATTTCAATATACATAGCTGGCTATGTCTGCCCCCGCTCTCCGGTATTCTGGTTCTGGGGCGTAACACTAACCAATCGGTTGATTTTCAAACGCTGATACCTTCACTTCAAGGACAGATACATACACTTTCTCTATCATGAGCAATTATTAAAGGAATTTTAAAAGCTCTTTGAAATTTTATGGATATAGTTGGAAGAATGATCGGTGACGTACAAGTGAAAGACAGAACTGCACTGTCGCTATTTACTTGAATTATCGAGACTGCGGGTTCACTACAGCCAACAGCGCACTGGCGTGGCATGATCCATAAGTGGAAATAATTTCAAGTAAACGTAAGCTACCGAATGTTACTAAATACTTTGTCCTATTTTGATCTTCGAGTTAATATGTCAATATTACACAAAGTTTATAAGATATCCGATGTCGTATCCTTATTGGAGTCATGAAATCGAGGGTTTACTGCGGCCAGATGTACACTGGTGAGGCATAGATTCTCGGTGAAATGATTTCAGATATGCATACGATTTTCGAATACCATAGAGGTTATATCTTTTATTGACATATGACTATTATTTTCATAATCTGCAAATTTGATTTTATACATCTTTTCGACAATCCATGTTTCTTTTCTAGAATCATCGTTCCTCCTAACAGTCATTTGAAATATTCTACTAGACTGGACATCCCCTTTCTTATTATCGTAATCTCAATAAACCGATTGTTTATTTCTTCTTACCTTTTCTATTTAAATTCCATCATTTAATTTCTTCGTAGTAAATTATTTAGAACTGACAACTATATTTTGATTCTATTTCTCTAGATTCATCATCATACTTAGATTTTTGAATCTATGATCGTGTTTAAATGAGTTTGGTTTAGTAACGGATCGTGCCAAAGATTCCGACTGGATTATTCCTTAACGACTTTCTGATCGTGACTAGACTATTTTGATTACATTTCGACCGAGTTAATTCGTATATTTTCTAGATTTTGACTCGATAATCGTGCCTAATTAATTTTGCCTAAATAGTTAATCGAGTTAATCATGCCAATCAAAAATTAAATTTTGATCGTTCCTAAATGACTGTGACTGTGAATAAACTATTTGGCCATAATCGTAATCGTGCTTATACTTCAACTCAATTATTACTAATGACTATCTTTCTATTCAACTATGATCATTTTTTATCATGTTCACGCTCTTTCCAACTTTTAATCATGCTTGGATAAATTCCATGATTAACCTTGATCCTTATTGCATCTTAGTTACATCTAAGCGAATTTTACCATGATTAGACTTTGTCTAAATAGTGATCATTGACCATGCCTACAATATTCCAACAACTTTTAGTCATGTCTAACGACTTTCTCTTGTTTAGCTAAACATATTTCAATTATATCTTTGACCGTTGTGACTAGACCATTTTGATCGTGCCATGTAGTATTTTTCTTAAGGTTCAATTCTAGTCTTGACCTAACCCATTTTTCACTTTTTTTCTTGATTATACTTTTGTACCTAATCATGCCATTTGAAAATTTTGAAGACAAAATTTTTCTAAGGTGGATAGATTTGTGACCCCTCTTTCCGTATTTTTAATTATTTTTTTATTTATTTTATTTTTAAATATTTTCTAGTAGGAAAAATTAATTTTATAAAAGGTATCGTGGACGACAACGAGATTTGTCAAACTATTTTCAAACTACTGTTAAATTAGATTTTTGGAGTTTATAAGCTATTTATTGAATTATTTTGATAATACTAATACTTTGTTATATTTAGATTTGATCTAGAATTTGGCTTATATATATATATATATATATATATATATATATATATATATATATATATATATATATATATATATATATATATATATATATATATATATATTTGTTTGATAATTATAAGAAAAATTCTTTATCGTTTATTTGATACTAATGATACTATACTTGTAGATTTATTGGTCTAACACTATCACTTATTTTAAAGGTTGGTTTTATAAAAAATTATTTTAAATATCATCAGATATTATTTAACTTATTAATCGATTAAGAAATCCCAAAGTATATGACCTAAATTATTACTTCTATTATTATTGTTACCACTAGTATTACTATTAATATTATTATAATTATTACTAGTGATTTACTAGCCAGAGAAAGAAAGGGATTTTGCAAAAACCCATTTGTTAAAGGGCTTAGAAAGAAATTTTCCAATCCAAATTCTATTCCCAGACCAACTGCTCAAAATCATCCACGTATTCGTTTGCCTACA
The DNA here is from genome assembly GCA_029216955.1 of Iris pallida. Lineage (NCBI taxonomy): Eukaryota > Viridiplantae > Streptophyta > Magnoliopsida > Asparagales > Iridaceae > Iris > Iris pallida. The sequence goes on from JANAVB010021797.1 coordinate 14,921,707, forward strand.
TTAAATTAGGAGATTACTCCTAATCCCTTTAATGGTCTACTCAAATTCGAATTGAAATCAATCACCTATCTCCTTCCTCGTAATCTCCTTCCTTCTCATGAACAAATATTATATATAAGGAGTAGCAACCCAACCCCTTTTCTTTGCCTCTACAATAATCCCGAACCTACGTTCACCATACACCCGACCCCCGCCATTAGACACCAACACACTCACGACCATCTCAACCCCGGCCATGACACCACCGCAGCCTCCTTGGCGACACCGTCTCACCCCACACAGAGCCACACACACCGTGACTCCGGTGACCGCCAAGATGTAGACCCGCAGACCGTGCTTCCTCCGCGACGATCGACCACCACGACCCTGCCAAACAGCTCTCATCATCATCACATCACAACAACAAGCAGTACAATCGTGTCCATGTGTCCACCCCAGAAATTGTAGTATCAATCGTGTCCGGACTCGTGGGTCCGTGTCCGTTACTTACAACCATACATCACACAGTCACTGTGTCACACTCATTTTTCTATTAAGGGTATTTTAGTCATTATGTGCTAATTTGAAAATTTTCTTATTTTATTAATTAAATTGATTATTGTATGGCTTTGATTGATGTTTTGGTTGTAGAAGCTGGTATAACCTTAGTCAACCTTGATTAGAAGCCCAATAATGTAATTAGATTTATTATTGGTTTTTTAAATTTTAATTAGAATTATTTTCTATTTTAGGAATCATTTAATTTATTTTAAGTCATTTGTATATAAAGCCTTTAAGCCTTTTTGTCATTGGGCCTTTAAAGCAACTTGAGGAGTTCTGTCCCATGACCAAACCCTAAACCTAACCCTAATACTCCTTTGGTCGGCCAAACACAACAGCTTCCTCTTCCCATTGTGTGTTAACTTGTAGCCGTCACAAGTTCAAACCCTAGTTTTCCCTTCTCTTCCAAAGGCCCCATTTTCTTGTTTCTCACCCAAATCCTTCCAAACGAAGTACATTACGACTGTTGGGAGGATAGGAACCTGCTGGAGACTTGCTAGCGAGGGATCAGAGGTGTTTGACTGGAGGAAAGCGGCATCGACGTGTTTGGAGGCTTGTTTTATTGAGTTTTGACGCTCAATAGGTAAATCTCTCTAAACACTTGTTAATTGCATCTTTTTCTTCGTATATGCATCCATATAGGTACCCCCGACCTATGAATGAAGTTTGGTAGGTTTGTGATTTCGTTTGATAGCCGTATCGGATACGTGTCGGCCCATTGTAACACGTGTTCGACGAAATGCCACTTAGAACTGAAGGTTGTTATTTTTTGATTCTGTTTTCACGAATTTCTTGCTAATATTATTTGAAATAACTTTCGTGAAGACGGATCTTGATTCAACAAGATTTCAGTGTCCGAATTGGACACGGACACGCGTGTACGAGGCCCGTGCACGGCCCCGTGCATGCCCTGCTGTCCGATCGTTGTAACTCGACGCACAGGGCTCCGTTTTGCATAAAATTTTATGGACTCGAGGGGGCAACCTCTGCCCATTGTAGAAGCATGAAAAATAAAGGATATTACTTTTAATCCCACATCGGAAAGGAGAAGAAGAGAGGTCTCATTCCACTCTATATATAGAGCCCTCTTGCCTCCTTTGAAAGGGGACCAAAATAAATAAAGAAAAGGGAGCCCGTTATCCAGGAAGCCTATTCGAGCCACAAAAAGTTGTAGTAGTTCTTCTCTTCTTCTGGGCTGGCTGCAAGTTCTTCATTCGCTGTCAAGGCGAGAAAAAGTTGGATTCTGAGTACTATGCGCCTTCGCGGGCTAGTACGAAGAACTTCAAGGCGGCACCAAACGTGCTATGCCAACGACAAACCAGAAGCATGCGCTCACAATCATACACGCTGCTTATGGTAAGCTGTACAAAGTGGCACAACATTTACTTAATCACCCCGACGCTTGGCCTTGCCATTCGCCTTATGGGGGTGTAAAGGTGGCGCATCACTCATACACTCACCCTGACGCTTGGCTTTGCCATGCGCCTGATTAGGGTACGAGTGTCATTCATGCACTCACCCTGACGCTTGGCTTTGCCATGCGCCTGATTAGGGTACGAGTGTTATTCATACACTCACCCTGACACTTGGCTTTGCCATGCGCCTGAAGAGGGTACGAGTATCAAAATCTCCTCACATGATTTACGTAACATGATCACTCACAGACGTAGATCGGGAGAGATGACCATCATGCACAACTCGCCCCTCACTGGACATACTTGTGCTACGGTCGTCATCAACTGCTGCTGCCGTAAGACAGTGGCTCCACCACCAAGGCAGTCTGTGTTCCAACAGTTGCAACATGCTGTACCTGTCCGACATCATCTCAGAAACATGATGCTAATTGAAGACTTTGTAACAGCCTACTCTCAACTAGGCCCATCAGTCAGATGTCTCAGCTAGCTGCATCGCCTCAGCCCGTCGTATCCCAGCACATCACTCCGCCCCGTCAGAATGAATCACTTCCTCGTCAATGCACTGGCACATCTACCAGCCTGGGGATCTCATCTTCTAAAGGAGTTCACCGTCAAAGCTTCTTCGAACAAGGAGAACAATCATCCATAGTATAACGTCTTGCCAAGGAGGAGGATCAATCGAATCCATCTTCGTCGAGAAGTCAAGGGAGAGACAACAAAACTCTCTCAAACTGTTGTTATTCATAGGCTAGGGCAAATCAAATCCGTGCGCCAAGTGGCAACCTTTCCGAAGTCAGTACAATGAACTTGTATTTATGATGGATGAATTCGCCTCTTCGATTTAAGCTAAGTCAGAGAGCCATTAATGCCCCGAAGAACTCAACAGACGGACCAATGAGTATGCGCCTTGCAACAGATACGCCCATCAGCACCAAGCGCCCCACATGGATGTACCCAACAGAGCACAGATCCATACGAACACGGACCCATGCGCCCAGTAAAGTACAAATCGACGCACCCACTTCGGCTCATCACCCCATCATGCAATTAATGCCAAAGTGACAGAGTTGCAGCACGTCCTCCGAGGCTTGAACAGTTAGCAGCTTTTTCTGAAGACGAAGCGTCGCTGACGTCAGCATCATTATTGCTTTCCTCCGGCAGTTACAATCCATGTGGCCGTCCAACCATTTTGCATGCGCCTCCGCAGCCATGTGCCTAAATCTCTGCATGCACCTCAAAAGCCATGCGCCTCAGACTTTCCTCTGATCCCTAAAGACAGAAGTCAAAGTCACTACTGAAGCCTCGCACGCGCCTCAAAAGCCATACGCTCAGACTGGTTCGTGACTCCTAAAGGTTACAAGCCAAAGTCTCTTCATGCGCCCAATCCCAGGCGCATCCTATCAGATCACTCTCCACCAAATCCGAGATCTTCTAGCCATGGACCTACGACACATGTCCTTTGACTTGATTCAGCCTATGAAGGGGTGCTAATCACCCAAGATCTCAGCAACTGAAAGATCCTCTCCATTGCTACGGGTCAGCTCGGCCGTTGCCCACAAAGGCAACAAGAAGGGTTCAACTCCTCAATCAGAGCGCATTGTCCATTCGCCTCTATCAGCAATCACCACATGGCATCCCCACAAATTGGCGCATCCTACATATGCGCGCATGAGCAGCCAGCCTACAATGCTATAAATAGAGGGATCATTTCCTTCTTCCACACACATACAACTGGGAACCTACATATACATAGAGAGAGGCAGATACAGACACTCAACGTCTTCTTTCTCTCCGCAAGCTCCAGCACCCAGAGCAACTTAGACCTTCATAGAACCGATAACCATCGTCAGATCGTCAACGGAGTCAACGCATTACCACTCGCTCCATCGGCACAAGGGACCCAGATAAACAAAAGTGTACTCCTAGGACTACTTATAAGTCCTACATTGTATCACTGTTCTGATTGTAATTGAAATTTATAATTAAAAGATTTTAATGACAAACAAGCTGGCGACTATGCTTGGGACCTCTTTCTCCTCCACCGAGAAAGTTGTATCGCAATCCGACGACGTGAAGGTGGGCTCCTCCCGCAAGATGCTGGTCGTACCCCTCAATCAACAGGCGTATGAGGAGTTCATCTCTGAAGGCAGTGCGAGTCCTTCGAAGCGACTGCCAAAGTCGAAGAAGACTCGCCAAGTCTGGGTGTGCAAGGTCGACGTCTCTGGCACCACCACCGAAGGAGATACGTCGATGCAGCCTACCCTTCCTGCTGACGTCCTCAGCAGCCAAGATGCGCCCACCGGTATAGCGCATCTCTCGGGAAAATGTGCGGCTGACCACATTCCCCAACCATTTTCCTCTCAGACGAGGAAGATGCATCGACGGAGCAGGGGCACAACTAATGCCCTGCGCATCACCTCTGATGCGCCACAGAAGGTCTCTATCTTTGACAGACTCACTCGCTGTCGTGGCAAGGAGAATTTGGACTCTGAGTACTATACACCCTAGCGGGCTGGTATGAAGAAGTCCAAGGCAGCACGGGCTATGCACCTCAAACGTGCTATGCTGACAGCAAACCAGAAGCATGCGCTCACAATCATGCGCGCTGCTGATGTTAAGTTGTATAAGGTCGACTCGGGTGCTTCTGCGCAGGAGATGAGTCGACCGTCAAAGTCCTTATCTCACTTGGGCGTATTTGTTGCATTCACAACCAAGTCGAATAAGGCAAACCCTGTGGTCTTGAACTCCCGTGCCTCCACTAGTTGTGCGTCTGAGGTTCGTTCAAGTCACTGTAAATGTTGTTCCCCGACTACTGATCTGAGCACATGTTTTACGTTGGATCAGGGGGCACAACATTCACTTGACCACCTCGGTGCTTGGCCTTGACATGCGCCTGATGGGGGTACGAAGGTGGCACTCTCCTCCAATGATTTGTGTAATGTGATCAGTCATAAACGCCGATCAAGAGAGTCGACTGACAAGCATAATGCGCCCCTCACAGGGCACACCTGTGCTGTAGTCACCATCAACTGTTGTTGCAAAACAGCAGTCCCACAACCAAGGAAGTCAGTATTCCGATGGCTGCAATCATCAACACCCCTCCGACGTCGCCTCGGAAAGAAGGTGTCAAATGAAGAGGAGCCAGAACTAAAGGTTGCTTCATGCAACATAATCTCTAACTCCTCGTCCATCCGAAAGGCGACTGGCATCTCCTCGTCCTCGTCCAAGATCCAGCCGAGGAAAAGCAAGATAACTGTCCCGTCCTCTAGAGTGTTTGAAGGCACTCAGGGGAAAAAGAAGATCCTGGAGGAAGCTGGGGGTAGTCAAGCCCTTGTTGATCCTCCTTTTGAAGACGAAGATGTCCTCCAGAGCACAGCTGGGGTGGATCTTCATCCTGGAGACGAAGTTAGCTTCCTGGACATAGCTGGGAGTAGTCTAACCACTGTGAATCTGCGCCTCGAAGACGAAAAAGTTCTCCAAAACAGAACTGGGGGTAGTTAGGTCCTTATTGATACTCCTCCCGAAGACGAGGGTGTCCTCCAGAACGTAGCTGGGGGTAGCCAAGACGAAGCTTCGGGGGATGTTTCTCCCCTACAGGAGAGTGAGGCCGAAAGTAAAGCCTCAACCGATCCATCCACTTCTAGCCGTGTCATGACAGTATACATGACTGGGATGATGCCGAGCCAGATGCGCCGCCAGCAGACCTCGTCCAGCGCATGCATACCTTGGAGGGAGGACTCAAAACCCTCTCTGCCTCCATGCAAATACTAACTCAAGCAGTGTTTGAGATACGATCAGCTTTGGCCGAGGCACCGTCTACTGGTCCTGACCCAGGGGCCAATAGAGAATCAAGTGTACCCCTTCAACGGGTATCTTTGGATACAGATCGCCACGAAGCACCTCGGACGTTGGAGCTATCAAATGCTCAACTCTAGGCTGTACCTCCATCCCCGTCTCTCAGTTCCACGGAAGACGTGGTTGAGATAATCAGGGACTTACGAGAGTGCTTCGAGTCGAAGAATAGATAAGAAGAGCGCCAGAAGATGGGGATCCCCCAACCGTATCCCCTCGAATGGAACAAAGTGGTTTATTCTCCCAAATATAAACCACAAATACTGACGCCATATGACGGAAAGGACTCTCCACGTCATTATCTGACGTACCTCCAGTCCCAAACGGGACATCTCCCGAAAGAGGACGTACTACTCACCAGCATATTTGTCGGGACACTGAAAGGAGTGGCTTACGACTGGTACTGCAGTCTCCCCGATAACTCTATATCTTCCTTCGACGACTTGACATATCTCTTCCTCGATCGTTTCTACGACGGAGGAAAGGACATGACAATGGCATCCCTCATAGAGGTGCGTCAGAAGGAGAAGGAGGCGGTTCGAGCATTTATCGAACGTTTTCAATAAGCCTATTTCAGACTGCCCCCGGGTATGCCAGAACATGCACTTCTTTTCTCCTGCAGCATGAACATGCTGCCTGCAATCAAATACTGGCTCAACTCCTCTCCTCCTCCCTACTGGAGTTCCTTGATCATCGAGGTCGAAGCAGCTGAAAAAAAGGCGTCTAATGCTCGACTTCTGGGAGTCAGTTTTCCTGCCTTTGAGGACAAAAAAAATGGCTTGCAGCCAACAACCCCGGACGAGAGACGAAGGGGAAATATGCAATGACTGTCAATGCCTCCAAAGGTGCATCAGCACCCACTCAGAAGCCTCCACTTGCACCAAGGCCAAAGGAGGTTTATTCTTTCAACGATGAAGACATCCTGCAACTCTTCGAGATATTAAAGCAGGGTGACAAGATCAAGTTGTCGGACCCGAAGCGTCCCGACGAGGTTGGAAAAGTGGACCATCTGAGGTACTGTCACTACCATCGGTTTGTCGGACATCTAACTAGGGACTGCTACGTCCTCAAAAACTACATCCAGCGCATGATCAATGCGGATGTTATCTCCGTCGACTATGAGGAAAACGGTCTCGGCCAACCTGGTGTCACTCCAATTTGGTACCTTGCCGCCAACCACAAGAAAAATGGCGTCGTGCCCATCCCAAAGGCGACAATGGAGGTGCTTAACTTACCACCTACTCGTGACAACGTGAGTGGACTCATCCCACTCACCACATCTCGGAGAGAGATCTTATGAGTTCACCCCGATCTCATCTCCGAGGTTACTCAAGCGGAGGTACGCTCTGCCTCCAAAACCAAAGGCAGGAAGATCAAATCTTGACACATGGTCTTTTCCTCTGCGGAAGAGGCACTTCCTGTACAGACGCGTTCGCATCAGAACGCCCAACCTGACGAAGCTGTCGTCGAGGTGGTGCTTCCCTGCACTGCCCCTGCTGCCGAAGAAGGAGGTCCATCCAAACCTCCAGCAGTCAATAAACAGAAGCATGTAGAGGCACGTTTCGACAAGCCTTTACGAAGGAAAAATGCTTCGGGGCTAGCCAAGCCCCACAACTTTGATATACTGGCACAACTTGCTAGTACTCCTACTCGTCTATCTCTGTGTGAGCTTCTTCGTCTTTCTAAAGACACCCGTAAAGCCCTCTGTGAAGCTCTGAAGGATGCTGAGTCCTTCATCAGTCAGGTCAAGCAGCCGGAAGATCTTCCGACTACATGTGCGCATTGCCATTGTGCGGATGAGGTTATCCCCACTATTACCTTCACCGAACAAGACATGTTGCTCAAGCACAACCGACACAACAGGCCGCTGTATTATACAGGGTATATCAGTTCCGTCAAGGTGAAGCAGATTCAAATTGCCCCAGGGTCTTCCCTCAGTATCATCCCAAAGATGCTGCTCTCAACACTGGGGATCCCAATGTACCGTCTGGCGCCTTCCAACACAACCATCAGCGACTTCAATGCTAGCAAATTTGAGCCGCTGGGCAAAATACGGCTAAAGTGTCATATCGGTAACCTCAGAACCGAGGTAACTTGCTATGTCGTGGACGCCGACGTTAACTACAACCTCCTACTGGGTCGTCTGTGGCTGCATGAGTACATGGTGGTACCATCCACACTCCACCAATGTATGAAATACGTGTCCACCAATGACATCATCTGGACGAAGTTCGCGGACATTGACCCTTTCAAGGGGGTCGAAGCCTACTTCACTGATTCCACCTTGTACAAGTCACCCGATGAGAAGGAAGCCAATGATGCTGACGATGAAGCAGAAACGACAGCAGAGCCAGACATGGAGCCAGAGATGATTTCCGATGCTCCTTTAAAAATTTGACTCAAAGGGAAGCCGTCTCAGACGTTGCCTCCCATGAACATTAAGCTACCTGGAAAAGCACCAACTGCTCTAGGTAGAACACCTACTGAAACTCCCTTGAAGATACGACTAAAGGGAAAGCCGCCTCAAACATTGGCTGCCCTTGTAGCAAAACTACAATGGAAGGCACCAATCACTGAAGGCGCAGTCGAGGCACCTCTGAAGGTGCGCCTTAAAGGCAAGCCTCCGCAATCATCCGTCTCATCCAAGCTGCCGGAGAAGGCTCACATAGCCCTCTCGGATCCCAAGGTCAAAACTACGGTGGACTCTCCCAATCCAATCCTAATACTCACAGATAAAGAGTTAGGGGAATATATATCTGCTGATGTAGATGCACCCTCTCTGGACAATGTAATCCCGTGGGATAAAATCTCGTATTTCATCAATAATAGAGTGTCTTTTAATTATTCTAGTCTTCTATATTGGAATGCCATATATACATTAGATAACGCTCTATGGTCGTTGCAAACACAAATAACGACCGTCAATCATATAAATCGAGTAGTCCTATCCCAAGGGGTCTGTTTTGTAGTCCCACCGCGAAATCGAGACGAAGAATCTATCATCTTCGGCAAAGTCGAGCGTCATCAAGACCTCTCACCACTCGAGCAAGAACTAGATACCGGCAGAATACAAGTCTATCGGTACACGGACAAGGCAAATTACCTCATCCAAAAGATGGGTTACGACCTAAAAAGCAACAAAGGCCTGAACTATGGCAAAGGATGACGTCTTTCTTGTTTTCCATAAATAAATTCACTTTATTTATTTTGATTCTGGGAAAATACTACTTTAGGAATCCGATCTAGAAGACGATCGTTTTATCCCTTGGACGATGCGAAGAAGAAAAGCTCTTAAGAATTCGACAGCAATTTAGATATTCTGTATATCTGTCCAATGAATGAGAAGAGAACTCTATTTATAGAGTCAAAAATAACTAAAACAGATAACTGTTTTCATAACCTATGCATAGTTGATAATCACGCAGGACTCAAATGTACGCAAGGTTGATGAGCAGTTACTAGACGTGGCCCATAATTGTTGGACACATGGCAATCATGCATGAGTAGTATGCAAGTTACTGGGGCACGCATACGAGAGATCTGTGGCATGTCTGCCACATACTCCAATCTGATAATTTGAGATGAAATCCATGCCAACTGATTGAGGATGAAATCCACACAGACTTGGGGTAGTAGGCTTCAGAATACACGCCAACTTGAGACAGAAAGCTCAAAATTCACGCAAGCTTGAGGCAGACGGCTCAAAATACACGCAGACTTGAGGCAGATGGCTCAAAATACACGCAAGCTTGAGAAAGGAACATAGAAGTTCAAAATACACGCAGACTTGAGTCAGAACGGCTAGCTGTCCTTATTCGACGTGCCTCGACTAGCACAAAATCTCTGATATTGATTGCCTTGTCAGTCACATTAAATGATAATAAGGTCTTTTTGGTACGCCAACTTGATGAAGACTGAATCTTATTGAGGAAGATTTCGAAAGTCACGCAATAGTCGGCTGAGATCTCTCGAGTCCCGTGCATACGTGGCATTCGAGGAGACATTCTTTGACTGTCGTGCTGTCAGTCATAATGACACTCTGACAAATGATGAGCTGTCTCTGTGTACCATTTAAACTCTGCGTATATTTGAGAAAATGGTCTGATAGAACTCAGCGTATATTTTAGACATTGTTCTGATAGGCTATATTAACTCAGCGTGACTTCATTTTTGAGGCCTACAAAACCCCTTCAAAGTTTTCAAAAAATGATAAATTATTTCGAAATACTTTGAAATCGAGATGATAAAATGAATTTAGTCACGCTGAGATGATTCAGGAAAAGATTTCTTCCGAAATGATTGGAATGTTGGGATTCTGTGCGGTTTAGGATCCCGTATAAAACTCCTATATCGAAGCAAATGATGACTTTGCCGTTTGAAATTCTTTGTGAGCCTATAAAAAGGCCATAAATCACTTCCTTCTTTCTTTACTTGCTTTAGAGAGAGAAAATCCCACACAGAAGAGAAACTTCGTCTTCCCCGACTTCTCCTTCTCCTTCTCAGCAATGGCTCCTAAGATCGACGCTCAGGCTAAGGGCAAGGCCCTTGCGACGTCTTCGCGTGCCATCTCCGAACGACTTCCTCACCGTGAAGTCTCTCATCCCCCCATTCAACGTAAGTGACAAATGGGGATGCGAACTGATGAAGACGAACTGATGAAGATGAACTCCACATAGAAATCTTAGGATTCTTAAAATAATCAATAATGAACTTTCGAAATATATCCCCCCTTCTTAGGGCAAAGGATATTAATAAAGTATGCCCCCTCTTTAGGGTTGGCTATACTTCACATCTTCGTGTTTACGAAGCTCTGTGTTTTACGCAAAGCATGGCTCTCATGACTCTGCGTGATTTTTCATATGTTGGCAGAGATGTCGATGTTGAATTATTCATGCAGACTTCTGGGAGTCATCCTCTAGATAGATTAGTCTTGATCTGTCAGCGTATTTTTTGTCATTTTTACTTCAATGTGATTCTGGCAATGATGCGTGACTTTTCATTCTAATCTGTCTAGACTTTGCATAAATTAATCACATGCGTGAATAATTCATTCAGCGTGTCTTTTTGATCTTTGTCTGAAGTCTGTGTGACTTATGAAATTTTTTTTGAACACTGTTAAACACGCATAAGGTTTATAGACATAGATTTTTCTGAAGTCTGCGTGACAAAACATGTTTGATCTTTTCTTCTTTTCTTTTCTGTAGTGAACATCCGAAGTGAAGAAGCTAATTATGAAAGACATTTGAGCTTCTCTTTCAAATATGATTTATCTCATGTACAGTTTCCTCAGTTTGACACTCCGGAAACTAGACTATCTTTGTTGAAGAATCAAGATCATACCACTCTGCTCTGTCTGATAAATGGTGAACCATTGCAGAGTCTTGATAAGGTGTTCCATAAGAAACCAGCTTTTCTGTTTGGGGATGCCATAGCACATAAGTCACAACCAAAAGGCATCATGGAGAAGGTCTGCTTCTATTTTGAAGGTGATACAAAGAAGCCCATGTACTGGCCGAAGGTATCTAGGGGTTTGTCTATCATGCGATTCATACACGCCAGTTACCCCAGAAAGATGACATGGCACTTAACAGAAAATCAGCAAGCTAAGGCGAGCAGAATCATTTACAAGAAAGACGGATTCTACAGTGCTCCGGAGAATCACGTATCCTTGTTTCGAGGTTTGAAGCCGGGATGTGTGCCACCCGAAGACTCGTCTATATTGAAGCCATTCAGGATGCCTGTTTTCATAAATGAATTCATGGCAAATGAGAAGGCATTCTATCCTACTGATTCGACGCCGAGGATGATAGGCTTAATGAATCAGGAGAATATGAGGTGGAGGACTCTGGTCCATTAGGTTCTGGAGAAGTTTGAGAAGGAGCTGAAGCAGATAAATCTCTATAACGCGATCGTCAATTCCTCCTACGGCTTCAAACCTAACCCATTTCTATTCCTGGCCTTGGTTGGAAGATATAACCACCGGACGGGAACATTTATGACTCCCAAAGGGGAGATGGGTTTTTTCCTTCATGAGATGGAATACATCTCTCATCTGCCTTCAGGCACACTGCCATATGAAGAATATGTGCCTACAACCGATGAGCTAAATTTTCTGTCGAAGAAGAACCCGGAGATGGTGCATCTGTTTGAAGAGATGATGTGCCATTTCGGCACATGTACTCTATATTATAAAAGTACTAAAGATGAAGCCGGCTGCCACATCCAGAAGTGGATGTCTTATCTTTTCATGAATCGTAAGAAAGATGAGAAGAAGATAAATGGGAAGAGAAGGTATCAAATTAACTCCTTCAAGCCCCTCTCTGAAAGTGAAAACACCAATCTACTAGAGAAGTATGACTGTAAAGATTTTACAATCAATAAAGACTGGTACGAGTTTAAAGCCGGAACCACCTTCAGATCATATGTGAGACAAAGTGGAAAAACTTTATCAAGAACGGTCATTTAGCCGGATTCCTCTCTCTGGTTAAGAAGATTTGTTGTTCCTGGCTCCAGCTCTCTGGATAGAATACATAGAGGCGTTGTTTTTGCAGCAGTGCGCCTTATGTACGGCTATAAGACAGACTTATTATCAGCGATGACTTGCAGGCTGAACGCAGGTCTTCAAAATTTTGTAACCAATATACTGTCTAATCAAAGGAAGATGACCGATGAATTCCCAAGAATAGAGATGCCCTATACTTATTTGTATGGTTGGCTTCTTCTCCATCACGACGGTCTGATACCTCCGGGAGCAGGAGGGAGCGGCAACCTCTTTTTAGAGAAGTACGCCGGAGAAACTTTCTGGAAGGTTCACACTCTTCCAGAATGCAGAAATATTTTGAACCGATCATCAAATTGGTCGATTCAATGTGCTCCTCCGCCACTGGGTTATGAGAGCATGCCTCTGAACATGATAGACGGAGAAGAAGGGCACAGGCTAGATGACGTAGCTTTTCAATGGCTGCAGCGGATTCGGCCATCTCACCTGGTATATCGTCATGAAGAAATGACGTACTTAGAACCATATCTACCGAGCCGATTTGCTCGGAAATTCGGATATGACCAACTTCATATTGGGAATGCCACCACCTGCCTTTCTGCTTGTGGAGGACTAATTGATGGAGCTCGGGCATGGAGATACTTCAAGGCTAGAGATACAAAAGTTGAATTCTCTATGCCGAATCCTCTATCCAGGGCGGGGACGAAAATGCTTTATACATACGCCCGCTTCTATGTTTCATCGAGCACTTTTATGCCGAGTTTTCATTTGAAGACATTTGTTGCAGAAGACGATCCAGCTCCATCAAAGAGGTCGAAGAAGAAGATTGTTATTCAACGATTTACTCCGAAACCTGAAGATGAGACTGCGGAAGTTGAACCCTTATATGAATTATCTCTGGAGCAAAACTTTCCTAATGAAGTTCTTCCTCCAATATTCGTGTCCATCTCTAAGAGGAAACGAAGTAATGAATCTGAGACAGTCTCTAAAAAGAGTACTAAGTCTCAGACTTCCAAGAAGAAAGGAGTTTCAATAACTACCACATCATCTCTAGGTGGCATCCCAGTTGATGAAGACGATACTGCCGACAAAGATGAAGATACAGATGAAGACGATGCTCCTTTGATAAAAAGGAGATCGAGAGGCAGATACGTCAAAAAGACTGTCGGAAAGATGAAGGGCAATGAACTCCTGGAAACTATTATGAGTGGAGGGATCTTGCCAGAGATCGATGAAGCAGTTTCCACGGAGGGAACAGAATCTGATCATGTTCATCTTCAAGCAACTTCAGCTGAACCGACTGAGGTAGAGTCGACTATTTCGACGACAAGTAGAGTAGCTGCTGAACCTTCAGAGATGAGGATTATCCCTTTTGAGCACGGGAAAGAGGGTGTCATCCAGGCATTAGATGATCAAATTGAATATTCAGAAGAAGAACCAGCTCCCGGGGCAGAAGTTAGGGAACAACCGGAAGTTCCATCTCTTCAACTTAACCAAATTGAAGAAACTCAGGTTGAAGAAAACATTTCTTCGGCCAGAGGCGATGAAGACGTGCCAACGTTTGAACTATCAACTGCTGATGAGTTATTGAAGAATGTTTGTAAAGACATCATTCTTCAAACTAACATTCCAGAAGAGACTGAACCTGCAGTCAATACCGAGTCCATGGAAATTGAAACTCAAGAACCTGAGCTTGCTATTGTTGCTGTTCCTGAGATTCATCCATCTCAAGAAATAGATGTTGATGTGAATATCATGGATTCTGGATCAGAGACCCATTCTGAAGCCGGGGATCCAAGAGAGTCTGAAGAAGAACACTCTGAGAAAGAGGAAGAGGCTGAAGAGTTAGAGGATTGGTATCCTGAGACTTCCACTCATTATGATGAAGATAAAATCAGAGAAAATAGAATGGAGCTCATTTCTGAACCTGCTCAATCTTCTGATAATGCTCCAGCACTCAGTAATTTTGGAGCTGGTAGTAGTCACATAAAGCAGGTGTCAGACACCATTATGGATCGACTACGAGAGGATGCGAGACTTCCTCAACATATAGAATATGAACCTCAGCCTGGTAGAATTTTATTTCAAATTCTGTTTCTACTATTTCTTTTCTTTATATGCTGATTATTTTTCCTTTGACTAGTAGGAACTGCTGCAGCAATGAGCTCGACTCATGCTCCATTTATCCATACTGATGTTGATGAAGGGAGCTCGCATTTGCCAACTTCTCCAGCGGCACATACTTCAATTCCCAGGACAGAGAACGTACAAGCTTCTTCTTCAATAATGACAGTAACTCCAGGGTTTGAGACGGGATTGGTAAGGACTCTGGGGATGTATTCAGATATCATCTATTCATATCTGGATACGTACTCGAGGCGTTTCTTGAAAGACGAAACTATGCCCTTCTCTGAGCTCCGAACGGTGGTCAATTTCCTGCTCCTAGCACTGTGACATGCTGGCTGTGAAACTCAATGTATCTTCTTTGAACATCTCCTAGATGAATTGGAGACAACTATCCGAAGATACTGGGAGATCAAGAAGGAAGATGTTAAATCTTTAACTGTGGCTGAGATCGCTCAAATGGAACATGAAGCCCAAGCTCAGCAAGCTTCTTTAGAAGAATTTCTTACTTCTTCATCTGAGAAGTTAGTAGAAAAGGGTGAAGAAATATTAGCTACTCGTCAGAGAGTAGAACTTCTGGAGAAGGATGAAATATCAAAAGCTGAAGAGCTCAAGAAGTTGAAAGAGGAGCTGGCTCGTCTTCAGGAGCGAATTGCCTTCATGGAAAAGGAGTAGGCTGAGGTCATCACTGCTCGTATATCTGAAGCTGAACGCCATCAAGCTCTTCAACAAGAGCGAGAACAGATGCAGGCAGAGCAAATTGAAGAAGTTAATCGTCGCCAATCTGCTATTATCACTTTTGATGAACAAATTGTCGTAGTCGAAGCAGCAGAAAGAGTTCGCAAAGCTCATGATGAGAAAATGAGTACTGTACTTGATCGTATTAAGGAGCTAATAACTCCTAATAAATAGATCTTTTACATTTTCACTTGTAATCAATATTTTGATTTTGAATAAAGACAAATGAGAACTTTTGATCTGATTTTTGACTTTGTTGTTTTGATAATGATGTATTCATAGAAAATATGTTCAGAGGTAAATAATACATGACACATTTCAATAGAATAGAATATACAAATGAACTTTGTAATTCTATCAGATGATATTAAACCAGAGATGATCTTAGTTTAATACTGATAAAAAAACAGAATTCAGACATAAAAATATCTTTGAACTCAATTTTTCATGATCTTTGGACTCGAGAATCAAAAGACTAGATATCATTTTCATAAATATGATACTGAGATAGAAAATTCAGAGGTAATATGGACGTGATTTTCTAGATATCAAATTTGCTAAAAAATGATACAAAATAGAATATCTATTTCCACTGGAGATAAAAGATATCGAAACGATTCTTGTAAAGAACAATGACTTTGGTATTTTTACTAGCTGGGGAATGATAGGAGAACAATCTTGACAGATAAAAATATTACACATAATATTTTTTCAAGAATTTGCCATTAATGGGCATCATAGTGACTTTACCATCCATAGTGGTAAGCTGATATGCCCCATTAGAAAAGACTTTATTCACAATGAATGGACCTTCCCATTTTGCATCGAACTTGCCTTTACTCATATGCGTCATAGTCATCGGACGTCTGACTGCAAGAACAAGTTCTCCTTTTTGATATGCTCGAACTCTGACTTTCTTGTTAAAGGCTCTTGAGATTCTAGCTTGATAGAATTCGATATTATGTTGAGTATATAACCGCTTTTCATCCAGAGCTTCTAATTTCTGAAGTCGAAGATGATCATTATTCTCGGTGGTAAGTTCATTAGCGATTGCAATCCTTAAAGAAGGAATTTGAATCTCTAATGGAAGAACAGCTTCGCATCCATACACAAGAGAGAAAGGTGTACATCTAGTAGCATTACGAACTGTAGTGCGGTAAGCCCACAAACATTCACCAAGTTTCTCACTCCAATTACGTTTGTTAGTAGAAACAAACTTCTTTAAGAGTTTGATAATGGTCTTGTTGAAAGCTTCTGCTAATCCGTTAGCTGCCGGATTATATGCGGTAGAAGCCACATTTTTGATCCGATGATCGTCACAGAATCGAGTAAATTTCTGGCTGACGAATTGTGGTCCATTATCATGAATAATGCGTCGAGGAACACCAAATCTGTAGATGACATGATGCTTGATAAAGTTGATGACATTAAAAGTTTTGACTTCAGATAAAGGAATAGCTTCGGCCTATTTGGAGAAATAATCGGTTATTGCGAGAATAAACCGATGACCTTTTGATGACGACGGATTGATCGGGCCGATAATGTCCATGCCCCAAGCTTCGAAGGGACATGATGCTGCCGTTGGATGTAGAAATTCTGAGGGTTGATGAATAAAATCCGCATGAATTTGACAAGCTTTACACTTCCTTGCATATTCGATGGCATCTGATACCATAGTAGGCCAATAATAACCCATGCGTCGAATACGGTCTTGAAGTTTTGGTCCAGGCTGATGTGCTCCATAAATTCTATCATGTGCTTCGTGGATAATTTGTTGGGCTTCACTACCGGCAACACATTGAAGAAGTAAACCATCATAAGCTCGACGATATAAGGTTTTTGTAGTATGATTGTAATAGAATCTGAGTGATCGTCGTCTGATAGATGCTGCCGCACTCGGATCATCTGGAAAAATATCATATAATACGAAATCTAAGAAAGGAAGTCTCCAATCTTTATCCGTATTCTGAGTCTCAGCTGAATTACTGAAGATGAATTCCATACTAGAATCAGATGAAGTTGAAGATGATTTACGACTTAATCCAAATCCTCTTGTTGTATTGACATCATGAGATGTTGATTCTTCAATATCAACTGGAAGCCCTAGAGTTAGATTGTTTTCGAGATGAAATAATTCTCGATTGCAAACAACAATCATTTGTTGACGTCTAATCGGAATAGCTAACACCGCCGCAAGATTAGCAAGAGCATCAACTTCTATGTTACATACTCGCCTAACATGCTCGATGAAGAATCCTTCAAATGAAGAAGCCATAGATATAGCCGATCTATGATAAGGAACCAGATCTTGATGGCAAACTTCATAAGTACCCCTTATCTGATTGACAATGAGTTTAGAATCTCCATAAACTTCCAAATGTTGAATATTCAGATGTTTAGCGAGTTGAAGACCAATAAGCAGTGCATTGTACTCAGCTACATTGTTTGAACATGGTTGATCGAGAGAATAAGCTCTTTGGATAGCAAGACCTTCTGGCGATACAAGAACAATTCCAATCCCAGCGACAATGTCGCCATTAGGACCTAGTCTTGAAGCTCCGTCAAAGAATAGACGCCAAGTAGGATCTTCTTCAGCAATTTGGTTTGAGTCTAGGACTTCATCTGGGATTTCATCGTAGAGTTTTGAATTTTCTGGAATTGAATGAGCAGCCAGAAAATCAGCTAAAGCTTGTCCTTTGACCGATTTCTGAGGAATATAGTGCATATCATACTGAGCAAGTAAAATTCCCCAATTAGCCAGTCGAGAATTTAAAACACTTGGTTTCTTTATCATGACTCGTATAGGATTGATCCTGGAAATGACATGAATAGTCTGGCCAATGATATAATGTCATATCTTTTGGACAGCGAACATAAAGGCTAGACATTTGTAGGCCTTAAAAATAAAAGTCACGCTGAGTTGATCAGGACAATATTTAAAAGTCACGCTGGGAAACAGCTCATCATTTGTCAGAGTGTAATTATGACTGACAGCACGACAGTCGAAGAATGTCTTCTCGTATGCCACGTATGCACAGAACTCGAGAGATCACAGCCGACTATTGTGTGACTTTCGAAATCTTCTTCAGCAAGACTCAGCCTTCGTCAAGTTGGCGTACCAAAAGAGTTTCTTGTCATTTAATACGACTGACAAAGCAATCACTGTCAGAGATTTTGTGTCAGTCGAGGCACGTCGAATCAAGACAGCTGGCAGTCCTGCCTCAATCGAGCGTGGATTATGTTCCTTTCTCAAGTCTGCGTATATTTTGAGCTTTCTGTCTCAAGTTTGCGTGGATTCTGAAGTTTCCTCCCTCAAGTCTGCATGGATTTTGAAGCTTTTTGCCCCAAGTCTGCGTGGATCCTGAAGCTTCTTGCCCTAAGTTTGCGTGGATTTTGAAGCTTTATGCCCCGAGTCTGCGTGGATTTCGTCTTCAACAAGTCTGCGTGGATTTCATCAAATTGGAGTACGTGGCAGCCATGCCACTGATCTCTCACCCGCGTGTCCTATAACTTGCACACGACTCATGCATAATTGCCATGTGTCCAACAGTTACAGGCCACGTCCAGTAACTGCTCACTACCTTGCGTATGTTAAATCCTGCGTGATTTTCAACTAGGCACAGGCTGTGAAGACAGTTATCTTTTCAGTTATTTTTGACTCTATAAATAGAGTTCTTTTTCTCATTCATTGTACAGATACATAGTTATCTAACTTACTGTCAAAATTTTGAGAGCTTTTCTTCTTCGCATAGTCTAAGGGATAAAGCGATCGTCTTCTAGATCGGATTCCTACAGTTGTAATTTTCCCAGAAACACAATAAATAAAGTGAATTTATTTATGGAAAACAAATTGGCGACTCTGCTGGGGAAAACCATCTCCTCTTCTGAGATGGCAACAACTCAATGCGAAACTTCGTCAGTCGGCTCGATGAAGAAGGTGATGACGATCCAATTCGATCAACTCGCCTATAAAGAAATGCAGCGGGCTAAGGGTGGCAAGCCCACTTCAGCCTCCATCACCACTGCCAAATTGAAGGGACGCTCTGTCTATGTCCCTAAGAATCAATTGGCAGTCAATGGTGAGGTCTCTGCCATAGTGTCTACTCCTAACACTGGCAAAAACTCTACTGCAAGCACGCACACTCTTGTGCGCTCGAAGATGACAGCAATCAAAAGTCACGCTGACAGTACTGGCTCCTTAGCTAAGTCTGTTCCAGCGTGCAATCTCAATCCCAAAAGTCACACTGGCAGTACTGGCTCCTTAGCCAAATCTGTTCCAGCGTACAATCTCACAGTCAAAAATCACGCTGGCAGTACTGGCTCCTTAGCCAAATCTGTTCCAGCATGTATTTCCAAAATTAAAAGTCACACTGACAGTACTGGCTCCTTAGCCAAATCTGTTCCAGCGTGTACTTCTAAATTCAAAAACCACGCTAACAGTACTGGTTCTTTAACCAAGTCTGTTTCAGCGTGTATTTCATCAAAGAAGAATAGTTCTTTAGCTATCTCTTCTTCTTTGCCAAGTTCTACTAGAACTGGGGGTGGTCTTCCACAAAAAGTCCTTTCGAAAAGAAATAACTCTTTAGTTGTTTCTTCTGCTCCTGCAGTTTTTACTTCAGGAACAGCTTTGACTGACAATTTTGTTAGTCAAAGAAAAGGAGATGGTCTTTTGACTACTCTTCCTTCTGGACATTCTATGTCTCAAAATATGAATAAGTCTAAAGAGAAACATTCCTTAATGTTTTCTTCTACGACTTTTTCGAATTGGGCACAGAATTTTTCCAAAAAAAGGGTCTGTTACCAACTCCTAATCAAGGGGATGGTACTATTCTTCCTTCTCTGCAAATATCCAGATCAATGGAAGGAAAACTCCAAGTTTCAAAAACCAATGTGTCACCTCCAATTGATCTAAGAGTAAAACTTAATCAAATCCGTTTGGGAAGTACTTCTGGTGTTAAGAAACCACACCAATCGGAAATGAAAATAAAAGATCCGGATGCAGAATATGCTAGAAATTATGTGGCTCATATTAATCACTCCCTATATAATCAAGAGCCATCAAGACCCAAGAACAGGAAATATACTCCTAAAAAATACACAAAGAGTGTTCGCTGATGCACCTCAATCTTCATAAACAGATTTACGAGAACACCTTCAACAGAAGAGAAGGAATAATTCTGTGTCAATGGACCATGCTGAATGTGATTTCCAGCCAAGAGTCATAATTCAATGCAGATGTCAATCAATGGTTCATGACTCTGTTGATCATGAATGTGACTTCCAGCCTAGAGTTACAATGCAATGCAGATGTCAAACTAAACGACAATCTGTCTTCAATCGGATTCAATGTGAACCTATGCCTGATGAAGATGAGCCTTTGTTTGCTTCTGTCAACATGACCTCTCGGGATACTGGGTAGAGCTGATAGTCCAGATGGAGTATATAGAGGCACCAGATCAAGAGTCCTTGCCTCTAATCAAAGGACTTTGATTTCTGAAGATAATTCTGAATTTCTGGGAGAATCTAATTTCCCACCTCTTTCTACTGGGGGTAGTTCTCCTCTAAATGACTTTGATACACGAAGCAGTGATTCAGAACATACAACATCCACTAATTCATCAACAATCCCTCGTACAGTCACGACATATATGGTGGATGGGAATACTGAATTGAACAATGAACCTTCTTCTTCGGTGACTCCTCAAGACCAAAGGATTGCTTCTTTGGAACAACAAATGAAGTCTATGGCTGATACTATGAAGTCGATATATGAACTCATGACAGCTCAGCTACAGAATCGACAAACTATACCAGATGCCATACCAATTGACACTGGTGTAAGTCCAGTACAAGTTCCTCCAGTAGTACAATCCAATACTCCTGGACCAGCCCAACCAAATCCTAGTCTCTCTGGAGTTGGGGGTAGTGCTTATAATGCTGTTCCTCCTTCCAACTATTCTCTACAAGCTACAACTCCACAATCCTCCGGAGTTGTTAATAAAGAATTGAGGAATCTCAAAACTCAATTCGAGGCATTCAAACAGAAAGATGGTTTACAAAGGTTAGGCATCAAGCAACCTTATCCGATAGAATGGAAGCAAGTATCGTATCCTCCTAAATACAAGCCTCCTACTATCTCATTCTATGATGGAACCACTTCTCCAAGTCAGTTTATTAATCACTTTGAAGTGATGACTGATCAATTGCAACCAAGTGATGCCCTCCTTACTCGGGTGTTTGTTGGATGTCTCAAGGGTACTGCTTATGAATGGTATAGAAGTCTCCCAGATGGGTGCATTACTTCATTTGTCGGTTTCAAACAAATGTTTCTTGAACGGTTCTATGAAGGGCTCATTGATATGACTATGTCTGCTCTTATTAGAATCAAGCAGAAAAATAATGAAACTACAGAGGATTTCATTGAATGGTTTCGAAGAAAAGCTCTGAAGATGCCTCTTGGAACTCCTGATGCTGTCACCATCGACACATGCAAATCAAACTTGTTGCCAATCATCAGTATGTGGACAGGATCCACCCAATTTCAAGACTGGCCTTCTTTTATAGTTAGTGCCAAGGCCGCAGAAATTAGTGCTGAAACCTTCAAAGGTTTAGGAGTGCAGATGACTCCCAAAGAAACAGGTCAAGGTACTAACAATAATGCTAAAAACAATGCTCGCAAGGGAAAAGAAACTCTTGAAGTTAATCTTCAGAGCAAAGATGCATCAACTGTTCAAACTTCTTCTACTTCTACAACCCAACAAACAAGAGCACTTCTCCCCAAGGAAGAATACTCTTTCGATGATGACGATGTCCTTGGTATCTTTGAATGTCTGCTGAAAGGTAATAAAATACAAGTACCTGAAATCAAGAAACCTGATGAAGCTGGAAAGACAGATCATCCTAAATACTGTCCATACCACAGAATGTTGGGTCACACAATTCGTACATGTTATGTACTGAAAGGAAAGATCCAAGAAATGATTAAGTCTGGAGCTATCTCTCTTACTCCAAAAGAGAAGACTGTCACTTCTAATGTCATCTTTATGCAATTTGGAGACTTCCCTCCTCAATTTCTTGAAAGCGGGATTGTTCCTATTCCCAAGGCAACTCTTGAAATAGTGAATTTTCCTCCTCCACAGTCTGAAGGATTAGTGCCAATCACTTTGGAAATATGAGAAATTATGTGGATTCATCCTGATCTAGTGGCAGATTTTGAATCTCCTCCTACTACTTCTCGAAAGTCCAAGAAGGTTGGAAAAATTAAGTCATGTCATATGACTTCTCTTGGATCTACCTCTGACACAGAGCCGAAAGAGAAGGAAGAAGCACTTGCTGGTGCTACTCGAACAGGGAAACCTTATCTAAAGGATTATTCCAAGAATTCTGAGGATACTCCTGATATCCCTCCTACTGATAAAGACTCTCATAATGTTCCTCCTGAAGAAGAATCATCCACTGCACCTGTTCCTTCAACTACACCAGTTGAACCTCTTCTTCCCAAGCCCACAGCTCTTGAGAAAGGCAAACAACAGGCTCGGTTTGATAAACCAATCAAGAAGTCCCCTCCTCTTGGGCTTCAGAAGCCTTATAATTTCGACATTCTAGCTCAACTTGCTAACACTCCAGCTAGAATGTCCCTCTTTGAACTTCTACGTCTTTCTAAAGAGACTCGGGAGACATTGAGTGAAGCACTTCTACAAGCTGACTCTTGTCTTGCACAATTAAAGAAGCCAGAAGCAGAACCTGCCACTTGCTTATATTGCAACAGTGTACTGGAGATTATCCCAAATATCACCTTTACACAAGACGACATGCTATTGGAGGATAATCGATATGATCGGCCTCTCTACTACACTGGTTATATCGATACAATGAAGATAGATTATATCCTCATAGATCCCGGGTCTGCTATAAGCATAATGCCAAAGAGTCTGTTGGATGAACTAAAAATCCCTCTTCACAAGCTCTCCAAGACGGTTACTACTATCCTGGGATTCAATCAAAGCCGAAGCGAGCCTTTGGAAAAGATTCATCTGAAGCTTCAGATAGGCGATTTCAGATCTAAAGTCACTTTCTATGTGATTGAGATCGTCGGATCCTATAATCTTCTTCTGGGGAGGCCCTTTCTTCATTGACAGTAATGGAAGAGTACAAAAGGAAGTTGCTGATATAAATCCCTACCATGGGGTTGAAGCTTATTTCAATGATTCCCGGATGTACAAAGAAGAATATACAAGGGTGATACAAGCTATGGAGAAAGAAGACTCACAAAGTGAGACTTTAATAATCCCTGTTAAAGGTCGAACTATTCAGCAACAATCTCCCAAACCCTCTGGAGAAGGTCCTTTCATCATTCTAGTGAGTGGACGGATCTCCCCATTACCTCAGTCGTCTGCTCAAGATACAATGATCATTCCTGTTAGTGGGCGTACTACAGTTCCTGTATCTTCACATATGAAACATGATACTCTGGTAATCCCGGTTGGGGGACGGACTACTCTTCCATCTCAAGCTTCAAGGGAGCTCACCTCTTCTGAGCCATTTGTTATCGATCTTAATCGAAACAAAACTTTTTCTCTTTCTTCTTCTCCCCCTTTAGTCATTGATTTGGCTAAAATCTCTAAGGCTCAGCCTTCTTCCAATGTAAATATTGCTGCTTTTACATTTAATGAAAAGTCTCCATCTTTGCAGTACGTTGATGTGTGTAATTATGTTCATAGTTATTTACATTTGTTAGATGACTTGAGCACAATAACCATATGAGTTGTACAGACTGTTCATACAGATGTATCCCTAGAACCAGTACAATCTATACTTTCTAGTTCCCAGCAGAAAGCCAGGAGACATTCCAATATTCTTTTACAAAGGGTCCCGAAGTCCTTCTGATTTAGAAGATGATGACAAAAACGATGATACTGAAAGATTACAACTACGTCGTTATAGTCAGCAATCTAAAGACATCATCAAAAATATGGGCTATAACTTCAGAACTGGCCTCAATAGTGGAAAAGGAAGAAAAATGCCTGTTCGTATTCCTCCTCTGAAATATGGAAGGACAAAATACGGATTGGGTTATATTGCTCCTACTCCTTTTATCAATATTGTCCATAAAGATCCTGAATCTGACGAAGATAGAAGATCTGATTCTTCTAGTACCACTTCTTGGGATTCCGATACGAGTATCGGTGATTTCTACTACAACATTCTGTCTTCCAACATGGTTTCCATTGACCGTTCTGAAGAAAGTGATTAATGCTTGACGGTTCATCCGTTCATTCATTTCGTTTATCCGACGGTTCGTCCGTTCATTAATGCCTGACGGTTCATCCGTTCATTTATTATATCCATCCGACGATTCGCCCGTTCATTATAATCTGACGGTTAACCCGTTCATTCATTATCTAGTCTTTTGATTTCCGAATCTAAAGATCATGAAAAATTGAGTTTAAAGATATCTTTATGTCTGAATTCTATTTTTTCCAATCAGTATTAAACTAAGATCATTTCTGGTTTAATATCATCTGATAGAATTACGAAGTTTGTTTGTGTATTCTATTCTACTGAAATATGTCATGTATTATTTACCTTGACGGTTCGCCCGTTCATTATAATCTGACGGTTAACCCGTTCATTCATTATCTAGTCTTTTGATTTCCGAATCTAAAGATCATGAAAAATTGAGTTCAAAGATATCTTTATGTCTGAATTCTATTTTTTCCAATCAGTATTAAACTAAGATCATTTCTGGTTTAATATCATCTGATAGAATTACAAATTTGTTTGTGTATTCTATTCTACTGAAATATGTCATGTATTATTTACCTCTGAACATATTTTCTATGAATCTATCATTACCAAAACAGTAAGACCAAAAATCAGATCAAGAATTTTCATTTGCTTTCATTTCAGAATCAAAACATGGAATACAAGTGAAAGTGAAAATAAAAAAGATTCACTTATTCGGAGTTATCAGCTCCCTGATACGATCTAGAACAGCATTCGGTTTCTCTTCATAAGTTTTTCGAACTCTTTCCGCTGCTTCAGTTGTAACATTCTGTTCATCAAAAATAATGATAGCAGACTGGCGACGGTTGACTTCTTCAATCTGTTCTGCCTGCATCTGTTCTCGTTCCTTCTGAAGAATTTCACAGCGTTCAGCTTCAGAGATATAAGTAGCAGCAACCTCAGCTTGTTCTGTTTCCATGACAGCAATGCGCTCTTGAAGTCGAGCTAATTCATCTTTCAATTTCTTTATCTCTTCAGTCTTGGACGCTTTATCTTTCTCCAGAAGCTCTACTCTTTGACGAGTAGTTAATATTTCTTCGCCCTTTTCTACTAATTTTTTGGTAGAAGAGGCAAGAAATGCTTCGAGAGCTGCTTGTTGGGACTGTACTTCATGCTCTAGTTGACTAATCTCAGTTACAGTTAAAGATTGAAGGTCTTCCTTCTTAGTCTTCCAGTATTTTCGAATAGTTATTTCTAATTCATCCAGGATATGTTCAAAAAAGACACACTGAGATTCGCAACCAGCATGTCGCAGCGCCATGAGTGGGAACTTGACCATAGTTCGAAGATCAGAAAAGGGCATAGCTTCATCCTTCAAGAAACGTCTGGAATATGTATCTAAATATGAATAAATGATCTCTGGATACATTCCCAGAGTTCTTGCTAGCCCAGTCTCGAATCCAGGAGTCGTTGTCATCATGGAAGAAGAAGCTTGAATATTCTCTACCCTGGGAACGGAAGTGTGTGCGACTGAAGAAGTTGGCAAGTGTCAACTCCCTTCATCAGCATCAGCCTGGATAAGCGGAGCATGAGTCGAACTCATTGCTGCAGCAGTTCCTACAGTTAAAGAAAAATATAATCAGTATCTAAAGAAAAAGAAACAGCAGAAACAGAATTTGAAATAAAGTTCTACCTGGCTGAGGTTCATATTCGATATGTGGAGGGAGTCTTGCTTCTTCTCGTAGTCGGTCCATGATAATGTCTGACACCTGCTTTATATGGCTGCTTCCAGCTCCAGAATTACTGGGTGCTGGAGCATTGTCTGGAGATTGAACAGGTTCAGGACTAAGTTCCATTCTGTTCCCCTTGACTTTATTCTCATCATAAGGAGTAGAAGTGCCAGCATGCCAGTCTTCTCCTCCTTCAGTTTCTTCTTCTTCTTCATCTTCAGGATGAGCTTCTGATTCAGAGTCAATATTATTCACATCCTTATGAGTCTCAGGAATAGTGACGATAGCAAGCTCAGTGTTGACTGCCGCCGGTTCAGTCCTCTCTGGAATATCGGTTCGAAGAATGATGTCTTGACAAACATTCTTCAACAGATCATCAGTAGCTGATAGCTCAGACGCCGGCACATCTTCATCGCCTCTGCCCAAAGAAGTATTTTCTTCAGCTTGAGTTTCAGGAACTTTTGACTGTTTGGTAACTGCTTCTGGAGCTGTTTCTTCTTCAGAGTAATCAATCTGGTCATCCAGTGCTTGAATGACGCCTTCTGTCCCATGCTCAAATGGGATCATCCTCATCTCCGAGGGTTCAATAGCTACGCCACTTGTTGTTGGAGCAGTTGTTCCCTGAGCTTGAACAGACTCTACTTCAGTCTGTTCAGTTGAAGCTGTCGGAAGGTGAATATCATCAGACTCGGTCTTCTCAGTAGAAGCTGCTTCGTTGATTTCTGGCAAAACTCCTCCACCCATGATCGTTTCTAGGAGTTTGTTGCCCTTAATTTTGCTGACAGACTTCTTGACATATTTGCCTCTTGACCTTCTTATCAAAGGAGCATCATCTTCATCAGTTTCTTCGTCTTTATCAGCGGCATCGTCTTCATCAACTGAGATACCGCCTAAAGATGAAGTAGCAGTCAAGGAGACCCCTTTCTTCTTCTTCCTAGATATTGGAGACTTAGTACTCCTCTTGGAGACGGTCTCAGATTCATCGCTTCTCTTTCTCTTAGAAAGAGATACAAATATAGGAGGGAGAACTTCATCAGGAAAATTTCCCTCCTGAAATAATTCATACAGAGGTTCAACCTCCGTTGTCTCATCTTCGGGTTTCGAAGGGAAATATTGAATAACAGTCCTCTTCTTTGACCTCTTTGATTCATCCTCCGAAACAAAGGTCTTCAGATTGAAACTTAGCCTGAAAGTGCTCGACGACACATAGAAGCGAGCATATGTGTACAGCATTTTCGTCCCCGAGCTAGACAAAGGATTAGGCATAGAGAATATAGCTTTTGTATCTCTAGCCGCAAAATATCTCCAAGCTCGAGCTCCGTCGATAAGCCCTCCACGAGCAGATAGACAAGTGGTGGCGTTCCCAACGTGAAGTTGATCATAACCGAATTGTCTGGCAAATCGGCTTAGTAAATATGGCTCCAGATACGCTATTTTTTCATGACGGTATACTAGATGGGAGGGCCGTATCCTCTGTAACCACTGAAAGGCTAAATCGTCTAGCCTGTTCCCCATATCTCCGTACATCATATTTAAGGGCATGCTCTCATAGCCCTGTGGTGGAGGGACACATTGGATAGACCAATGTGATGCCCGATTCAAGACATTTCTGTATTCTGGGAGGGTGTGAACCTTTCAGAACGTCTCTCCAGAGTACCTCTCCAGAAATAGACTGCTACTCCCTCCTGCCCCTGGAGGTATCAAACCGTCATGATGAAGGAGAAGCCAACCATAAAGATACGTGAAGGGCATCTCTATCCTTGGGAATTCTTCAGTCATCATCCTGTGAGCAGACAACATGGTGGTTACAAAATTTCGAAGATCTGCATTCAGTCTACAGGTCATCGCCGATAACAAATCCAGCTTGTAACCATACACAAGGCGCACCGCTGCAAAGATAATGCCTCTGTGTATCCTGTCCAAGGAGCTGGAGCCAGGAACGATGAATCTTCTTAACCACAGGGATAGAAATCCGGCCAAATGACCGTTCCTTGACAGACTCTTGCCACTCTGCCTCACATAAGAGCTGAAAGTGGTTCCAGCTTTGAACTCGTACCAGTCTTCAGTGATAGTGAAATCCTTGCAATCATATTTCTCCAACAAATAAATGATCTCACCCTCAGAGAGAGGCTTGAAGTTGCTAATCCGGTACCACCTCTTCTCGTTTATTTTCTTCTCATCCTTTTTACGGTTCATGAAAAGGTAGGACATCCATTTCTGAATGTGGTTGCCAGCTTCATCCTTGGAACCCTTATAATACAGAGTACATGTGCCAAAATGGCACATCATCTCTTCAAATAGATGTACCATCTCTGGGTTCTCCTCTGACAGAAAGTTTAGCTCTTCTGTCGTAGGAACATACTCCTCATACGGCAGCGAGCCTGAAGGCAGGTGTGAGATGTATTCCATCTCATGAAGGGTGAAGCCCATCTCCCCCTTGGGAGTCATAAAGGTCCCCGTCCTGTGGTTGTATCTCTCAACCAAAGCCAGGAATAAGAAGGGGTTGGGCTTGAAGCCGTAGGATGAATTGACGACGGCATCATAAAGATTAATCTTCTTCAGCTCAGTCTCAAAATTTTCTAAAGCCCAGTGGACCAAAGTCTTCCATCTCACATTCTTCTGATTCATTAGGCCGTTCATCCTCGGCATCGAATCGGTCGGATAGAATGCATTCTTGTTCGACATAAATTCGTTTATGAAAATGGGCATCCTGAATGGCATCAATATGGCTGAGTCTTCAGGTGGTATGCATCCAGGCTTTAAATCCCGAAACATTGATACATGGTTCTCTGGGGCACTAAAGAATCCCTCTTTTCTGTAAATTATACGGCTTGCCTTCGCCTGCTGATATTCTGTCAAATACCAGGACATCCTTCTGCGATAGCTGGCATGCATAAGTCTCATGATTGACAAACCCCTGGAAACCTTTGGCCAGTACATGGGCTGTTTCACATCCCCTTCGAAGTAGAAACACACCTTCTCTCTGATGCCCTTCGGTTGAGATTTCTGTGCTATGGCATCTCCGAACAAGAATGCTGGTTTCTTGTGGGATACCAGATCCAAACTCTGAAAGGGTTGTCCATTCATTAAGCAGAGTAGGGTTGTATGATCTTGATTGGCCAACAATGATAGTCTTGCTTCAGGAAGATCAAATTGAGGGAATTGAACATGAGATAGATCATGCTTAAATGAGAAACTCAAGCACCCCTCATAATCTGCTTCTTTGCTTCGGATGTTCACTACAGAAAATGACAGAAGACAAAGTTAGATATATCTATGTCTATGCGTGTATTACAGTATTTGAAGGAAATTTCAGAAGTCACGCAAACTCCATCTGGATATACTACCATAACATGCTGAGTGATTTATTCACGCAGATGATTAATTCACACAAAGTCCAGACAGATTAGGATGAAAGTCATGCATCATTGCCAGAATCACATTTAAGTGAAAATGACAAAAACACGCTGATAGATCAAGACTAATCTATCCAGAGGATGATTCTCAGAAGTCTGCGTGAATAATTCAATATTGACATCTCTGCCAACATGTGAAAAATCACGTAGAATTATCATAAAGTCTGCGTGACTATTTCGACATGGACATTTCTGCCAACATGAAAATTCACACAGAGTCATGAGTGTCATGCTCCTTTGTATGAAACACAGAGCTTCGTAAACACGAAGATGTGAAGTATGGCCGACCCTAAAGAGGGGGCATACTTTATTAATATCCTTTGCCCTAAGTAGGGGGGATATATTTCTGAAATTTATTATCTTAAAATCCTAAAAATTCTATGTGGAGTTCATCTTCATCAAAGTCGTCTTCAACAGTTCGTGTTCTTCCATCACTTACGATACATAGGAGCTTGCGGGACTTCCTGTCGAGAAAGTCTGTCAGTTGTGGCACGCGATGAAGTCGCAGGGGCTTTCCCCTTGGCCTGAGCATCAGCTTTCTTGGGAGCCATTGCTGCTGAAAAAGGAGAAGAAGAAGTCGGGGAGGAAGGAGTTCGTCATGGAAGATGAAGTTCTCTTCTGTGGGTTCTCTCTTTCAAATGCAAGTAAAGAAGGAAAGAAGTAATCTATGGCTTATTTATAGGCTTATGAAGAATTCCAAACGGCATATCATTATTTGCCTCAATTTAGGCGCTTGATACGGGATCCTAACTGCACAGAATCCCAAACAGTCCAATCATTTAGGAATAAATATCTCTTTAAAGTCATTTCAGCGTGACTAAATTCATTTTATCATCTTAAAATTCAAAGTATTTCAAAATAATTTATCATTTCTTTCGAAAACTTTGAAGGAGGTTTTGTAGGCCTTAAAAATGAAAGTCACGCTGAGTTGATCAGGACAATATTTAAAAGTCACGCTGGAAAATAGCTCATCATTTGTCAGAGTGTAATTATGACTGACAGCACGACAATCGAAGAATGTCTTCTCGTATGCCACGTATGCATAGAACTCGAGAGATCACAACCGACTATTGCGTGACTTTCGAAATCTTCTTCAACAAGACTCAGCCTTCGTCAAGTTGGCGTACCAAAAGAGTTTCTTGTCATTTAATATGACTGAAAAAGCAATCACTGTCAGAGATTTTGTGTCAGTCGAGGCATGTCGAATCAAGACATTTGGCAGTCCTGCCTCAATCGAGCGTGGATTATGTTCCTTTCTCAAGTCTGCGTATATTTTGAGCTTTCTGTCTCAAGTTTGTGTGGATTCTGAAGTTTCCTCCCTCAAGTCTGCATGGATTTTAAAGCTTTTTGCCCCAAGTCTGCGTGGATCCTGAAGCTTCTTGCCCCAAGTTTGCGTAGATTTTGAAGCTTTCTGCCCCGAGTCTGCGTAGATTTCGTCTTCAACAAGTCTGCGTGGATTTCATTAAATTGGAGTACGTGGCAGCCATGCCACTGATCTCTCACCCGCGTGTCCTGTAACTTGCACACAACTCATACATAATTGCCATGTGTCCAACAGTTACAGGCCACGTCCAATAACTGCTCACAACCTTGCGTATGTTAAATCTTGCGTGATTTTCAACTAGGCACAGGCTGTGAAGACAGTTATCTTTTCAGTTATTTTTGACTCTATAAATAGAGTTCTTTTTCTCACTCATTGTACAGATACATAGTTATCTAACTGTCAAAATTTTGAGAGCTTTTCTTCTTCGCATAGTCTAAGGGATAAAGCGATCGTCTTCTAGATCGGATTCCTACAGTTGTAATTTTCTCAGAAACACAATAAATAAAGTGAATTTATTTATGGAAAACAATATTCTTTTTCGAATGGTGAATAACGAGGTTCAGCTCCGGTCATAGTACGACTGAGATAGTAAATGGCTTGTTCATGACCATTTTTTATTCTTTTGAGCGAGCAGTGCACCCAATGAATGACTCGTTGCTCGGGTATATAGAAGGAACGGTATTCCTGAGATAGGAGGTACCAATACTGGGGGGTTCATTAGATATTGTTTTATATCATCGAATGCTTTCTAACATTCATCATTCCAGACAAAAGAAACACCTTTCTTCAAAAGTTTATTGAATGGTCTGCAGCGTCCTGAAAGATTAGAGATGAATCTCCTGATATAAGCGATCCTTCCTTGAAATCCTCATAACACTTTTAAGGTGCGTGGAGGACGCATCTCTTGGATGGCTTTGATTTTCTCGGGATCTACATGTATACCTTTCGAGGTAATGACGAAGCCGAGAAATTTGCCACTAGAGACGCCTAAGAAGGACTTAGTAGGGTTCATCTTTAATTGATGCCGACGCATTAGATCAAATATAGTTTTCAAATCTTGGATGTGATCCTCTTTTTGTCGACTTTTGACTACAATATCGTCAACGTAACATTCGACTGTTTTCCGCAAATGTTCACAGAATATAGTGCTCATAGCACGTTGATAGGTTGCTCCTGCATTCTTGAGACCGAATGGCATCATTGTATAACAGTATGTACCGATCGGCGTTCTGAAGGAAGTGTGTTTCTCGTCATTTAGAAATATTTTAATTTGATTGTATCCAGAATACCCGTCCATGAACGACATCCGTTCAAAACCACAATTATTATCGATCATAATATCAGTAATTGGTAGGGGGAACTCATCTTTAGGACATGTCGCATTGAGATCGCGGTAGTCTATGCATACTCTGATCTTGCCAGTCTTTTTAAGGACAGGAACTATATTAGCCACCCAATCAGGGTGTTGTTCCTCTCTAATAAACCCAAAAGCCATGAGTTTATTAACTTTGGCTTCAATTGCATCCATGATGTTTGGACGAAATCGTCGCTATTGTTGCTTGACCGGTTTAGCATTTGGCATGATATTGAGTTTGTGAGTTGCTATCTGTGGATCAAGTCCGGGCATATCTTCATAGCTCCAAGCGAAGACGTCGATGTATTCACGAATAAGTTTGATCATGTCTTGCTTATCATTTTCTTAAAGACTTTCACTAATGAATATTGGTTTGGAGGATCCCTCTTCACCAACATCTATTTGAACGAGTTTATCTTCAGTTGGAGGTTCTCTTTGCTCGAATCTAAACTCCCGTTGATTATCTAACCTTTGGGCCCATTGTTCTAATTCAGATGAGATTTCAAATTCGCGTTCGTTATCTTCTTCAGGACCATCAACGGAAACCATATTGGAAGACAAAATGTTATGGTGGAAGTCACCAATACTTGTATCAGAATCCCAAGAGGAGGTACTAGAAGAATCAGATCTTTTATCTTCGTCAGATTTAGGATCTTCATGGATGATATTGATAAAGGGAGTAGGAGCAATATAACCCAATCCGCATTTCGTCCTTCCATATTTTAAAGGAGGAATCCGAACAGGCATTTTTCTTCCTTTTCCATTACTGAGGCCAGTTATGAAGTCATAGCCCATATTTTTGATAATATCTTTAGATTGCTGGTTATAACGACGCAACTGTAATCTTCCAGAATCATCATTTCTATCATCATCTTCAAGGTTGATAGGGTTTTTTGGTCCTTTGTAAAAGAATATTGGAGTGTCTCCTGGTTTTCTGCTAGGAACTAGAAAGTATGAAGTTTGTACTGATTCTAGGGATATCCCTGTATGAAAAGTCTGTACAACTCCTATGGTTATTGTTCTCAAGTCATCTAACAAATGCAAATAATTATGAACATGATTACAAACTTCAATATACTGCAAAGACGGAGACATTTCATTAATTTCAAAAGTAGTAGTATTTACATCAGAAGAAGGTTGAACCTTAGAAATCTTAGGAACATTCTAGCTGGAGTATTAGCGATTTGAGCTAAAATATCAAAGTTATAAGGCTTCTGAAGTCCAAGGGGAGGGGACTTCTTGATTGGTTTGTCAAAGCGAACTTGTTGCTTGCCTTTCTCAAGTGCTGTGGACTTGGAAGGAATAGGTACAACCGGTGTAGTTGAAGGAACAGGTACAGTGGATAATTCTTCCTTCCGAGGAACATCAGGAATATCTTTGTCAGTTGGAGAAATATCAGGAGCATCTTCAGGACTATCAGGAGTATCTTCAGGACTTTTGGAATAATCCTTTAGATAATGTTTCCCTGTTCTAGTAGCACCAGCAAGCGCTTCTACCTTATCTTTTGGCTCTGTGTCGGAAGTAGATTCGAAAGAAGTCATATAACATGATTTAGTTTTTTCAGCCTTCTTAGATTTTAGGGAAGTAATCTTTTAAAGGGGAGGAGATTCAAAATCTGCCACTAGATCGGGATAAATCCATATGATTTCTCCTGTTTCAATAGTGATTGGCACTAATCCTTCAGACTGTGGAGGGGGAATATTCACGATTTCAAGAGTTGCCTTGGGAATAGGAACAATCCTGCTTTCGAGGAGTTGAGGAGGAAAATCTTCGAATTGCATAGAGACAACGTTGGAGGTGACGGTCTTTTCTTTCGGAGTAAGAGTGACAGCTCCAGATTTGATCATTTCCTGGATTTTTCCTTTCAATACAAGACATGTACGAGCTGTATGACCCAACATTCTATGGTACGAATAGTACTTAGGATGATCTGTCTTGCCAGCTTCATCAGGTTTCTTGATCTCAGGTAATTGTATTTTATTACCTTTAAGTAGACATTCAAAGATACCAAGGACATCATCGTCGTCAAAAGAGTATTCTTCTTTGGGGCGAGGTGCTCTTGGTTGTTGATTTATTGGAGCTGGGGTAGCTTGGGCAGATAATACTTCTTGATTTTTGCTCTGGAGATTGACTTCGAGAGTCTCTTTTCCTTTACGATTGTTAGGTCGCATACTATTGCTAGTATTTTGACCTGATTCATTGGGATTCATGTGTACCCCCAGACCTTTAAAAGTCTCGACACTGACTTCGACAGCTTTGGCACTGACGATGAAGGAAGGCCAATCTTAGAATTGAGTGGATCCTGCCCATATGCTGATGATTGGTAAGAGATTTGACTTGCAAGTGTCGATAGTGACGGCATCGGGAGTTCCAAGAGGCATTTTTAAAGCTTCTCTTCTAAATCTTTCAATGAAGCTTTCAGTGCTCTCATTATTTCTCTGTTTGATTCTTATAAGAGCAGACATAGTCATATTATTGAGCCCTTCATAGAACCGTTCAAGAAATATTTGTTTGAAGCCGGCAAATGAGGTAATACACCCATCAGGGAGACTTCTATACCACTCATAAGCCGTTCCTTTGAGACATCCGACAAATACCCGAGTAAGGAGGGCGTCGCTTGGTTGTAACTGGTCAGTCATCACTTTAAAATGATTGATAAACTGACTTGGAGAAGTGGTTCCATCAAAGAATGAGATAGTAGGAGGCTTGTATTTAGGAGGATATGATACTTGCTTCCATTCTATAGGATAAGGTTGCTTGATACCTAACCTTTGTAAACCAACTTTCTGTTTAAATGCCTCAAATTGGGTTCGGAGATTCCTCAATTCTTCAGTAACGACTCCGAAAGATTGTGGAGTTGTGGCTTATAGAGAATAGTTAGGAGGAGGGACAGCATTATAAGCACTACCCCCAGCTCCCGAATGGCTAGGAATTGGTTGAGCTTGTCCAGGGATATTGGATTGTACTGTTGGAGGAACATGTACTGGACCTACACCAGTGTCAATCGTTATGGCGTCAGGTACAGTCCGTGGATTTTGCAGCTGGATTGCCATAAGTTTATACATTGATTTCATAGTATCAGCCATAGATTTCATTTGTTGTTCCAAAGAAGCAATTCTTTGGTCCTGAGGAGTCATCGAAGAAGAAGGTTCATTGTTCAATTCAGTATTCCCATCCACCATATAAGTTGTGACCATACGAGGGATTGTTGATGATACTGTTTGTTCTGAATCATTGCTTTGTGTATCAAAGTCAGTTGTAGGAGAACTACCCCCAGTAGAAAGAGGTGGGAAGTTGGATTCTCCAAGGAATTCAGAATAGTCTTCAGAAACCGAAGTTCTTTGATTAGAAGCCAGGACTCTTGCTCTGGTGCCTCTGTATACCCCATCTGGACTATCGGTTCTACCCCCAGAATCCCGAGAGGTCTTGTTGATAGAAGCGAAAAGAGGTTCATCTTCATCAGACATAAGTTCACCCTGGATCCGATTAAAGACAGACTGTCGTTTAGTTTGACATCTGCATTGAATTATGACCCTTGGCTGGAAGTCACATTCATGATCAGCATAGTCATGATCCATTGACACAGAATTATTCCTCCTTTTTTGTTGAAGATGTTCTCGTAAATCTGTATGTGAAGATTGAGGTATATCTGAGAACAATCTTTGTGCATTTTTAGGAATGTATTTCCTGTTCTTGGGTCTTGACGGCTCTTGATTATATAAGGAGTGATTAATCTGAGCCACATAATTTTTGGCATATTCTGCATCCGGATCTCTTATTTTCATTTTCGATTGGTGTGGTTTCTTAACACCAGAAGTGCTTCCCAAATGGGATTGATTAAGTTTCATTCTTAGATCTGTTGGAGGTAAAACATTGGTTTTTGACACTTGAAGTTTTCCTTCCATTGATCTGGATATTTGCAGAGAAGGAAGAGTTGAACCATCCCCTTGAGTAGGAGTTGGTAACAAACCTTTTTGTAGAGATAAATTATGTGCCCAATTTGAAGAAGTCGTAGAAGAAGACATTAAGAAATGTTTTTTTTAGACTTGTTCAAATTTTGAGACATAGAATGTCCAGAAGGAAGAGTAGTCAAAAGACTATTTCCTTTTCTTTGACTAACAAAATTGTCAGCCAAAGCTGTTCTTGAAGTAAATACTACAGGAGTAGAAGAAACAACTAAAGAGTTGTTCCTATTCGAAGGGACTTTGTGAGCCATTTGTGGAGGGGCCATAGCAAGACTACCCCCAATTCTAGCAGAACTTGGCAAGGAGGAAGAAATAGCTAAAGAGCTATTCTTCTTAGAATTTGCTGGTGACAATTTAGCTAAGGAGCCAGTGCTGTCAGCATATAAAGTCTTGGCTAAAAAGCCAGATTTTGGTACGCATGCTGAGTCAGGGAGAGCTGACTTAGTGGATGATGCGTGCGGAATACACGCTCAGACAGACTTGGTTAAAGAACCAGTACTGTTAGCATGATTTTTGGGTTTGGAAATGCACGCTGGAACAGGCTTGGCTAAAGAGCCAGTGCTGTCAGCGTGACTTCTGGACTGCGTGACTACGAAAATAGATTTGGCTAAGGAGCCATCACTGTTAGCGTGTCTTTTGGATGCTGTCGTTTTCGAGCACACAGGAGTATGTGTGCCTGCAGTGGAGTTCTTGCCAGTGTTAATAATGAACAATGTGGCAGAAACTTTACCATCTTTGGCTGCCAACAGATTCTTAGGGACGTAGACAGATCGTCCCTTTGATTTGGCGGTGGTGATGGAGGCTGAAGTGTGCTTGCCACCCTTAGCTCGCTGTATTTCTTCATAGGCGAGTTGATTGAACTGAATCGATATCACCTTCTTCGTCGATCCGACCGACGAAGCGTCGCAATGAGTTATTGCCATCTCAGAAAAGGAGATGGGTTTCCCCAGCAGAGTCGCCAATTTGTTTTCCATAAATAAATTCACTTTATTTATTTTGATTCTGGGAAAATACAACTTTAGGAATCCGATCTAGAAGACGATCGCTTTATCCCTTGGACGATGCGAAGAAGAAAAGCTCTCAAGAATTCGACAGCAATTTAGATATTCTGTATATCTGTCCAATGAATGAGAAGAGAACTCTATTTATAGAGTCAAAAATAACTAAAAAAGATAACTGTTTTCATAACCTATGCATAGTTGATAATCACGCAGGACTCAAATGTACGCAAGGTTGATGAGCAGTTACTGGACGTGGCCCATAACTGTTGGACACATGGCAATCATGCATGGGTCGTATACAAGTTACTGGAGCACGCATACGAGAGATCTGTGGCATGTCTGCCACGTACTCCAATCTGATAATTTGAGATAAAATCCACGCCAATTGGTTGAGGATGAAATCCATACAGACTTGGGGCAGAAGGCTTCAGAATACACGCCAACTTGAGACAGAAAGCTCAAAATTCATGCAAGCTTGAGGCAGACGGCTCAAAATACACGCAGACTTGAGGCAGAAGGCTCAAAATACACGCAAGCTTGAGGAAGGAACATAGAAGTTCAAAATACATGCAGACTTGAGTCAGAACGGCCAGCTGTCTTGATTCGACGTGCCTCGACTGGCACAAAATCTCTGACATTGATTGCCTTGTCAGTCACATTAAATGATAATAAGGTCTTTTTGGTATGCCAACTTGATGAAGACTGAATCTTGTTGAGGAAGATTTCGAAAGTCACACAATAGTCGGCTGAGATCTCTCGAGTTCCGTGCATACGTGGCATTCGAGAAGACATTTTTTGACTGTCGTGCTGTCAGTCATAATGACACTCTGACAAATGATGAGCTGTCTCTGTGTACCATTTAAACTCTGCGTATATTTGAGGAAATGGTCTGATAGAACTCAGCGTGTATTTTAGACATTGTTCTGATAGGCTGTATTAACTCAACGCGACTTCATTTTTGAGGCCTACATTTCTCTCCGGCTCCCAACAGCTAAAGGAAAGCCGCAGGACTACTATCATCGAACTCGACGGGGGTAGGCTACGTCACGCCGCCGACAACTCCAAAAAGTTCGGAGGCAGAAGAAGTAGAACATTCTCATTCGTCCGAAGCATCAACTTGGGATTCCGATACCAGTATCGGCTCAGTCTTTAAGAAGGTGCTATCAGTCAATATGGCATCTGCACAAACTCAAGATGATGAAGGCGAAGACCAAACGCCAGAATTCTTTGAGGAAGAACCCTGGGCTCAACGCCTAGGAGCACGGTGGGAGTCTCGTTTTGAATTATACGAACCCCCTACCGAAGACGAAGTCGAGCAGATCGACCTCGGGGATAGATCTTCTTCCAAACCCATCTTCATCAGTAAAAGCATCAAAGGAGAAGATCGAGAATCTTTGGTCCAATTGGCTGAAGAATATATCGACGTCTTCGCCTGGAGCTACGAAGATATGCCGGGACTTGATCCTCAGATCGCGATGCATAGGCTTAACATCTTACCTGATGCCAAGCCTATAAGCAACAACAACGACATTTTTGTCCTGACATCATGAACGCTATCGATCAATAGGTGGACAAACTCTTGACCAGCAGATTTATCCGTGAAGAGCAACACCCGGATTGGGTGGCCAATGTCACTTGTACAAAGAAAGCCTAGGGATCACTGGATCGCAATATAAAAGAACGGAACAATTATCGGAGGTCTGGACTTTTACTTCACTATACAAACTCGCTTATACAAAGAAAGCCTAGGGACAAAAACCTAGGTACAGCAATCTAAGTACAATTATTTATTTTAGATTCCGGGGGATGGGGGTAGAGGCTCGAGAAAGCGACGGCAGCTCTGCCTTACTCCTTGGACGATCGGGTGCAGCCTTGGCTCTGTAGAAGAACTGCTGGGCGTTGATGAATAAATGCTCTCTCTTTCGGCTCTCTGGCTCTCTATGTCTCTCTCTGTCTCTGTGTATGTCTCTATCTCTCTCTCCGTATATGTCTGTCTCTGTTTGCAAGGGAATGGCACCATACTATTTATAAGAGTGGAGGGCCTCATTAGGGTTTACAATGATTGTCCATTGTTGAAAGTCGACGGCTAAGGATCACTGGATCTGGGCCGTTCATCGAGATTTGAATAATAAATGTGATTGCATCAAATCTTTTGTGGATAATTAATGCTGATTGACATAAATCCTCCAGATTTGTCATGCCAACCTCGAATTTCTCAACACGTGTCTTTAATTTGCTTATTTGCAAATAATCTGATTTGATCCCAATATTTTATTAGGATTTGTTGAGAGATTTCGATCAATCTGATGCCACATGCCGTGCTATCATACCACGTGTTGAGCCATATCAGAAATCTGAGCCACAGGAAGGTTGTTCCTCATTGAGCCGTATAAGGCTGGCCACGTGTCCAGGCTGCTTAAGAGTGGCCCCTTGAACATTTGAACCGCATAGTAATGATTTGAGCCGCATGAGTGTGGATGACCGTATGAGTGAACCGCATTGGAGATAGTCCTCGTGAGCCATATGGGGGTGGTCTTCGTGAGCCGCATGGGGCTGGTCTTCGTGAGCCGTATGGGGCTGGTCTTCGTGAGCCGCATGGGGCTAATCTTCATGAGCCGCATGGGGGTAGTCTTCGTGAGCCGCATAGGAGAGCCTCCGCTTGGGCCGCATGGGGGAGTCTCCGCTTGGGCCGTATGCGACTGTCCACATGTCAAGGCCGCATGGCAGTTTCTGACTCTTGGGGGATCGTGTCAGAGATTTTTTTGCTTCCCAAGGAGTCCGTCATTATGAGGGAGTCATAATGATATCTTTGTGTCAGAACTGTCACCTTGTCAGAGCTGTCAGCCGTCACGGTATTTAATACAATAATGGACAAGGGGAGAGCTATTTGCAGGCCACGTAGCTCCTCTTTGAGCCGCATAGAGCTTGTTTGAGCCGCATAGACGCTCGAGCCGCATGAATACTTGAGCCGCATGAACTCTCTGAGCCGCATGGGGCTCTCTGGCCGTATGGATCTTTCTTTATTCTTTTCCATGCTTCTACAAGACCCCCTTCAAAGTTTTCAATTTGCAAAATTGAAATACTTTGAATAAGAAGCATGGCCATGTATAAATTCTCCTGGCCGTATATGATGTCTCGGCCGCATGGATGTCTCGGCCTCATGGATGTCTCGACCGTATGGATGACTCGGCCGCATGGATGTTTCGGTTCATTGAATCAATCAGCCACAGGGATTTTTGGGCCGTATAGCTCCTTGCCACGTGTGCGTATCATTAATTGCCTCAAATTTATTTTAGTGCCACCTTTAGGGGAGATTCCAAGGGTCGGCACATTAAATCTTTGGATTTTATGCCCTGGGTGAATCTCCTTTATAAGAGAGGGGACAAAATCCGAGGAGTCAGTTTTATCTTTTTCGAGGCGGTTATTAATCTACGTGTTCCCCCTCTCTTGTCCTCCTATAAATAAGAGGGGTTTGAGAGAGAAAACTCCTTTACTTTCTCCTTCAGTTTGAATTTTCCCTACTCTATTGTCATCTTCTTCGTTAATTGCCAATGGCTCACAAAAAGTCCGTTGCGACGAAAGGTAAGAAGGCGGCGTCTTCATCGAAGAAGACTGCCTCTACTTCAACCGCGGCTGTTCCTCCGTCGGCCGTCGTGCCCGCAGCTCACCCTGACGTCCATCCTCCTATTGCTGGTAAGGACTTTATGTGGTTTTAAAGAACCCTAACTGCTATGGCTACGTCGCATGCTTTATGCATGAGCCTTTATCTTCATGTGTGTCGCATGTTCGTCCTACGGTCGAGCCGCGAGCCGCACAAGAATAGCCACTGTGGCCGCATACGCGCTTCGCCAATGAAGCCACATAAGCTACACTGAGCCGCATAAATTTTGAACATATTTGTCTTTCACGTGGTCCGTACGAACTTATTCGATCCCTGCGGGCCCTATGAAAGCACTGCCGCATGACCCTTCACTAAGTGGAGCCGCATGAATGTTCTTCTGAGCTTGGGCCGCATGAGGCTTCCGTAAGTTAGAGCCGCATAAGTGTTCTTGAATAAGTTGGAGCCGCATAAGTGTTCTCCTGAGCCGCATGAGGCTTCAATAAGTTGGAGCCGCATAAGTGTTCTCCTGAGCCGCATGAGGCTTTGTTAAGTTGGAGCCGCATAAGCTCGAAAGCACCCATTAATTCCTTTTTGTCCATCTTTCAAACTTATCTTTTTCTTTCTTTTTCTCAGTGAATTTGCCGGTTAATGCTGCTGGAGAGCTCCTGGTAGGCAGCGCCCAAGCTGCTCTGGGCTATAGGTACGACCATATAGTCCAGCATATGGCGGACCAGTTTCCGAGTGACGAACCTCCGGCGAGATCGAATGCCCTCAAGAATCAGCCTTTATATTTTCTAAATGCTATGATGAACTCGGGGAAATTAAAAGGGGAATACTTGAAGCCCGTATTCTTCTTTGGAGATGCCTTGACTGTGAAGAACAGTCAGATTCTGGAGGTGTCAGAGAACTGGAGTTTTGTTTCTAACGGGATGACGATCTGCATCCCCCAGATGGAGCATCACTTTCCTTTATCCTGGTTCAATATGCTCCCACTGGACCGAAAGATGGAAGATTCTTTAACTCCTACCCGAAGTGGAATGTTTGTGGAAGACATCCATTATAACAACAGCCTGAAGTCGGTGTGTGCGGACAAGGTGCACACCAGCCGTTCTGTAATGGGATTGGCCCCGGGTACGTTCTTGAATGTGCCGAGTTCCAATTTCACATTTTCTACTGTCGACACTTTTATGAACCAACTTGCTCGGAAGGGATCCTATCCCATTAGTCGGTTGATGCTCCCCAGCTGGGTACATCCGATTCCCACGTGGACCAATCTGTCTACGTGGATTTTGTAAAAGTATGAGGCCTTTCTGTGCGAGATTGGTCTTTACCATGCTATTCGAGGCACCAGCCATGGCTTGCCTATAAACAAGAGATTGTTTATATCTTTGCTGGAGATGTATAATCGCCGTGCGGGGACTTTCTATACACACGTAGGGGAAATGGGGCTTGCGCTTCACGAATTGCATGCGATCTCCAAGCTTCCTTGGGGGGACAAAGGTTTTGAGGCGTATACTCCCACGAACGAGGAGCTCGAAGAGTTGGAAAGGCGGTATCCAGGCTTCGTGGCTCTTTATCAAGAAATATTGTGCCATTATAGCACATGTCATCAAATAGCCAAAAAGGAGAATAGGTCGGAAGGGAATGCCCCTCATACCAAGGACTGGGTGCGCTATCACTTCACGACGGATGCCTCAGGTCCAGTTAGTCCCTGCCGTCCTCATTTCTGGGAGGCGGTGAAAGCCCTAGTGTCGTCAGCTAAGAGGGTGGCCACCTCTAGTGACAGGTTCGGGAGTCAGACCGACTCTTTCGGTTATTTTTATCAGGACACCCACGAGTTGTCGGAGAAGGCGCTCCTGGCGGGATTCTTAATGATATGGCTGTAAAACTGTGTAGTCTCGGGCGGAGCAGGTTCCATCGAGAGGATCAGTCGCAATTTCATCATTCCGGCTGTGAAGTTAGTTTTGCGAGTCCGGCTAGCTCTCCTCCCGGCCATGGTGTGCAGCATATACCGTAGCCTTCGTACTTTCACATCCAAGATTATTGCTCGTAATGTGACAAAAGATTTTGAACGAACTGAGCTGCCCTATCATTATTTGATGGAGTGGCTGTTGATGCATTATCCGTCTTTGATGAGACCGGGCTCTCTGAAGACGGCGTAACTGATGACGACGCTTTTATCTTCCAAAATCGTAATGAGTCTTGAGAATTCGAGACCATGCGTGCTTGTCGGATGGCACTGGCGAGGGCAGACATGTACAACATTTTCGTATTTGTCCCTCGGTTTACTGATGAGGAAATAGCGGCTGTCCATCTTGACGGTATTGGGTCCCCTCAACTTCTGGACGGCCAGATGCTTCTGTGGCTACAAAATATCTGCCCTGCTCATCTGGTGTATCGTAACCATAACACTGTCGTTCTGGAGCCCTATCTGCCTAGCAGGTTCGCCCGTCAATTTAGATATAGTCAGGTTTTTCTAGACAGCCCCAGCTCTTGTCTGGACTTTGAAGATATCCTTCTAGACGGCATCCGGGCCTGGCATTAATATGACACATTCCATACCCGTACCGTTTTCTCAGTTCCCACTATCAAGGCGTCAGTAGATATCTTGTATATGGTGGCCCTGTACAACGTTATGGCGAACAAGCCCCCTGTCGGTTTTATCCCAGGTACCAGTTTCATTGTTGGTACGGGCCTGGATGAGGGTTCCCAGGGGGTCAAGACAAGAAAGAGGAAGAACAGAGTCGAGGTGCCGGATTCGGACTCCGATGCTGCAGATGACGAAGGCGACGAGCCCGATGGAGATGACCCTTCCTTTCCGGCGGCAGATGTAGGGGCGGATCAGCCGCCTGTTTTACCAGATGAGATAGTGGTTGATCAGCCATCCGTTGCACCCGGCCCTGCACGAAAGCGTAGCAGGCAACTTTTTTCTGTCGGCGGCATTCCTCGCTCTCGGAAACTGGCTGCGACCAGATACCGCGGGCTAACTATAAAGGAAAGAGGTGAAGAAATTGACCCCGCATCAGAGGTAAATAAGTTACTACCGGTCCTTTCTTTCTTCTAGCTTTGATTTTAATCATCTTCTTTCCCTCTTGTAGGCGTCAGAAGAAGAGGATTCTCGAGTAGCCGAGATCGTGACTCGGGATGACGGGGGCTCCGGTGAGCCTGCCCCTGAAATTGCTGAATTCTGTCCAGATGATGCTGATTTGGTTGCCTTTCTCTCTGAGGTGGCTGGGT
Organism: Iris pallida; assembly: GCA_029216955.1. Classification (NCBI taxonomy): domain Eukaryota; kingdom Viridiplantae; phylum Streptophyta; class Magnoliopsida; order Asparagales; family Iridaceae; genus Iris; species Iris pallida. The sequence goes on from JANAVB010021797.1 coordinate 14,965,728, forward strand.
CAGAGGAGCTGGCCAAATTTAATTTGGAGATCGCAGGTGAGGAGACCCTGCCAGCTGCGAATGAGCTGCAGCCTCGATGCTCCTCTCCTGGTAAGATAAGCCGAATCTTAACTTGCGAGGAGGCCTATCTGCTCTATGATCACATCCTTCGGGTCACGTCGATTGATCATTGTCATGGACATGCAGGTCCTGCCTCTCCCGTGCCGAGGATGGACCTTGTTGAGCCAGACTCTGTCGAAGGGGCACTGGCGGAGAGGGGCGTACCTCCTCCCCCTCCGGCTCGTCTTGATGGTCCTCTTGCGGGCTCGAGTTCGGCAAGTCCGATGATAGGATAATCGGGGCAGGGGACGATGGTCCTCGTGTCTTCCTCTGCTCGGGCGGCCCAGAGAGTCGACCTCTCCGTCCTGCCAAGCGTCCCGGCTCTTCAGGTGGCAGAGGAAGAGTTAGCCGCTATCCGTGCATCATTCTGCTCGGAAGTCGCCCCCCTGGTGGCAAGTTCTAGCACCACTCCTTCGATGCTGTCGGCCACGCTTCCTCTGACGTCGTCCTCTACATAGGTCCTGGACGAATCGTTCCAGGATGTGGTCGACAGCTTTCATTGTCACTTGGAAAGGGGGATAGAAGCTACTGCGGACAGAGGGACCTATTTTGTCTTGGCCCGGCAATGCGCCCAGGATCAAATCGATATCCTTAAGGCCCTTTCTGGTGAGGCAGGGGTGGCTGCACTTCTGGAATCAAAATTACTGGAGACTAATCAACTGGTGGCCCAGCATCAGGTATTACGGTAGGTTGATCTGTCCGCTGCTATTGATTAGGAGCGCGGCCCCCTCACAGATGCTATAGAGAAGACAAAGGCAGCTCAGGATAAAACTAGGCCCGCCATACTGAAGGAGCTCCGCACTTTGTCTGATCGATATGATCAATTGAGCCATGAGAGTGAAGACGTTACGGCTCGAAAAGCAACTTCCTCTCGCGGGATTGCTGACACGCAGGAGCAGATCCTTGAGCTTCAGAGGAAGTTAACTTTCTTTGAGTCTGAGCTCGAGGCTGCCCGGATCGACAGAGGGCTAATTATCCAGGAAGCTGACAAAGTCAATCAAGCTTCGGCTGACTTGGAAGAGGCTCTGAAGAAGTTGGATGACGACTGTCGGGCACTCATGGACCTGGATAATGGGGAGCGGTTGTCCCAGGAGGCTGAGCGCCGGGCTAGACAGAGGCTTGAGGGGGGTACTGCCTTGGTGAGAAACCGCCTCTTGGAGTTGTATAATGCCGAACTATAGTCGGCCTTTTCTCTGATTTTGTTCCTATTTTCCTTTTTTCTTTTCTTCTTTGAGAGGGACGTGGTCCCAAAACATGTAATGCTTTTTCGTCTTTCAAATAAAGAGTACTTTCCATTCTACCCTTCATTTGTATTGCTTGTTGTGCCTGTGGTATTATGGTGATGTTTGCCCCACATGGGGGTCTTGTTTGTGGACCTGTTACCCCTGGCATACCTTGGTTTTAGGTATGGATAACAAGTTTGATTGGGGATATTCAGAACAGTTCCACGGCAAGGTGGTCGTGGGTGTTCGGGATATCGGGAGATAGAATGCCATGGAGCAGCTGGGCTCCCGGGGCATGATGAAGAATGGTGGGCCTGTACTAAGTGATTTAGTAAAGGACATTTGTGGGCCTATTACCCTTGGCATACCCCGACTTAGGATACGGATAATAGGATGAAGGGGAACCAACATACTTACTCAGAGGTGATGAGGACATGGCAAGTATGAGGGTTTTACCGTGGAGTCTTCCTACTCAGAGGTAATGAGGACATGGCAGGAGTGGACTCAATGGAGGATATTTGTGGTCAACAGAGGACATTTGTGGGCCTATTACCCTTGGTGTTCCCTGGTTCAGGGTACGAGTAATAAGACGAGAGAGGACCAACATACTTACTCAGAGGTAATGAGGACATGGTAAGTACGGAGGTTTTACCGTGGAGTCTTCCTGCTCAGAGGTAATGAGGACATGGCAAGAGTGGATTCAGCGGAGAATATTTGTGGACCTATTATCCTTGGCGTACTCCGGTTGTGGGTACGGATAATAAGTCGAAAGGGAATCATCATACATACTCAGAGGTAATGAGGACATGGCAAGCATGAAGATTTTTTCGACGGAACCTTCCCACTCAGAGGTAATGAGGACATAGCAGGAGTGGGCTCAATGAAGGAGGGTACATGGAACGACTCAGAGGTAATGAGGACATGAAAGTTCTATGTAAGGGGTGATTTATTTTTGGCGGAAGTGAAACGACTCAGAGGTAATGAGGACATGGCCGTTTTGGAAATTTGTGGATTGGTTACCCTTTTTGTGCACTGGGAGTGCGGGTAGTGGATCATGAGGAAGGATCTCTTCCAGGAAGAAAGTTCAGAGGTATGATTATACATGACTTACTATCTGAAAGAGTGACCGGAATGTGAGTTCAGAAGCACCAACGGGTACATAACTCGATAATTTGGAATATTGTGAAAGTATGAGTTCAGCGACACCAGCGGGTACATGACTCGATAATTTAGAATATTGTGAGAGTGAGTTCAACGGCACCAGCGGGTACATGACTCATTAATCTGGAATGTCGTTTATACATAATATTTATTCAGGAACTTGCCATTGACGGGCAACATGAGCAAGTCTCCATTTTGTTTTGCGAGGCGGTAAGCACCGTTGGAGAATACAGCCTCAATGATAAATGGACCTTCCCATTTTGGCTGGAATTTGCCGGCGGTCTTGTGAGTCATGACCATCGGCATTCGGACTGCCAGAACGAGATCGCCCACTTGGAATGTTCTAATTTTGACCTTCTTGTTGAAGGCTACAGAGATGCGTGCTTCGTATAGCTCGATCCTTTGCTGAGCCAGGAGGCGCTTTTCATCTAAGGCCTCTAACTCTTGTAGCCGACGACGATAGTTATCGTCCGTCGTTAATTGATAAGTGAGAGCGACACGGAGTGAGGGTATTTGAGTCTCCAATGGGAGAACTTCCTCACTCCCGTATACCAGGGAGAATGGTGTGTTCCCTGTAGCCGTTCGGACTGTGGTACGATACACCCATAAGCATTCACCAAGCTTCTCGTTCCAGTCGTGTTTGTTGGACGATATGAAATCTTGAGTAACTTGATGATGGTTTTGTTGAATGCTTCTGCCAACCCATTCGCTGCTGGATTGTATGGAGTCGAAGCAATATTTTGGATGCGGTGCTTGTCGCAGAACTGATAGAAGGCGTGGCTTGCAAACTGCAGACCATTATCGTGGATGATCCTTCGGGGCAGTCCGAAGCGATAGATGACATGATGCTTGAGGAAGCTGATCACGTTTGAAGTTTTGACTTCTGAAAGCGGAATAGCTTTCGCCCATTTGGAGAAGTAATCTGTGATTGCGAGTATGAAGCGATGTCCTCGGGAGGAAGGTAGAGTGATTGGACCAATGATATCCATTTCTATGCTTCGAACGGCCAGGACGCCACTGTCGGATGTAGAAATTCGGATGGTTGGTAGATGAAGTCCGTGTGGACTTGGCAGGCTTTGTACTTTCTCGTATAGTCTATCGCATCTGCTACCATCGTAGGCCAGTAGTAGCCCATTTGGCGAAGACGGTCTTGCAATTTAGGGCCAGGCTGATGGGCCCCGCAGACACTGTCATGAGCTTTTCGTACAGCTTCTTTGGCTTCTGTATTTGACAGACACCGAAGCAATAATCCATCGTAGGATCTTCGATACAGCATTTTCGTCTCTGTATCGTAGAAGAATCTGAGAGAACGCCGTCTGATAGAGGTGGCTTCCTTTGGGTTCTCGGACAGGATATCGTAGACGACGAAGTCAATGAATGGTTGTCTCCAATCTGGGACATCGTCGATCGTCTGGGCGGAATAACTCGCCACGAATTGAACGTTGTTCTTGGGGCAGACCAATTCATGGCCTGTCACATCTACCGATTGATGAGTATGATTTGGCACTGTTAGGGAAGCGGCAAGGCCTGCTAAGGCATCGGCTTTAATATTTCGGAGTCTAGGAACGTGTTCGATGAAGAACCCTTCAAATGACGAGATGATATTGATCGCTATTTGGTGATAGGGGATCATGTCTTCATGGCGAACCTCGTATGAACCCCAGATCTGATTGACGATTAACTGTGAATCACCGTATACTTCAAGATATTCCACCCCCAGCTCTCTTGCAAGTTGGAGGCCAATGACCAGAGCGTTGTACTCGGCCACATTGTTAGAGCAGGGTTCTGTGAGAGAGTAAGCACGATTGATCACCAATCCGGAAGGAGAAACCAGTACCACCCTTACTCCGACGACGATGTTGCCCTTGGGTCCAGTTCTCGAAGCCCCGTCGAAGAATATTCGTCATATATCATCGTGAGAGGTTGCGTGCGAGTCGGCGACCTCATCTGGGATTTCTTCATATATTCTAGATGACTCCGAGCCCGGGTGGGCTGCCAAAAAGTCTGCCAGGGCTTGACCTTTGACAGTCTTTTGTGGGACGAAGATCATATGATAAGGGGACAACAATATTGCCCATGTAGCGAGGTAAGAGCTGAGTGCCCCTGGTCTAGTCATAAGGACCCTAAGAGGGTTGATTCGTGAGATCACATGTATTGTTTGTCCAGTGACATAGTGCCGCGTCTTCTGAATGGCGAACACCAGGGCGAGGCATTCCTTCTCCACAGCTGTGTATCGGTGCTCTGGCCCAATCATCATTCGGCTGAGGTAATATATGGCTTGTTCATGGCCTGCGTCGTTGTTTTGTGCCAGTAGAGCCCCGAGGGAATGTTCCATTGCTCGTACGTAGAGCAAGAATGGTTTTTCAGCAACCGGAGCCACCAAGACTGGAGGGTTCGACAAATATTCTTTGATACTGTCAAAGGCACGTTGACACTCTTCGTCCCATACGAATGAGACACCTTTCTTCATGAGATGGGTGAATGGTCGACATCGCCCGGAGAGGTTAGAGATGAACCTCCTGATGTAAGGTAGCCTCCCTTGAAGGCCTCTGAGTTCGTGAAGATTTTTCGGGGGACCCATCTCCATAATTGCCTTCGTCTTCTCAGGGTCTACATGAATACCCTGGGCGGTGATGATAAAACCCAAGAACTTTCTGCTGGATACGCCCAGGAAGGACTTCGTAGGGTTCATTTTCAAATTGTGGGGTCGCATCAGAGCGAATACCGTCCTCAGATCCTGTAGATGGTCTCCCTTACAGCGACTCTTGACGGCAATGTCATCAACATAGTACTCCACCGTCTTGCGTAAGTGGTCTCTGAAGATGATACTCATGGCTCTTTAATATATGGCGCCGGCATTCTTCAAATCGAAAGGCATGATTGTGTAACAGTATGTGCCAATCGGTATTCAAAATGATGTATGCTTTTCGTCGTTAGGAGATATCCTGATTTGGTTGTACCCCGAGAAGCCATCCATGAATGACATACGTTCGAAGCCGCATGTGTTGTCGATCATGATGTTTGTGATAGGGAGGGAGAATTCATCTTTGGGGCATGCCTCGTTCAGATTGCGGAAGTCGATACAGATTCGAATCTTTCCATTCTTCTTGAGGACCGAAACTATGTTGACGACCCAGTCTGGATGTTGTTCCTCACGAATGAAGCCGCTGGCTATCAGTTTGTTGACTTCGGCTTCGATTGCATCCATGATGCCCGGGCGGAAGCGTCGTTGTTGTTGTTTGACCGGCTTTGCATCCGGCCGAATGTTGAGCTTGTGAAGGGCAACCTCGGGGTTTAGTCCTGGCATGTCTTCATAGCTCCAGGCGAACATATTAATATATTCTTTGACAAGTTCCAGCAGCGATTCTTGCTCTTCGTCTGTTAGGCTTTTATTGACAAAGATTGGCTTTGGAGAAGATTCGCTACCGAGATTCACTTGTATAACCTCATCTTCAGTAGGGGGTTCTCTCAATTCGAACCACTTTTCCCATTATGCATCCAACCGTTGGGTCCACGGCTTTAACTCGAGGATTTCCGGAATGTCTTTATCTTTTTCGTAAGCGTCGACAAATGCCATGTTGACAGACATGACTTGTCTGAATACGTCTTCGATGCTGGTATCCAAGTCAGAAGTTGGTGACCCGGTTGAATGTGACTGCCAGTCACATTCTTCATCTGAACTCTCAGGGACCGTCGTGGGTGTTACATACCCTAATCTACTTCGAGTTTTGCTACAGTAGTCCCGTAGTTTGCCAACCGGGACCGGTGGCTTTAAAGGTAATCGTCGCCCGGTGTCGTAGTTCAAGCCTGGCGTAGTCTCCAGATCATACCCTTATTTTTACATGAGATATTTGGATTGGGGCTATAAAGATACAGATGCAGTCTCCCGGCATCTGATTCAAGGTCGACTTCTTCTACAGTGAAGGGCTGCGGATCGTCCTTCCGACCGAAGATGATTGGATGATCCCCTCCCTTGATAATGTGGTAAGCGTCTTCCACTGGAGTAAGCTGGATTGCGGTGTACATATTTGTCACCTGTGTGTGTAGGTGAGTGCCTATACCATGTTCCATAGAATACATTGTACACAGCTTATTGAGCTCGAGGTAGTTCAAAGATAGCCCTTTATTGATGAAGTAAGTTATCTTTTCTAGGGAGATTACATCATCTGCAGAAGAAACATCAGTGTGGGCAGCCACATACTTGGCCAGCTCGGGTTCCTCTTCGGCTACCCCCTATATAAACGAAGACTGAGAGGACGACCTGGGCAGCTTGATCGTCAGAGGTTCAGCTGGTGGAGCAGAGCGTGGAGTTGTTGGCAGACTAGCGACCCCCAGCTTGGTACTCGATGCTGGGCGGGGAGTGGTTGGTTCGCTAGAAGTCCCAGACCATGCATCGGGGTGACGACTCTTCTTGGAAAGGCGTATCGTCATTGGCTTGTCAGAGGGATTGAGCTTCTCCATTTGCGGCTGGCCGACTTTCGGCAGCCTGATTGTCAGTGGCTCCGTTGTGGGTCTTGGCACTTGGCCAGACCTTGGCAGCCGGATTATCATCTGCTCTTCTTGCGCCGAGAGGCTGATTGCATCCTTACGCAGAGTGGCTGTAAGGGGTGCGGACTTGCCAGGTTTGCGAGCTTGGAGGTGGATCGTCAGAGGTTCTTCTGATCGTGTTGCTGTCTCGGTACGAGCTTGCACATCTCCTTCATCAAGGTTCTTCTTCAACTTTTCGTACAGGTTGGAGTCTGATTAGTAGGATTCGACCCCTTTGAAAGGATCGATATCAGCAAATTCTGTCCTCACGAAGCCGTATTTGTCGACATATTTGAAGCACTGGTGCAGCGTGAAAGGCACGATCATATAATCGTGTATCCAAGGGCTCCCTAAGAGGATGTTGTAAGAAGTGTCTGCATCTATGACATAGCAGGTGACTTTGGATTGGAGATCGCCAATCTGACACTTCAGATGAATCTTCCCAATTGGGTAGCTCCTGTCCAAATTGAAACCGCTGATGGCGGTGCTTGTAGGCGTCAGACGATGCATAGTGATACGGAGATGATGTAACGGACCCTTGGGATAATGCTTATGGAAGAGCCAGGATCAATGTGCATCCGATCTACCTTTACGTCGCCGATGTATCCAGTGTAGTATAATGGGCGATCGTACAGGTTGGTTTTGATTAGCATATCCTGCGGAGTGAAGACAATGTTGGGCATCGATCCTGTGCAAGCGCTGTCTGCCGGTGGGTTTTCTCCCGTGAGGTTGACCTGAGCCAGGTACGTATCGACATTTTGGAGTGCATCGCTCAAAGTCGCACGAACATCCTTTGAGAGTCTCAGAAGCTCGTATAATGACAACTTGGCTAGTGTGTTGGCCAATTGTGCCAAGATGTCGAAGTTGTAGGGCTTCTCCAGCCCCTGTGGTACCTCATTTCGGAGGGATTTGTCAAAGCGAGTCTCTTTCTGCCTAGGCTTGTCGATCGTCGGAGGCTGAGCCGGTCCCGGAGCGTCAGTTGTAGCGGGCTGATGATCTTCAGCCGAGTTGTCAGCCACAGGTTGGGATTGTGCCCCAGACCGAGTGACGACGACTGTAGCTTCTTCGATATCTGTCGAGATTGTGCGGCAGGACCTGACTTTTCCACTCTTCTTCTTGAAGGTAGGAGATGATATGGGCCGAGTAACTTCCGATACCAAGTCTGGATGGATCCACATGACCTCCCCTCATGACGTGGTGAGGGGCACTAGACCAGCAGCTTGATCTCGGGGAGGTGGGAGATTAGCAATCTCCATTGTCGCCAGAGGGATGGGTACCACACCGACTTGAGCTTCGGTCGGAGAAAAGCTGCCAAATTGTACTGACACCATATTGGCTGCCACAGTTACCTCTTCAAAGTCGATAGCCAGAGCGTTTGAATCGATAAGATTTTGGATGTACCGTTTTAATTAGTAGCAGTCGTGTGTAGCATGGTGGACGTAGCGGTGGTAATGGCAGTACTTTGGGTTTTCCATGTCTGCCGGCCGAGGTTCCCGTCTTGGTGGAGGAAGCTGAATTTTTGTCTCCATGTATGAGCATGTCCAAGATGGGCTTGACGTGATCGTCTTCGAAGAAGTATGTGATTTGCGGCCATTGTTTGTCTGTTAGTTTTGACTCGGGTTTCTGGGCTGTATCGGCCACCATAGCCTGCTTGCCCTTGTTGTCCCGATTGTTGGTGGAGCTACGTCCATTGTTGGTGTTGGCGTTGGGACGCCTGTCCTTGTCCTCTTCCTCTGAGATGTGCAATCCCAGTTGGTGAGCCTTCTTCAATCATTCTTCGGCACTTATAGCACTGATGATAAACATCTTCCAGTCCTTGAATTGACTTTCGCCCATCCAGAGACTGATTGTTGGGAGCAATCTCTTTTGGCAAATTTTAATCAGGGAGGAATCCGGATTTCCAGACGGTAGCTTCATTACAGTTTGGCGAAACCGCTCAATATAATTCCTTGTCAGCTTTTTTTCCTTTGGACGATGTCCATGAGGGTGGACATTGTGATGTCCTGCCTTACTTCGTAGAATCTCTCCAAGAACATGCGCTTGAAGCCGGCGAAGGAGTAGATGCAGTTGTCTGGCAGGTTGCTATGCCAGTCGAAGGCGACTCCTTCCAATGCCCCGATGAATAATCATGTGAGGATGGCTTCATCATGGGGCAGATGGTCGGTGGTGACCTCGAAGTAAGTGATGTACCGACTTATGGAGGTCTTGCCATCATAAGGATTGATATTGAACGGCTTATATCTTGGCGGGAAGGGGACATCCCTCCATGCAGCAGGGTACGGTTGTCGTATTCTGAGGTCTTGAAAATTTTCTCGAGCGTGAAACATGGCTCGGAGCTCCTGGACCTCTCTTCTCGCTTCGCGGGCCTCATCCACGGCGGTGGGGGCCGTTACTTCAGGAGGATTATTGCTCGGGTTTGGTGCAACTGAATTCGAGTCCGCATTGACCGTGGGACCCGCACTTGTTTGGCCAGGCATCCCTCCTTGCAGAGTTAGAAGGGCCACTTTGATCTCGTCCACAGACTTGACCAAGGCAAGCAGTATGGCCTCCAGAGTGTCGATGCGTTGACGATCACTGGAACCACCTTGGTTACTGTCCGTCATGAATACCGTCCTTAGGTGAGGAGAGATGGACGGAGCGGTGGAGGAAGCATCCTCCGAGTCATACCCCTGTAGCGAGAAGTCATCGGGATATGTGGGAATATCTTCCTCTGGTTCAGACTCAGAAGGAATAGTACCCCCAGTTTCCAAGTTCGCATCGTCTTGGGAGTTGTGGACATCCTCGGGGACGTCAGGGTTTGCTGCATCTGATGCGAGAGTTGTTTCTCTGGCTCGTCTTCTTGGAATACCGGATTGTCATGGAGTTTCAGAGGAGCGCTAACCCCAGTCCCAGCAACCCCCAGTGGTATGGACGACGGATCTCCCTTTGTAGCAGATTTCGTCTTAGAATGGGTACCTTGGAAAACTTCGGTGGTGGGTACCCGCTTAGACGACAGTCTCTTAGTCATGGTGGTCGAGATCTTCGGGCTGGGAACGTTCGTCTTCTTCCCTCTCCCATCGACGGGGACTTTCTGAGCAGAGTTGTAAGAGACGACGGAAAGTGTCTCGTCTTCTGAAGACGGCTGTTGCAGTCTTTGAAAGATGGACTGCCGGTCTTTATGCACCGTCGCGTTATTGCAGCAGCAGTTGACGATAACTTGGGTGCAGTGATGCCCGTGGGAGAACTCTTTGTACCCGATGCGTCTTCTCTTTCCTTGTGTTTGTGGAGGATGGCCTTACGCAAGTCAGATGGGTCTGGATCAACCCTGTTCGCTTCCTGGATTTTGGAAGACTTTTGCGAACCTCTCTGTCCGTTTGCTGCCGGGGGCTGGACTCGAGTGGTTCTGTATAACTTCCTATCTGAGGCCCGCATAACAGTATACGGTACGCTCGGATGGTCAGAGATCGGATCAGCGAACCGAGCTTACCAAGCTCGTGCTGCCCTAGACTTCTTCGCTCTAGTGCGTAAGGGCACATAGTAGGAAGAGACTAGGTGATGCTTGAGAGCACAAGAGATCAGGACCATAGGAGAAGCGGACGAAGACAGAGCCACGTGGAGTAGGCGTCATGCGACTGTCATCAGTAACCTTCACGCGGCTGGCAGACGTAGCCGTATAGGTTTTCTTCACGCGGCTGGGAGTATCGACCGCATGAGTTTTCTTCATGCGGCTGGATGATCTGGCCGCATAGACCTCCTTCATACGGCTGGCAGTTTCAGTCGCATGATCATCCTGCATGTGGTTGGCAGACTTGGCCACATGAGTGTTCGGCTTCTTCTTGGGGCGTATAGAATCACTCTTTGTCCTTGGAAGTCTAACATTGTAGTGCTTTCCTCTGCCGGACTTGGGGACATCAGAGTTCTCTACGGCTCGAAGTAGAGCCGTATGAGAGTCGCCTTCGCCGCATTGGGTAGCAGAGAGTACCCCGTCCAGAGCTTGTGGAGGAGCAAATGATTTTGGCCTCCACTCGCAGCGAGCTTTCTTTGTGCGGGTTCGCTTCTAGACCGGGCCAACACTTCCTTCATAGAGCATTTCTTCAAACGCCTGTTGGTTGAAGCGGACGACCATCTTCTGTTGCGTGGAGCCAAGTTTGGCTGCATCCGATTGCGTCACCAACTCCTCAGTCGTAGAGAAGTTTGTCCCCAGCAGAGTCGCCATCGTGTTTGCCATGAAATATATAAAAACAGAACAATTATCGGAGGACTGGACTTTTACTTCACAATACAAACTCGCTTGTACAAAGAAAGCCTAGCGACGAAAACCTAGGTACAGCAATCTAAGTACAATTGTTTATTTTAGATTCTGAGGGGTGACGGTAGAGGCTCGGGAAAGCGACGGCAGCTCTGTCTTACTCCTTGGATGATCAGGTACAGCCTTGTCTCTGTAGAAGAACTGCTGGGCGTTGATGAAGAAATGCTCTCTTCAGGCTCTCTGTCTCTCTATGTCTCTCTCTGTCTCTATGTATGTCTCTATCTCTCCCTCCGTATATGTCTGTCTCTGTCTGCAAGAGAATGGTACGCTGCTATTTATAAGAGTGGGGGGCTTCATTAGGGTTTACAATGATTGCCCATTCTTGAAAGTCGGCTAAGGATCACTGGATCTGGGCCGTTCATCGAGGTTTGAGCAATAAATGTGATTGCATCAAATCTTTTGTGGATAATTAATGCTGATTGACATAAATCCTCCTGATTTGCCATGCCAACCTCGGATTTCTCGACACGTATCTTTAATTTGCTTATTTGCAAATGATCTGATTTGATCCCAATATTTTATTGGGATTTGTTGAGAGATTTCGATCAATCTGATGCCACATGCCGCGCTATCGTGCCACGTGTCGAGCCATTGCAGAAATCTGAGCCGCAGGAAGGTTGCTCCTCATTGAGCCGCATAAGGCTGGCTACGTGTCCAGGCTGCTTAAGAGTGGCCCCCTGAATATTGAACCGTATAGTAATGATTTGAGCCGCATGAGTGTGGATGACCGCATGAGTGAACCGCATGGAGATAGTCCTCATGAGCCGCATGGGGGTGGTCTTCGTGAGCCGCATGGAGCTAGTCTTCGTGAGCCGCATGGGGCTGGTCTTCGTGAGCCGCATGGAGCTAGTCTTCGTGAGCCGCATGGGGCTAATCTTCGTGAGCCGCATGGTGGTAGTCTTCGTGAGCCGCATGGGGGAGCCTCCGCATGGGCCACATGGGGGAGTCTCCGCTTGGGCCACATGCGACTGTCTACGTGTCAAGGCCGCATGACAGTTTCTGACTCTCGGGGGATCGTGTCAGAGATTTTCTTCGCTTTCCAAGGATTCCGTCATTATGAGGGAGTCATAATGATATCTTTATGTCAGAACTGTTACCTTGTCAGAGCTGTCAGCCGTCAAGGCATTTAATGCAGTAATGGACAAGGGGAGAGCTGTTTGCAGGCCACGTGGCTCCTCTTTGAGCCACATATAGCTTGTTTGAGCCGCATGAATACTTGAGCCGCATGAACTCTCTGAGCCGCATGGGGCTCTCTGGCCGCATGGATCTTTCTTTATTCTTTTCCATGCTTCTATAATCGCAGTCAAGAGCCGTCTCAAAGGAGAATACCTACAAGACCTGAAGACAGTCTTCAATCTTATGCGAGCGCATCAAATCAAGATGAACCCTGCTAAATCCTTCGTTGGGGTTTCTAGCGGAAAGTTTTTGGGCTTCATCATCACAACGAAAGACATCCATGTCGATCCCGAGAAGACCAAGGCCATCCTTGACATGGATCCTCCGAAGAGTCTCCGAGAACTCCGAGGCCTGCAGGGGCGTCTGGCATACATCCGAAGGTTTATAGAAAACCTTTCCGGAAAATGCCAACCCTTCACTGAGCTCATGAAGAAGGGAGTCTCTTACGTCTGGACATGGGAATGCCAGAAAGCTTTCGATGACATCAAAGCTTACCTGACAAGCCCGCCAGTCCTGGTGGCACCCGTCTCTGGCAAACCATTTCTCCTCTACGTTCGGGCCATGGACCATTCCCTCGGCGCTCTGCTGGCTCAGAACAATGGTACAGGCTATGAACAAGCTATCTACTACCTCAGTAGGACACTGATCGGGGTCGAACATCGGTACAACCCCGTTGAAAAGGAGTGTCTGGCTTTGGTGTTCGCCATCCAGAAGACTCGCCATTATGTCTCGGGCCAGATAATTCATGTCATCTCCCGAGTCAATTTACTCAGGGTTCTCATAACGAAGCCAGGATTATTGAACTCCCGACTAGCTACATGGGCGATCCTGTTGACGCCATACAACATGGTGTTTATTCCACAAAAAGCCATCAAGGGTCAAGCTCTGGCCGACTTTTTAGCCGCGCACCCCATCCCAGAGTCCTCCAGACTCTATGAAGACATCCCGGATGAGGTCCAAGAATCATATGTCACCGAAAAAGCTCCGTCTGGCAGATATTTTTCGATGGCGCTTCAAGAACAGGCCCCAAAGGCCAAATCATCGTCGGAGTGGGGGTAGTCTTAGTTTCCCCCGATCAGCTGGTCATCCAGCGTGCTTACTCCCTTTCGAAGCCGTGCTCCAACAATGTTGCCGAGTACAACGCTCTCATCATGGGACTCCAGTTGGCATAACAGTTGGGGGTGGATCATCTGGAAGCTTACGGCGACTCATAACTCGTCGTTAACCAGATCAGAGGGCAATACAAAGTTCGCCATAAAGATCTGGTTCCTTACCATGAGGTTGCATTAAACATTATTACAACCTTCACCAAGTTCTTCATAGAACACGTACCCCGGTTACAAAACCTGGAGGCTGACGCTCTGGCTGGCCTCGCAGCCTCATTGGCAGCACCCCTCGGGACTCAACACTATGTCACGGTAGTTGGTCGAGACTTGGTCTGTCCTAAAAACAATCTGTGCTCACAAACGGCCTATGCCATGTAAACAAGCGCTGGTGTTAATGTCCGAGATTGGAGGATCCTGTTCATCGACTTCGCTGTCTACAGAATTCTTTCAGAGGACCTGAAGGAAGTCGTCTCAGTCAGGAGGCGTTCCCTTCGATTCTATTATGATATAGCCACTAAAATGCTATACCGACGTTCCTACGATGGACTTCTCCTTCGATGCCTGTCCAACGAAGAAGCAACTGAAGCCCTTCGAGAAGCTCATGACGGAACTTGCGGTTCTCATCAACCTGGCCCTAAGCTACAGGATCGAATGCGTCGCATGGGCTACTATTGGCCAACCATGGCAGCCGACGCTGTCGACTATGCTAAGAAGCACCATGCTTGCCAACTCCATGCTGACTTCAACCATACACCATCGGAACCACTACATCCTACGGTCGTCTCTTGGGCCTTCGAAGCTTGGGGCATGGACATTGTAGGACCGATCACCCCTCCTTCATCAAGGGGGCACCGCTTCATCCTATCCATCACCGACTACTTCTCCAAATAGGCAGAAGCAATTTTGCTGACGGAAGTGAAGAGCTCTAGGGTGATTAGCTTCATCAAGCACCATGTTATCTACCGTTTTGCGGTACCTCGAAGGATTATCCAAGATAACGGTCCACAATTTATCAGCCATGTTTTCAGCAGATTCTGTGATAAGAATCGCATTCAGAACATGGCATCGACCGCCTACAACCCGATAGCAAGCGAATTGGCCGAGGAATTTAACAAAAATATCGTCAGGCTACTCAAAAAGGTCGTGTCATCCAACAAATACGACTGGAACGAAAAGCTTGGCGAATGCCTTTGGGCCTACCGCACAACGGTACGGACCCCGACGAGCAACACACCATTCTCCTTGGTCTATGGGAGCGAAGCGGTACTGTCTCTCGAGATCCAGATACCCTCACTCCGTGTAGAGATCACAAATCAACTCACAGAAGAAGACAATCAATGTCGTCGCCTGCGAGAATTGGAGGCACTTGACGAAAAACGTCTCCTAGCTCAACAGCGCATCGAACTCTATCAAGCCCGTATATCACAGGCTTTCAACAAGAAGGTCAAGCAGAGGACCTTCCAAGTGGGCGATCTGGTTCTGGCAGTCAGGAGGCCGATGGTGTTGACTAACAAGACACCAAAAAAGTTCGAGCCCAATTGGGAGGGGCCTTTCATCATAGAGACGGTATACTCAAACGGTGCTTACCGCCTCGCCAAACCCAATGGGGACTTGTTCATGATGCCCATCAACGACAAGTTCCTAAAGGAGTACTACTCTTGACATCCTTCAGACATGTACTTCTATCTCCACCCAACAAGGGAGTCTCTGGACCCAATCGTCGGGGCTCACGTATGATTCCCTTCCACAAAATCTTACGCTTCCGGAATCCAGCTCTTTCGTGGCATTCTATCCTCCAGTAGAAGGACAACCACGTCCACATTACCTCTGAGTTGCTCCTCTACGCCCTATAAAGTGAAATCCTACGCTCCGTAAGACTACGCTACCCATCATGTTTACCACGTCCACATTACCTCTGAGTAAACATCCCATACAGACAACCCCTGCGTTATCGTACATTGATCGCAGAACTTTCATGTCCATATTACCTCTGAGTAGTTCCGCTTTTCCCTCTAGAGTTATTCCTACCACGTCCATAGCACCTCTGAGTAGGAAGATTCCATCATTTGAACCCCATATTTGTCACGTCCATATTACCTCTGAGCAAATATGTTGGTTCTCTCAAACTTATTATCTGTACCTAAAAACCAAGGTGCGCAAAAGATAATGGGTCCACACAAATCATCAAGTTCATGACAGAAAGAATGAACACACCACAAAACTCTTTATTCTTTTTTAAAAGTAAAGGATTATATCCCCAGCAGAACTTTCATGTCCACATTACCTCTGAGTAGTTCCACATATCTCCCTCTAGAGTCATTCCTGCCACGTCCATATCACCTCTGAGTAGGAAAGCTCTACCATCAATCCCATATTTACCACGTCCATATTACCTCTGAGTAAATATGTTGGTTCTCTTTCTCTCTCTCTCAACTTATTATCTGTACCTAAAACCAAGGTGCGCCAAGGATGATAAGTCCACATAAATTCTCCAGTAGAAGTACCCAAACCTATCACATCCATACTACCTCTGATAGGATTGTCACACCTAAACAGCTCAACTGTTCATGCTTCTTGTTCAACGTATTTCAAAACTTGTCCAAAAGTTTTAAAAACTTTGAAGGGGGTCTTGTAGAAGCATGAAAAAGAAAGGATATTACTTTTAATCCCACATCGGAAAGGAGTAGAAGAGAGGCCTCATTCCACTCTATATATAGAGCCCTCTTGCCTCCTTTGAAGGGGGGACCAAAATAAATAAAGAAAAGGGAGCTCGTTATCCAGGGAGCCCGTTCGAGCCACAAAAAGTTGTAGTAGTTCTTCTCTTCTTCTGGGTTGGCTGCAAGTTCTTCACTCGCTGTCAAGGCAAGAAAAAGTTGGATTCTGAGTACTATGCGCCTTCGCGGGCTAGTACGAAGAACTCCAAGGTGACACGGGCCATGCGCCTCAAACGTGCTATGCCAACGGCAAACCAGAAGCATGCGCTCACAATCATGCGTGCTGCTTATGGTAAGCTATACAAAGTGGCGCAACATTCACTTGATCACCCCGGCGCTTGGCCTTGCCATGCGCCTGATGGGGGTGTAAAGGTGGCGCATCACTCATATACTCATCCTGACGCTTGGCTTTGCCATACACCTGATTATGGTACGAGTGTCATTCATATACTCACCCTGAAGCTTGGCTTTGCCATGCGCCTGATTAGGGTACGAGTGTTATTCATACACTCACCCTGACACTTGGCTTTACCATATGCCTGAAGAGGGTACGAGTGTCAACATCTCGTCACATGATTTACGTAATATAATCACTCACATACGTAGATCGGGAGAGACAACCATCATGCACAACTCTCCCCTTATGGGACATACTTGTGCTACGGTCGCCATGAACTGTTACTGCCGCAAGATAGTGGCTCCACCACCAAGGCAGTCTGTGTTCCAGCAGTTGCAAGATGCTGTGCCTGTCCGACATCGTCTCAGAAACATGATACTAATTGAAGACATTGTAACAGCCTACTCTCAACTAGGCCCATCACTCAGATGTCTCAGCTAGCTGCATCATCTCAGTCCGGCGTATCCCAGCACATCACTCCTCTCCGTCAGAGTGAATCACTTTCTCGTCAATGCACAGGCGCATCTACCAGCCTGGGGATCTCACCTTCTGAAGGAGTTCACCGTCAAAGCTTCTTCAAACAAGGAGAACCATCATCCACAGTATAACGTCTTGCCAAGGAGGAGGGTCAGTCGAATCCATCTTCGTCGAGAAGTCAAGGAAGAGACAACAAAACTCTCTCAAACTGTTGCTATTCATAGGCCAGGGCAAATCAAACCCATGCGCCAAGTGGCAACCTTCCCGAAGTCAGTGCAATGAACTTGTATTTATGATGAATGAATTCACCTCTCCGAATTCAGCTAAGCCAGAGAGCCATTAATGCCCCGAAGAACTCAACAGACGGATCAATGAAGATGTACAATGCAACAAATGTGCCCATCAGCACCAAGCGCCCCGTATGGATGTACCCAACAGAGCACAGATCCATACGAACACAGACCCATGCACCCAGTGGAGTACGAATTGACGCATCCACTTCGGCTCATCACCCCATCAAGCTATTAATGCCAAAGTGACAGAGTTGGCAGCACGTCCCCCGAGGCCCGAACAGTCAGCATCTTTTTCAGAAGACGAAGCATCGCTGACGTCAGCATCATTATTGCTTTTTTTCGGCGGTTACAAGCTACGAGACCGCCCAACCATTTCGTATGCGCCTTCGCAGCCATGTGCCTAAATCTTTGCATGCGCCTCAAAAGCCATGCGCCTCAGACTTTCCTGTGATCCCTAAAGACAGAAATCAAAGTCACTATTGAAGCCTCGCATGCGCCTCAAAAGCCATGCGCTCAGACTGGTTCGTGACTCCTAAAGGTTACATGCCAAAGTCTCCTCGTGCGCCCAATCCTAGGCGCATCCTATCAGATCACTCTCCACCAAATCTGAGATCTTCGAGCCATGGACCTACGACATGTGTCCTTTGATTTGATTCAGCCTATAAAGGGGTGCTAATCATCCAAGATCTCAGCAACTGAAAGATCCTCTCCATTACTACGTGTCAGCTCGGTCGTAGCCCACAAAGGCAACAGGAAGGGTTCAACTCCTCAATCAGAGCGTATCGTCCATGCGCCTCCATCAGCAATCACCACGTGGCATCCCCATAAATCGACGCATCCTATATATGCGCACATGAGCAGCCATCCTGTAAAGCTATAAATAGAGGGATCATTTTATTCTTCCACACACACACAGCTGCGAACCTACATATACACAGAGAGAGGCCGATACAGACACTCAACGACTTCTTCCTCTCCGCAAGCTCCAGCACCCAGAGCAACTCAAACCTTCAGAGAACAGATAAGCATCGTCAGATCGTCAACGGAGTCAATTGATTACCACTCACTCCATCGGCACAAGGGACCCAAATAAACAAAAGTGTACTCCTAGGACTACATCTAAGTCCTACATTGTAATACTATTCTGTTTGTAATTGAAATTTACAATTAAAATAATTTAATGGCAAACACCCATGTGCTCCTAAAATTTTATGACATTTCGTGAAGCGTGCGCAGAGAAATCCAATGCGTACGGTTCAGCCAGCACTGTGCACGTGGCTGAAAATTGTCGCTGACACGGCCTTCGTACGCGAATAGGAGGCAACAAGGACCAATTCCAGGAGCACGAGCATGAAGCCCTATACATGGGCTACCCAAGGACTCAATCTTGAAATACGACGTGGCTCGAATCACGAGCCAAGGGGCTCGACACGCGCCCACGAGCCCACACGCGCGCGTGCGTACAGCTACACGGGTTCGCGTGCCTTGTGTCGCGTGGATGCGACATGGTATCGTGTCAGTATGTCCTAGACCTAGACCTGGACTTCACATAGCTATGTGCACGAGCACGAGGCTTCTCGTTGTGCGTGTGGCGCTCAATCGAGCGAAAATGCACGTACACGTACACTTGTCAATGTACATATTTTCGGTTCTCTCAGATACGCACTCTGTGGACACGATACGGACACGGGTTCGACCTCGTGCGTACCCGAGCACGTCACACGCATAGACACCTTCGTGTTTGCCAAGTTTCACGATTTCTAGTTGAGTATTTTGCATTTTGGGCTTTGAGTTGGGTTTCGGGTTTCGACTTATCACTATAATTGACTTGTTTTGTTATATTTCGATTTTCTGAGAATTAACTCAGATTTTTTGAGTTTAAATGAGGTTAGATAGGTTCTGGACTTGTGGGTATTAGTCTCTAACTTTACATCCAAATATTTCTACCATATATGATATATATATATATATATATATCCTCTTTTGTTATTTCTATGTATAAGTATGTAATATATATATATATACATATATATATATATATATATATATATATATATATATATATATATATATATATTATATATATATATATATATATATATATATATATATTGGAGGATATGCGCGTTGCCCTAGAGCGCCGCATCTAGAGATCCTGGTCGAGCTTTGCCCCTTACCAACTCCGGCTAGGCCATTGGCCGGGCCGGCGTCAACAAAGGATGGCTATGTCCTTTGTCGATGCGGTCGTCGGCCGGGTTGAGGAACCTTCTCGCCTGGCCGCGCGACAGGTATCTTCATACAAAGGCGCTCCCGCAATCGCTTTTTCTGATGAGGAGGAACAATCTCTGTCTTCTCCTCTTCGGTTTGCTCTTGTGGGAAAGTTTTCCCATAGTAAGCCTTCCATAGAGACAATTCGTAAAGCCCTCTCTGGTTTTCAGTTCAAAGGGGAAATCAAAGCGGGCGTTATAGATTGTAAGCACATCCTCATCCGGCCTTCGCTGGAGGAGGGCTTCCTCCAACTTCGCTCAAAGGACGTTTGGTTCATCTCTCGTGCTCCGATGCGTGTTTTTAAATGGGATCCTGACTTCTCTCCAATGTTTGAATCATCGATCATGCCCGTTTGGGTAGATCTTCCTGATCTGCCTCATCATCTCTATGCGAAGGAGGCATTATTTGCGATTACTTCATTGATTGGTACTCCCCTAAAACTCGACCGAGCCACGACAGATCTTTCTCGTCCAAGTAGGGCCAGGATATTTTTTGAAGTAGATGCGAGCAAACCTATCCAATACAGAGTTCGGATAAATCGATCGCGTGGAAGGAGTTTTTGGCAGAATGTAGAATATGAGTATATTCCTCTGTACTGTTCTCACTGTCATCGTCAAGGCCATCAATTGTCGACTTGTAAATTAAAAAACAAAGGAAAAGAGGTAGTGCAACAAGAAACTCAACAACACCAAGGGGATCAAGGGGAGACAAGTAGGCCAGGGCCGATGGGATTGAAGGTCACATCTATATTACGACGCACCAATGAGGAAAGTATTGTTCCGGACGCTCCTCCTGCACAAAACCATGCAACTGCCTCGACATTAAACCCCCCAGGCCAGGATCCACCTGCCAATATTGCTCAAGTGGAGTGTAACGCCCCAGTCCTAAAATACGTAGGACTAGGAACATAGACATGCCAGCTGTATTTATACGAAGTATACTCCAATATATGGAAGCCTCGTATAAATACATAAGCTGTAAAATACAGTAGAACCATACTAATCTCATCCACACAGAATAAATGAATAAAAAATCATATAATGAGAATAAATTTGTCTTGATACAATATGTTGGGCGGAGATAAATCCACTACCAATAAGATAAGGGAAAATACATAAGAAAGAATAACTTTGGCAAGCGAAGCGAAGACGATCCAAATGCAATCATCCTCGAAGAAATAGTGAAGATCACGGCTAGAGCTAGAACACCTGCGAAAGACAATAGCACACACCTGGCAAGACAACCAGGTCCTCAGAGGGACGTAACAAGACACATAATAGCATGCCATATAAACTAAATAAATATTGCTCAATAAATAAGTAAATCGAATTTATAACATGGTCCAATACGCACCTACTGAACGAGCGTACCATCCCCCCAACCAAACAAGGACAGGAGATGGTAAACTAATTCACGGCGACGTATCTTTCTATGCTATGAATCCAATATGGTATCCGGACCCCAACAAGGTTCAATACCTTCTCATCGAAGTAGTAAGTCACACCTACAACCAAACAAGGACAAGATGTGACGAACTAATCCACGATAAGTTATTATTCCAAGTCACGGTCAGATACAAGTACCCAAACCAAAAGTACTCATACCTAACGGATAGGGTAGCCTACCATTCTAAGTGAAATGTTGTTAAGAACAATCCTTCCTACGCATGGGCCCTGACTGAATAGGATCGGCATAGTCCCCTCTTGGGCACCAGAGGCCCCAGCAGGAAGAGCATGTGTCATCAACCCCGTATCTCCAGCGGAGAGTCCGGGTCACAAGGGAAGTGCATCGAAGCCCATACGCTAAGGAATTGTCCTCCCCATCCATTGCCTACTGTGTTGTATCCACAACACAAACCACTATAACCGCTAAGTCAAACTAGCATGCAACCTCTATTAGCGGTTATTCCTATCGCACGGCTTGTACGTACTGTTGGCCAGCCAATCACGCACTTCCGTGTTCTACATGCGACACACAACTTCGTGTTTGCAACGTGTCAAGGCCAATGAATGCAATACACAAGGTGGTCTCTTAAATCTAGGTTTAATGTGAGAAAAATAATACACAGCAGGAAATAAAAATGAACAGTTATGCCATGTATCACAATTTATTTTGCATAAAGAAAATAAGTAATGCATGAAAATATGAGCTAAAATAATTAAACAGCTAATGGCAAGGTGTCTTGCCTGATAGGGCGCCTGGTGTGCTGCGATGATCAATGTGGCACGATCTGCAACTTCGGTACAATAACTGCATAAGGGGACCCCGGGTGGTGGCACGGACAGTTTCATTGGGTCCAGAAGGGTCAAATTAGTTAGGGACGATATTCGAGAGTTATAAGAAGATAAGAATACGACTAGCCAGGGACGAGATTGATAATCGAAGATAATTGGTATAAATAAATATTTAATAATTTTTAGAAATTATCTATATATAGATATTATATGAAAATTTTACTTTAGTCAAAATATATATAGACAAATACTCGGTAAAACCCAAAAATTAGTTTAGGCTTTAAAACATAAATTTTGTCAAACTATAGTTTTAGTTCAAAATCATAATTAAAATTCCATAAAAATAATATAGCAATATCCTTTTAGGAAATTGAAATCTGATTTGAAAATAAATATACGACTAGCCTAATATATACCTTATTACACATAACTTTCAAAATACTTAGTATATATTTTATTTGAAATAACTATAATAATAATAACTTCTCCTAATAGTATGAAGAAATATACTATAGTTATATAGTACTGGTAATATACAAAGAACAATAATAATAATAATAATAATAATAATAATAATAATAATAATAATAATAATAATTATTATTATTATAATTATAATAATAAAACATACTTAACATAACAACAAACAAAAACAAAAAGTAAAATAAAAATAAAGTAAATAATAAAAAAAACAAAAACCCAAAAGCTGCTGTCCATCTCTCGAATTGGGTTATTCCCATAACTGGAAGTAAGGAAAAGGGGCGGAAAGAGAGAGAAGGCTGAGAGAGAGCGGGAGAGAGGATGGCGGAGGAGCGGAGGGGGCTTCGCCGGGCTAGGCGGAGATCGGGAGTGGAGGCGGCGTAGGTAGGCGAGTCGGCGGGTGGATGAGAAGAGACGGCCGGCGGAGAGACGATTTGGCGCGGAAGAAGGCGGCCACGCGCGGGGAGCTCTCGGCGTTTGGGGGTTCGGCGGTGCTGAGCTCGGCGCGCGGAGTTTGGGCGGCGCCGGAGGAGAAGGAGAAGGGCGGTGGCGTATGGGCGGTCCGGCAGTTAGGGCTCGGAATTAGGGCGGCGGAGAAGACGCGTCGGTGCCGGAGTCAGTCAGGGCTCGGCGGTGGAGGGTTTCAGTCGGGGGTGTTGCGGCGTAGCCGGAGGCTCGGGGACGGCTGGACCCAGACGGATCTGGCGGCGGAAGCGATGTCGACGGGGTCGTCGGGGCTTACTGCTCCGGCGGCGGCCAGGGCGGTGACGCGCTGGAGGCACCAGCCGGAGGGGGTCCAGTTGGGTGGTTCGTCGGTCGGAGAACGCGGCGGAGGGCTGAGGTCGGCAGGGCGGCGCTGGGAAGCACGGCCACGGGGTTCGTCGCGGCGGTTCGGGACTACGGCGGAGGGTTCCAACGGCGGCGGCGCGGGGAATGGCTGGGGTCGGTGCTGGTCGGGCTTGCGGGATCCGGTCGGTGGTCGAGCTTCGGCCACGGCGAGGTGAGGGTCTGTGTGTTCAGTTTATTTCTTTTTCTTTTATCTTTTTCTGGTGGTTCTTGCCGAGATGGTGGTGGTGATGGTTTTGCCGGGGTCGGCCTGGGCTGGTTGGGCGTGGGTGAGGGTTTTGCTGTCACGGTGGCCACGGCGGTGACGGTGATGATAATGGTGGTGGTGGTTTGGGCTGACGGTCGGGAGAAGGGGCTGGCCGCGATAGTGACGGGGTTTGGGTCGGGGCTGTTGGCCGGAGTGGAGGTTAGGGTGTGGAGGCGTGGTGGAGATGGTCGGAGGCCGGGAAGGGGACAGGAAACTAGGTTTAGGTTTTGGGATTGGATATTAGGAAATATGGAATTCGTATTGTGTCGGGTTTGTCGATACGAGAGGGATGAATAATGTATATGTAAATAGTATTGGAATAAGATTGAAAAGCGGACACGGACACGAACACGGACACGAGGTACTGCACTTGTGGATGGTAGAATTTATTTGTGGAGGAATTCATGGAAGATGAATAATGTGGAGGAGTACCTGCCTATATTTATAGGATGTGGGAATTCCCACTTTGATAAGGATTAGGATTAGATTTTAAAACCCAAGTAGATAATTAAATTACTAAATTTAAATCAATTACATAATCCAAATCAAATTCAAAATTCAATTCAAATCTAATTTAAATTCTATCCTTTATTTTAAAACCAATTAAGATAACTCAATTTCCAAATATAGATATTTATGTACCATTTAAAATATATCCATAATTCAAATCAAGATTTGAATTGGTACAATATTTTCAAAGTATGTTTTCTAAAAATGCTATAATAATAATTTCAAACATACATTATTATTTAAAATAAACAAATAAATAATTACGAAAATATATGTTTGTACAAATAGATATACTTTTCCAATTTACCATTTTATAGAAAAAATTTATTTATTATATAAATGAAAGGCTTTTCATAAAAGTCATAAACTTGAAAATATTAGCTAGAAATAATTTTTATCTACATTAAAAATAATAAAATAATGTTTTTCAAAAATATGTACGTTCGTCCATATTTGCACTCGACGAGCAAGAAAAATAATTTCGTGCGCGACGTACAATACGAGTACGCGACGTACAATACAAAATTTTAAATCCGTACAAATATTAATAAATAAATAAAAAATAATTAGTAGAAATTTAGGGGTTTTACATCCTACCCAACTTAAAAGAATTTCGTCCTCGAAATTAAGAATTAGTAGGGGAAAGAGGGTACAACGGTAGATAGAAGGGTTCGAAGTTTATATGGTCGTAGTCTTGATTGAGGATACGATTGAGAGGATTGTAATCACTCTTAAATTCAAGTGATTAGAAGTCAAAATGGAAGAATTACGGTCGAGGGAATGGTCGAGTAGTTTTAAGACGAAGATATAGCAATATCGAGCGAGAATGGTCATAGTCGATGGGAAGGTTAGAGGGAGTTCTAGAATAACGCCCTCGCCTCCTAAAATAGGTGAAGGCGGAAGCAATATAGAGTTCGAAGATGATAATATCGAATACGAATACGTGATTCAAAGGCGACCGAACAATTTCAAAAGAATCGTCAAGGCAGTCGTGGATGGGATTCTAGAGGATAAGCTTAACTATGTCCCCATCCACGTAGAATAATAGACAAAAGTGAACCAAAGTGCACTCGGTTGATCAGACCATCATGCACCGGTTCTGATTAGACAATATGTTAGTGAGAGCGACCCAATTAACATATGTCTTGGACAAGCTCGATAAGGAATAAGCTTGCAAAAACTAGGCTACATTAGCATCATTAGTCAAAATGGTAAATACATAGGCACGAGAGATTTAGATAAAAAGAAGGTAGGATGATTCTAAGTCATATAGTTGTCCTATAGTCTTTCTTGTCCAAATCCTTGGTTGACTAGAAGGGTTAGGTCCTCTAGTTTCTAGGATCAAAATAAGTTTGCTAATATAGGTCATTAGGTCAAAAGGGGTTGCTAGTTCATAAGGTATTCTACCCAACTTAAAGAATTAAACTAATGGTGTTTTGGGACAACTAACTAGTAGGGTCAATCTCTAGCAAGCACGAAGGAAAGATAAGAATAGGGATGGAAGAAAGCAAGCAAGATGCAATTGATGAGTCAACCGGTAGATAAAATCAAGGAAGAGGTCAAGTATGTGGATGAGATCCTAAACTTCTAATCCTATTCGCAGGCTTACTTGGTACGGTAAAGTAACTAAACAATTTATGTCGACCTGCGTGGGCCACCACAAAAATATGTAACGCCCCAGTCCTAAAATACGTACGACTAGGAACATAGACATGCCAGCTGTATTCATACGAAGTATACTCCAATATATGGAAGCCTCGTATAAATACATAAGCTGTAAAATACAGTAGAACCATACTAATCTCATCCACACAGAATACATGAATAAAAGATCATATAATGAGAATAAATTTGTCTTGATACAATATGTTGGGCGGAGACAAATCCACTACCAACAAGATAAGGAAAAATACATGAGAAAGAATAACTTTGGCAAGCGAAGCGAAGACATTCCAAATGCAATCATCCTCGAAGAAATAGCGAAGATCACGGCTAGAGCTAGAACACCTGCGAAAGACAATAGCACACACCTGGCAAGACAACCAGGTCCTCAGAGGGACGTAACAAGACACATAATAGCATGCCATATAAACTGAATAAATATTGCTCAATAAATAAGTAAATCAAATTTATAACATGGTCCAATACGCACCTACTGAACGAGCGTACCATCCCCCCAACTAAACAAGGACAGGAGATGGTAAACTAATTCACGGCGACGTATCTTTCCATGTTATGAATCCAATATGGTATCCGGACCCCAACAAGGTTCAATACCTTCTCATCGAAGTAGTAATTCATACCTACAACCAAACAAGGACAAGATGTGACGAACTAATCCGCGACAAGTTATTGTTCCAAGTCACGGTCAGATACAAGTACCCAAACCAAAAGTACTCGTACCTAACGGATAGGGTAGCCTACCATTCTAAGTAAAATGTTGTTAAGAACAATCCTTCCTACGCATGGGCCCTGGCTGAATAGGATCGGCATAGTCCCCTCTTGGGCACCAGAGGCCCCAGCAGGAAGAGCATGTGTCATCAACCCCGTATCTCCAGCGGAGAGTCCGGGTCACAAGAGAAGTGCATCGAAGCCCATACGCTAAGGAATTGTCCTCCATATCCAATGCCTACTGTGTTGTATCCACAACACAAACCACTATAATCGCTAAGTCAAACTAGCATACAACCTCTATTAGCGGTTATTCCTATCGCACGGCTTGTACGTACTGGTGGCCAGCCAATCACGCACTTCCGTGTTCTACATGCAACACACAATTTCGTGTTTACAACGTGTCAAGGCCAATGAATGCAACACACAAGGTGGTCTCTTAAATCTAGGTTTAATGTGAAAAAAATAATACACAGCAGGAAATATAAATGAACAGTTATGCCATGTATCACAGTTTATTTTGCATAAAGAAAATAAGTAATGCATGAAAATATGAGCTAAAATAATTAAACAGCTAATGGCAAGGTGTCTTGCCTGATAGAGCGCCTGGTGTACTGCGATGATCAATGTGGCACAATCTGCAACTTCGGTGCAATAACTGCACAAGGGAACCCCGGGTGGTGGCACGGACAGTTTCATTGGGTCCAGAAGGGTCAAATTAGTTAGGGACGATATTCGAGAGTTATAAGAAGATAAGAATACGACTAGCCAGGGACGAGATTGATAATCGAAGATAATTGGTATAAATAAATATTTAATAATTTTTAGAAATTATTTATATATAGATATTATATGAAAATTTTACTTTAGTCAAAATATATATAGACAAATACTCGGTAAAACCCGAAAATTAGTTTAGGCTTTAAAACATAAATTTTGTCAAACTATAGTTTTAGTTCAAAATCATAATTAAATTCCATAAAAATAATATAGCAATATCCTTTTAGGAAATTGAAATCCGATTTGAAAATAAATATATGACTAGCCTAATATATACCTTATTACACATAACTTTCAAAATACTTAGTATATATTTTATCTGAAATAACTATAATAATAATAACTTCTCCTAATGGTATGAAGAAATATACTGTAGTTATATAGTACTGGTAATATACAAAGAACAAAAATAATAATAATAATAATAATAATAATAATAATAATAATAATAATAATAATAATAATAATAATTATAATAAAACATACTTAACATAACAACAAACAAAAACAAAAAGTAAAATAAAAATAAAGTAAATAATAAAAAAAAAACAAAAACCCAAAAGCTGCTGTCCATCTCTCGAATTGGGTTATTCCCATAACTGGAAGTAAGGAAAAGGGGCGGAAAGAGAGAGAAGGCTGAGAGAGAGAGAGCGGGAGAGAGGATGGCGGAGGAGCGGAGGGGGCTTCGCCGGGCTAGGCGGAGATCGGGAGCGGAGGCGGCGTAGGTAGGCGAGTCGGCAGGTGGATGAGAAGAGACGGCCGGCGGAGAGACGATTTAGCACGGAAGAAGGCGGCCACGCGCGGGGAGCTCTCGGCGTTTGGGGGTTCGGCGGCGCTGAGCTCGGCGCGCGGAGTTTGGGCGGCGCCGGAGGAGAAGGAGAAGGGCAGTGGCGTATGGGCGGTCCGGCGGTTAGGGCTCGAAATTAGGGTGGCGGAGAAGACGCATCGGCGCCGGAGTCAGTCAGGGCTCGGCGGTGGAGGGTTTCAGTTGGGGAAGTTGCGGCGTAGCCGGAGGCTCAGGGATGGCTGGACCCAGACGGATCTGGCGGCAGAAGCGATGTCGACGGGATCGTCGGGGCTTACTGCTCCGACGGCGGCCAGGGCGGTGACGCGCTGGAGGCACCAGCTGGAGGGAGTCCGGTTGGGTGGTTCACCGGTCGGAGAACGCGACGGAGGGCTGAGGTCGGCAGGGCGGCGCTGGGAAGCACGGCCACGGGGTTCGTCGCGGCGGTTCGGGACTACGACGGAGGGTTCCAACGGCGGCGGCGCGGAGAATGGCTGGGGTCGGTGCTGGTCGGGCTTGCGGGATCCGGTCGGTGGTCGAGCTTCGGCCACGACGAGGTGAGGGTCTGTGTGTTCAGTTTATTTCTTTTTTTTTATCTTTTTCTGGTGGTTCTTGCCGAGATGGTGGTGGTGATGGTTTTGCCGGGGTCGGCCTGGGCTAGTTGGGCGTGGGTGAGGGTTTTGCTGTCACGGTGGCCACGGCGGTGACGGTGATGATAATGGTGGTGGTGGTTTGGGCTAACGGTCGGGAGAAGGGGCTGGCCGCGATAGTGACGGGGTTTGGGTCGGGGCTGTTGGCCGGAGTGGAGGTTAGGGTGTGGAGGCGTGGTGGAGATGGTCGGAGGCCGGGAAGGGGACAGGAAACTAGGTTTAGGTTTTGGGATTGGATATTAGGAAATATGGAATTCGTATTGTGTCGGGTTTGTCGACACGAGAGGGATGAATAATGTATATGTAAATAATATTGGAATAAGATTGGAAAGCGGACACGGACACGAACACGGACACGAGGCACTGCACTTGTGGATGGTAGAATTTATTTGTAGAGGAATTCATGGAAGATGAATAATGTGGAGGAGTACCTGCCTATATTTATAGGATGTGGGAATTTCCACTTTGATAAGGATTAGGATTAGATTTGAAAACCCAAGTAGATAATTAAATTACTAAATTTAAATCAATTACATAATCCAAATCAAATTCAAAATTCAATTCAAATCTAATTTAAATTCTATCCTTTATTTTAAAACCAATTAAGATAACTCAATTTCCAAATATAGATATTTATGTACCATTTAAAATATATCCATAATTCAAATCAAGATTTGAATTGGTACAATATTTTCAAAATATGTTTTCTAAAAATGCTATAATAATAATTTCGAAAATACACTATTATTTAAAATAAACAAATAAATAATTACGAAAATATATGTTTGTACAAATAGATATACTTTTCCAATTTACCATTTTATAGAAAAAATTTATTTATTATATAAATGAAAGGCTTTTCATAAAAGTCATAAACTTGAAAATATTAGCTAGAAATAATTTTTATCTACATTAAAAATAATAAAATAATGTTTTTCAAAAATATGTACGTTCGTCCATATTTGCACTCGACGAGCAAGAAAAATAATTTCGTGCGCGACGTACAATACGAGTACGCGACGTACAATACGAAATTTTAAATCCGTACAAATATTAATAAATAAATAAAAAATAATTAGTAGAAATTTAAGGGTTTTATATGGAGGAGGAGAATACTCTTATAAATTTGCCAAACAATGAGTCATTAACTACTATGGACCCCACAACACTCATTAATGAAGCTCACAGCCCCGTGCACGAGTTGCCAACTGAAATAACTGGCATGATAAAGTCGATGGGAACTGCGCCAGATGTGATGACTTCGGCAGTGGCGGTTACTGCCATTAACACCCAGGTGGCAGCGATCGTCACAAACCAAAACCCTGACGCTGAACGGGCACTCGAAAAGGGTGAGCTGGTTGACGAGCCGGCAGTAGTAGGGGATTTACTTCCTCCCCCTCTTGCCTGCAGAGGTAGCTGGGCGGATGAAGTCGAATGCCTCAACGAAGGAATAGAGGAAGTCGATGGGTGTGCGGACGGAGTCCAAGAGCGTCAGCAGCATACAGAAGTCGGGGGCCTGTAACCCTCTGCAGTCTCCCAAAAGAAGCGGAAATCTCAGAAAATGGTGGCTCCTTCAGATCGAGTTACGCGATAATCCGCTAACTCCGCTCTCACTGGTAAACCCACGTCTTCCTCTAATGTTTAACACTCTCATTTGGAACGTTCGTGGTATTGCTAATCCCATGACCATCAAAAGAGTTAAAACTTTGGTTAGATTACATAAAATTGTCTTTCTTGGCATTATTGAGCCGAAGGTGGATAGAAGTCAACTTCTTCATTATCAGCTGAAGCTAAGTTTTGATAAGGCCTTCTCGAATGATAGGGGGAACATTTGGGTTATGGCTAAATCAAACTGTGACATCTTCCTGCATGATTCATTCGATCAAGCTTTGACTGTCTCGCTTTATCATCATATGCTCCCCACACCTGCATTATTTACTACTATTCATGGTGATAACACCAAGGAGGGACGTCGAACACTCTGGGAGAGACTCACTCATATGCAGCTTTCCATTCAAGCGCCTTGGACCATTGGGGGAGATTTCAACGCCATCCTTCGATCAGGAGAGAAAATTGGGGGGTGGCCTCCTGATCAGCTCTCTATTGAAGATTTTGCTAATTTTTTGCTCGAGATAGGTATGGTTGAGCTACCATACTCGGGGAGTTGCTACACTTGGATCAAGTCGAAGCAGGATGGACGTAGGGGCTCTCGACTAAACCGAGTCCTGGTGGATCATGCCTGGATGAATATGGCGTCTCTATCTTCAGTAGAGCATCTTAATAGAGCGGAGTCAGATCATGCGCTATTGCTGATCCACTTCAAATCTAATGTGGCAATGGACAGGAAGCAATTTAGATTTCTTGATTTCTGGGTTAAACATAACGATTTCAAGTCTCTAATTCAACAAGCTTGGGATTCTGTCGATCACCGTCTAGGCCTTACTCGTATGGCTCTTCGGCTGGAATCGTGCAGGAAGGCATTATCCATCTGGAGTCGTCAGACATATGGGGACATATTTTAGCAAGTGAAGCAAGCAGAGGATGACGTGTTGGCAGCGGAAATACAGTATGAGAAGTACAACACAGTAACGAGTCGTCAACTGTTAGCTAAGGCCACTGCTAATCTAAAACAAAGGGTGAATATCGAGGAAGCCTATTGGAAACAAAAATCTAGAGTGACATGGGACCTCCAAGGAGACAAAAACACTGCATATTTTCATGGATGCATGACAAATCGGAAATGCTCGCTACAGATTCATTCTATCACCAGGGAGGATGGGACCAAATTGACAGACAAGCAATCCATTCACGCATTTGCAAAGGAGTTCTACTCTAACCTATATCTAAGAGGGGATATACAGGAGAATGATGAGCTTGTTTCGAGCATCCCTAGACTGTTAACAGATGAGGAGAATGATCGGTTGATTGATGCTCCAACCTCGGACGAGATTTTTGACGCATTGAAGTCGCTAGATCAGAATAGTGCGTCAGGACCTGATGGGTTTACTCCTTTGTTCTTCATTACTTGTTGGGATATCATTGGCAAGGATATGACTGAGGCAGTGGGTCTATTTGTTGATGGTTTTGCGCTTCCTCGATCGATCACTAACACTGCTCTGGTCTTGATACCGAAAGTTAAGCAGGCTAAATCTTTCGGGGATTATCGTCCTATTAGCTTATGTTCGGTGGTGAACAAGATTATATCAAAACTTTTGTCACGTCGCCTAGCTCCGCTGCTGCCCCTTCTTATATCCTCTGAACAGAGTGGTTTTGTCCAGGGTCGAGAAATAGTAGATAATATTCTTCTTGCCCAGGAGATGATGGCCAAGATGAACAAGAAGAATAGAGGTGGTAATGTAGCAATTAAACTCGATATGATGAAAGCATATGATAGAGTTGATTGGAGATTCCTGATGAAGGTGCTGCGACAGTTTGGCATTCACAATAAATGGGTAGATATGATTCTTCGGCTTGTCAACAATTTTTGGTATGCTCCATTGATCAATGGCGAGTCGACGGAGTATTTTCAGGCTTTTAGAGGAATTCGACAGGGAGATCCCCTCTCCCCTGCCTTGTTCATTCTAGCCGCAGAGGCATTGTCGCACAATCTCAAGAAATTACCAGAGTCAGATGGTTTCACACACTTCATTTCTCCTCGTGGTTGCCCTCCTATTACTCATTTAGCATATGCTGATGATATACTCCTCTTTTCTGCTGGTGATCTTCAATCTATCACCAAAATCACAGAATTATTAGCTCGATATAAGATTGCTTCTGGCCAGTGCATTAATAAGACCAAATCTTCAATTTTTATGTCGAAAGTTGTCCTTCAGGAACGAAGGACTGAGCTCGCGCTGAGGACGGGATACAGTATTGGATCTCCTCTATTTACATACCTTGGGTGTCCCCTTATGGCTGGACAAAGGAACGGAGCTATGTATTGTTTTCCATAAATAAATTCACTTTATTTATTGCGTATCTGGGAAAATTACAACTGTGGGAATCTGATCTAGAAGACGATCACTTTATCCCTTGGACTATGCGAAGAAGAAAAGCTCTCAAAATTTTGACAGTAGATAACTATGTATCTATATAATGAATGAGAAAAAGAACTCTATTTATAGAGTCAAAAATAAAACTGAAAAGATAACTGTCTTCACAGCCTGTGCTTAGTTGAAAATCACGCAGGATTTAACATACGCAAGGTTGTGAGAAGTTACTGGACGTGGCCTGTAACTGTTGGACACATGGCGATCATGCATGAGTCGTGTGCAAGTTACAGGACACGCAGGCGAGAGATCAGTGGCATGGCTGCCACGTACTCCAATTTGATGAAATCCACGCAGACTTTGTTGAAGACAAAATCCACGCAGATTCGGAGTAGAAAGCTTCAAAATCTACGCAAACTTGGGGCAGGAAGCTTCAGGATCCACGCAGACTCTAAGCAAAAAGCTTCAAAATCCACGCAGACTTGAGGAAGAAAACTTCAGAATCCACGTAAACTTGAGATGAAGATCTCACAATACACGCAGACTTGAGATAAGACTGCCAGCTGTCTCGATTTGGCGTGCCTCGACTGACATAAAATCTCTGACAGTGATTGCTTTGTCAGTCGCATTAAATGACAAGAAACTCTTTTGGTATGCCAACTTGACGAAGGCTGAGTCTTGCTGAAGAAGATTTCGAAAGTCACGCAATAGTCGGCTGTGATCTCTCGAGTTCCGTACATACGTGGCATACGAAGAGACATTCTTCGACTGTCGTGCTGTCAGTCATAATGACTCTCTGACAAATGATGAGCTGTCTCTTCAGCGTGATTTGTAAATATTGTCCTGATCAACTGAGCGTGACTTTTGACTCTGTCCTGATCAACTCAGCGTGACTGTTATTTTTAAGGCCTACAAAACCTCCTTCAAAGTTTTCGAAAAAATAATAATTTATTTTGAAATACTTTGAAAACGAGATGATAAAATAAAATCAGTCACGCTGAGATGACTTTAAAGAGATATTTATTCCTGAATGATTGGACTGTTGGGATTCTGTGCAGTTAGGATCCCGTATCAATCTCCTAAATCGAGGCAAATTATGATAGGCCGTTTAGAATTCTTCATAAGCCTATAAATAAGCCATAGATTACTTCTTTCTTTCTTTACTTGCATTTGAAAGAGAGAACCCACAGAAGAGAACTTCATCTTCCCCGACGAACTCTTTCTTCCCCAACTTCTTCTTTCTCAGCAGCAATGGCTCCCAAGAATGCTGATGCTCAGGCCAAGGGGAAAGCCCCTGCGACTTCTTCGCGTGCCACTACTGACAGACTTCCTCGACAGGAAGTCCCGCAAGCTCCTATGCATCGTAAGTGATGGGAGAACATGAACTGTTGAAGACGACTTTGATGAAGATGAACTCCACATAGAATTTTTTTAGAATCTTAAGATAAACTTTAGAAATATATCCCCCCTTCTTAGGGCAAAGGATATTAATAAAGTATGCCCCCTCTTTAGGGTCGGCCATACTTTACATCTTCATGTTTACGAAGCTCTGTGTTCCACGCAAAGGAGCATGACTCTCATGACTCTGCGTGACTTTTCACATTGGCAGAAATGTCCATGTTTGAAATAGTCACGCAGCTTTCATGATGATGCTGCGTGATTTTTCATATGTTGACAGAGATGTCAATATTGAATTATTCACGCAGACTTCTGAGAGTCATCTTCTGGATAGATTAGTCTTGATCTGTCAGCGTATTTTTGTCATTTTTACTTAAATGTGATTCTGGCAATGATGCGTGACTTTCATCTTAATCTGTCTGGACTTTGCGTGAATTAATCATCCGCGTGAATAAATCACTCAGCATGTCATAGTAGTATATCCATATAGAATCTGCGTGACTTTTGAAATTTCTTTCAAATACTGTAATACACGCATAGACATAGATATATCTGACTTTGTCTTCTGTCATTTTCTGTAGTGAACATCCGAAGCGAAGAAGCAAAATATGAAGGGTGTTTGAGTTTCTTATTTAAGCATGATCTATCTCATGTACAATTCCCTCAATTTGATCTTCCTGAAGCAAGACTATCATTATTGGCCAATCAAGATTATACCACTTTACTCTGCTTAATGAATGGACAACCCTTTCAGAGTCTGGATCTGGTATCCCACAAGAAACCAGCATTCTTGTTTGGAGATGCCATAGCACAGAAATCTCAGCCGAAGGGCATAAGAGAGAAGGTGTGCTTCTACTTCGAAGGGGATGTGAAACAACCCATGTACTGGCCAAAGGTTTCCAGGGGTTTGTCAATTATGAGACTTATGCATGCCAGCTACCCGAGAAAGATGTCCTGGTATTTGACAGAATATCAGCAGGCGAAGGCAAGCCGTATTATTTATAGGAAAGAGGGATTTTTCAGTGCCCCAGAAGACCATGTATCAGTGTTTCGGGGTTTGAAGCCTGGATGCATACTACCTGAAGACTCAGCCATATTGATGCCGTTCAGGATGCCCATTTTCATAAACGAATTCATGTCCAACAAGAATGCATTCTATCCGACCGATTCGACGCCGAGGATGAACGGTCTAATGAATCAGAAGAATGTGAGATGGAAGACTTTAGTCCACTGGGCTTTAGAGAATTTTGAAACTGAGCTGAAGAAGATAAATCTCTATGATGCCGTCGTCAATTCGTCCTACGGCTTCAAGCCTAACCCTTTTCTGTTCCTGGCTTTAGTTGAGAGGTACAACCATAGGACGGGAACCTTTATGACTCCGAAAGAAGAGATGGGCATCGCCCTTCATGAGATGGAATACATCTCACACCTGCCTTCAAGCTCGCTGCCGTATGAGGAATATGTTCCTACGACAGAAGAGCTGAACTTTCTGTCAGAGAAGAACCCAGAGATGGTACATCTATTTGAAGAGATGATGTGCCATTTTGGCACATGTACTCTATATTACAAGGGTTCCAAGGATGAAGCTGGCAACCACATTCAGAAGTGGATGTCCTACCTTTTCATGAACCGTAAAAAGGATAATAAGAAAATAAACGAGAAGAGATGGTACCAGATCAGCAACTTCAAACCTTTCTCTGAAGGTGAAATCATTTATCTGCTGGAGAAATATGATTATAAGGATTTCACTATTACTGAAGACTGGTACGAGTTCAAAGCTGGCACCACTTTCAGCTCTTATGTAAGACAGAGTGGAAAGAGTCTGTCGAAGAACGGTCATCTGGCCGGATTCCTATCCCTGTGGTTGAGAAGATTCATCGTTCCTGGCTCCAGCTCCTTGGACAGGATACACAGAGGCGTTATCTTTGCAGCGGTGCGCCTTGTGTATGGTTACAAGCTGGATTTATTATCGGCGATGACCTGTAGACTGAATGCGGGTCTTCGGAATTTTGTCACCAACATGCTGTCTACTCAGAGGATGATGACTGAAGAATTCCCAAGGATAGAGATGCCCTTCACATATCTTTATGGTTGGCTTCTCCTTCATCACGATGGTCTGATACCTCCAGGGGCAGGAGGAAGTAGCAGTCTTTTTCTGGAGAGGTACTCTGGAGAGACGTTCTGGAAAGTTCACACCCTTCCAGAATGCAGAAATGTCTTGAATCGGGCATCACATTGGTCTATCCAATGTGTCCCTCCACCACAGGGCTATGAGAGTATGTCCTTAAATATGATGGACGGAGATATGGGGAATAGGTTAGACGATGTAACCTTTTAATGGTTGTAGAGGATCCGGCCTTCTCATCTAGTATACCGTCACGAAGAAATGGCATATCTGGAGCCATATTTACCAAGCCAATTTGCCAGACAATTCGGATATGACCAACCCCACGTTGGAAACGCCACCACTTGTCTATCTGCTCGTGGAGGGCTTATCGACGGAGCTCGTGCTTGGAGATATTTTGCGGGTAGGGATACAAAAGTTGTATTCTCTATGCCTAATCCTTTGTCTAGCTCGGGGCCAAAGATGCTTTACACATATGCTCGCTTCTATGTGTCGTCGAGCACCTTCAGGCCGAGTTTCAATCTAAAGACCTTTGTTGCAGAGGATGAATCGAAGAGGTCAAAGAAGAGGATTGTTATTCAATATTTCCCTCCGGAATCCGAAGATGAAACAACGGAGGTTGAACCTCTGTATGAATTATTTCAGGAGGGAAATTTTCCTGATAAAGTTCTCCCCCCTATATTTGTATCTCTTTCTAAGAGGAAGTGAAGCGATGAATCTGAGACTGTCTCCAAGAGGAGTACTAAGTCTCCAACATCTAGGAAAAAGAATAAAGGAGTCTCAGTGACTGCTACATCATCTTTAGGCGGTATCTCGGTTGATGAGGACGATGCCGCTGATAAAGACGAAGAGACTGATGAAGACGACGCTCCTTTGATAAGGAGGTCAAGAGGCAAATATGTCAAGAAGTCTATCATCAAAATTAAGGGCAACAAACTCCTAGAAACGATCATGAGTGGAGGAGTTTTGCCAAAAATCAATGAAGCAGCTTCTACTGAGAAGACCGAATCTGATGATATTCACCTTACAATAGCTTCAACTGAACAGACTGAAGTAGAGTCTGTTCAAGCTCAGGAAACAACTGCTCCGACCATAAGTGGAGTAGCTATTGAACCTTCGGAGACGAGGATAATCCCATTTGAGCATGGGACAGAAGGCGTCATTCAAGCACTGGATGACCAGATTGATTACTCTGAAGAAGCAACAGCTCCGGAAGAAGCTACCAAACAGTCAAAAGTTCCTGAAATTCAAGCTGAAGAAAACATTTCTTTGGCCAGCGGCGATGAAGACGTGCCGGCGTCTGAGCTATCAGCTGCTGATGATCTGTTAAAGAATGTTTGTCAAGATATCATTCTTCGACCCGATATTCCAGAGACAACTGAACCGGCAGCCAATACCGAGCTTGCTATCGTCATTGTTCCAGAGACTCATGAAGATGTAAATATCATTGATTCTGAATCAAAAGTTCATCCTGAAGACGAAGAAGAAGAAGAAGCTGAAGGAGGAGAAGACTGGCATGCTGGCACTTCGACTCCTTATGATGCGGATAAAGTGAAGGGGAACAGAATGGAGCTTAGCCCTGAACCTGTTCAATCACTGAACAACGCTGTAGCACCCAGTAATTCTGGAGCTGGAAGCAGCCATATAAAGCAGGTATCGGATACAATCATGGACCGGCTGCGAGAAGAAGCAAAACTCCCTCCACATACTGAATATGAACCTCAGCCAGGTAGAACTTTATTTCAGATTCTGTTTCCGTTGTTTCTTTTTTTTCTGTAAATGCTGATTATATTTTTCTTTAACTGTAGGAACTGCTGCAGCAATGAGTTCGACTCATGCTCCGCTTATCCAGGCTGATGCTGATGAAGGGAGTTCACACTTGCCAACTTCTCCGGTCGTACATACTTCTGTTCCAAGGTTTAAAACTTCTTCTTCCATGATGACAGCGACTCCTGGATTCGAGACTGGGCTAGCAAGAACCTTGGGAATATATCCGGAGATCATTTATTTATATCTAGATACGTATTCTAGACGCTTCTTGAAGGATGAAGCCATGCCCTTTTCTGATCTTCGAACTATGGTCAAGTTCCCACTGATGGCGTTGCGACATGCTGGTTGCGAATCTCAGTACATCTTCTTCAAACATCTCCTAGATGAGTTAGAAGTAACTATCCGAAAATACTAGGAGACCAAGAAGGAGGACATTTACTCTTTAACTGTAGCTGAGATTGATCAACTAGAGCATGAAGCACAATCCCAACAGGCAGCTCTCGAAGCATTTCTTGCCTCTTCTACTAAAAAATTAGTAGAAAAGGATGAAGAAATATTAGCTGCTCGTCGAAGAGTAGAGTTTTTAGATAAAGATAAAGCGTCCAAGACTGAAGAACTGAAGAAATTGAAAGAGGAATTAGCTCGTCTTTAAGAGCGTATTGCTGTCATGGAAACAGAGCAAGCTAATGTTGCTACTGTTTATATCTCTGAAGCCGAACGCTGTGAGACTCTTCAGAAGGAACGAGAATAGATGCAGGCGGAACAGATTGAAGAAGTCAATCGTCGCCAGTCTGCCATCATTATTTTTGATGAACAGAATATTACAATTGTGGCAGCAGAAAGAGTTAGAAAGACTCATGAAGAGAAACTGAATGCTGTTCTAGATCGTATTAGAGAGCTGATAACTCCAAATAAGTGAATCTCTTTTATTTTCACTTTCATTTGTATTTCATGTTTTGATTCTGGAATGAATGAAAATCCTTGATCTGATTTTTGGTTTTGCTATTTTGATAATGATAGATTCATAGAAAATATGTTCAGAGGTAAATAATACATGACATATTTCAGTAGAATAGAATATACAAACAAACTTTGTAATTATATCAGATGATATTAAACCAGAAATGATCTTAGTTTAATACTGATTGGAAAAAATAGAATTCAGACATAAAAATATCTTTGAACTCAATTTTTCATGATCTTTAGACTCGAAAATCAAAAGACTAGATGAATGAACGGTTTAACCGTCAGATTATAATGAACGGACGAACCGTCGGATGGATGAACGGATGAACCGTCAAGTATTAATGAACGGATGAACCGTCAGATGAACGGATAAACCGTCAAGTATTTAATCACTTTTCAAAACAGTCAATTGGAAGACAGAATGTTGCAGTAGAAGTCACCGATACTCGTATCGGAATCCCAAGAAGTAGTACTAGAAGAATCAGATCTCTTATCTTCGTCAGATTCAGGATCTTCATGGATAATATTGATGAAAGGAGTAGGAGCAATATAGCCTAATCCGCATTTCGTCCTCCCATATTTCAGAGGAGGAATACGAACAAGCATTTTTCTTCCTTTTCCACTATTGAGGCCCGTTCTGAAGTCATAGCCCATATTTTTGATGATGTCTTTAGATTGCTGACTATAGCGACGTAGTTGTAATCTTCTAGTATCATCGTTTTTGTCATCATCTTCTAAATCAGAAGGACTTTGGGGCCCTTTGTAAAAGAGTATTGGAATGTCTCCTGGCTTTCTGCTGGGAACTAGAAAGTATGAAGATTGTACAGGTTCTAGAGATATATCTGTATGAACAGTCTGTACAACTCCTATGGTTATTGTGCTCAAGTCATCTAACAAATGTAAATAACTATGAACATAATTACACACATCAGCGTACTGCAAAGATGGAGACTTTTTATTAAATGTAAAAGCAGCAGTATTTACATTGAAAGAAGGCTGAGCCTTAGAGATCTTAGCCAAGTCAATGACTAAAGGAGGAGAAGAAGAATTAGAGGGGTTTTGTTTCGATTAAGATCGATAACAAATGGCTCAGAAGAGGTGAGCTCCCTTGAAGCTTGAGATGGAAGAGTAATCCGCCCTCCAACTGGAATTAGCAGAGTATCCTGTGAAGATACAGGAACTATAGTACGCCCACTAACAGGAATGATCATTGTATCTTGAGCAGACGACTGAGGCAACGGAGAGATCCGTCCACTCACTGGAATGATGAAAGAACCTTCTCCAGAGGGTTTGGGAGATTGTTGCTGAGTAGCTCGACCTTTAACAGGGATTATTAAAGTCTCACTTTGTGAATCCTCTTTCTCCATAGCTTGTATGACCCTTGTATACTCTTCTTTGTACATTCGGGAATCATTGAAATAAGCTTCAACCCCATGGAAGGGATTTATATTAGCAACTTCTTTTTGTACTCTTCCATTGCTATCAATGTACTTAAAACACTGATGAAGAGTAGAAGGCACCACATTATTTTCATGAAGAAAGGGCCTCCCAAGAAGAAGATTGTAGGATCCCACGATCTCAATCACATAGAAAGTGACTTTGGATCTGAAATCGCCTATCTGAAGTTTCAGATGAATCTTTTCCAAAGGCTCGCTTCGGCTTTGATTGAATCCCAAGATAGTAGTAACCGTCTTAGAGAGCTTGTGAAGAGGGATTTTTAGTTCATTCAACAGACTCTTTGGCATTATGCTTATAGCAGACCCTGGGTCAATGAGGATACGATCTATCTTTATCGTATCGATATAACCAGTGTAGTAGAGAGGCCGATCATGTCGATTATCCTCCAATAGCATGTCGTCTTGTGTAAAGGTGATATTTGGGATAATCTCCAATATACTGTTGCAATGTAAGCAAGTGGCAGGTTCTGCATCTGGCTTCTTCAATTGTGCAAGACAAGAGTCTGCTTGAAGAAGTGCTTCACTTAACGTCTCCCAAGTTTCTTTAGAAAGACGTAGAAGTTCAAAGAGGGACATTCTAGCTGGAGTATTAGCAAGTTGAGCTAGAATATCGAAGTCGAAAGGCTTCTGAAGCCCAAGAGGAGGGGACTTCTTGATTGGTTTATCAAACCGAGCCTGTTGTTTACCTTTCTCCAGAACTGTGGGTTTAGGAGGAATAGGTTCAACTGGTGTAGTTGAAGGAACAGGTGCAGTAGATGATTCTTCTTCAGGAGGAACATTAGGAGCATCATTATCAGCTGGAGGGATATCATGAGTATCCTCAGTATTCTTGGAATAATCCTTTAGATAAGGTTTTCCTGTTCGAGTAGCAAGTGCTTCTTCCTTCTTTTGGCTCTGTGTCAGAGGTAGATCGAAGAGAAGTCATATGACATGACTTAATTTTTCCAGCCTTCTTGGACTTTCGAGAAGTAGTCTTTTGAGGAAAAGGAGATTCAAAATCTGCCACTAGATCAGGATGAATCCACATGAATCCACATGATTGCTCTGAAGATTAACTTCAAGAGTTTCTTTTCCTTTGCGAGCATTGTTTTTATTGTTAGTACCTTGACCTATTTCTTTGGGAGTCATCTGCACTCCTAAACCTTTGAAGATTTCAGCACTAATTTCTGCAGCCTTGGCACTAACTATGAAAGAAGGCCAGTCTTGGAATTGGGTGGATCCTGTCCACATGCTGATGATTGGCAATAAGTTTGATTTGCATGTGTCGATGGTGACAGCATCAGGAGTTCCAAGAGGCATCTTCAGAGCTTCTCTTCGAAACCGTTCAATGTAATCCTCTGTAGTTTCATTATTTTTCTGCTTGATTCTAATAAGAGCAGACATAGTCATGTCATTGAGCCCTTCATAGAACCGTTCAAGAAACATCTGTTTGAAACCGGCAAATGAGGTAATGCACCCATCTGGGAGACTTCTATACCATTCATAAGCAGTTCCCTTAAGATATCCAATAAACATCCGAGTAAGGAGGGCGTCACTTGGTTGCAATTGATCAGTCATCACTTCAAAGTGATTAATAAACTGACTTGGAGAAGAGGTTCCATCATAGAATGAGATAGTAGGAGGTTTGTATTTAGGAGGATGTGATACTTGCTTCCATTCTATCGGGTAAGGTTGCTTGATGCCTAACCTTTGTAAACCATCTTTCTGTTTGAATGCCTCGAATTGAGTTTTAAGATTCCTCAATTCTTCATTAACAACTCCAGAAGATTGTGGAGTAGTAACTTATAGAGAATAGTTAGGAGGAGGAACAGCATTGTAAGCACTACCCCCAGCTCTAGAGAGACTAGGATTTGGTTGAGCTAGTCCAGGAGTATTGGATTGTACTGCTGGAGGAACTTGTACTGGACTTATATCAGTGTCAGTTGGTATGGCATCTGATACAGTCTGTCGATTCTGCAACTGAGCTGTCATGAGTTCATACATCGACTTTATAGTATCAGCCATAGACTTCATTTGCTGTTCCAAAGAAGCAATTCTTTGGTCCTGAGGAGTCACCGAAGAGGAAGGTTCATTGTTCAATACAGTATTCCCATCCACCATATATGTAGTGACTGTACGAGGGATTATTGATGAATTAGTGGATGTTGTATGCTCTGAATCGCTGCTTCGTGCATCAAAATCATTTAAAGGAGAACTACCCCCAGTAGGAAGAGGTAGAAAATTAGATTCTCCTAGAAATTCAGAATCATCTTCAGAGATCAAATTTCTTTGACTATAAGCTAAGACTCTTGCTCTGGTGTTTCTATATACTCCATCTGGACCATCAGCTCTACCCCCAGCATCCCGAGAGGTCATGTTGACAGAAGCAAACAAAGGCTCATCTTCATCAGGCATAGGTTCACACTGAATCCGATTGAAGACAGATTGTCGTTTAGTTTGACATCTGCATTGCATTGTAACTCTTGGCTGGAAGTCACATTCATGATCAATATGGTCATGAGCCATTGATTGACATCTGCATTGAATTATGACTCTTGGCTGGAAGTCACGCTCAGCATGATCTTTTGACACAGAATTACTCCTTCTCTTCTGTTGAAGATATTCTCGTAAATCTGTTTGTGAAGATTAAGGAGTATATTTTCTGTTCTTGGTTCTTGATGGCTCTTGATTATATAAAGAATGATTAATATGAGCCACATAGTTTCTAGCATACTCTGCATCTGGATCTTTTATCCTTGTTTCCAACTGATGTGGTTTCTTAACACCAGAAGTGCTAAGTTTTGTTCTTAGATCAATTGGAGGTGACACATTAGTTTTAGAAACTTGGAGTTTTCCTTCCATTGATCTAGATATTTGCAGAGAAGGAAAAATAGAACCATCCCTTGGATTAGGAGTCGGTAACAAACCCTCTTTTATGGACAAATTCTGTGCCCAATTTGAAGAAGTCATAGAAGAAGACGTTACAGAATGTTTCTTCTTAGACTCATTCAAGGTTTGAGACATAGAATGTCCAGAAGGAAGAGTAGTCAAAAGACCATCTCCTTTTCTTTGACTAACAAAATTGTCAGTCAAAGCTGTTCCTGAAGTAAAAACTACAGGAGCAGAAGGAACAACTAAAGAGTTATTCCTTTTCGAAGGGACTTTGTGTGGAAGACCACCCCCAGTTCTAGTAGAACTTGGCAAAGAAGAAGAGATAGCTAAAGAGCTATTCTTCTTAGATGAGATACACGCTGAAACAGACTTGGTTAAAGAACCAGTACTGTTAGCGTGACTTTTAACTTTAGAAGTACAAACTGGAACAGACTTGGCTAAGGAACCAGTGCTGTCAGCGTAACTTTTAATTTTAGAAATACACACTGGAACAGATTTGGCTAAGGGGCCAGTACTGTCAGCGTAATTTTTGGTTTTGGAAATACACACTGGAACAGATTTGGCTAAGGAGCCAGTACTGTCAGCGTAACTTTTGATTTTGGAAATACACACTGGAACAGATTTGGCTAAGGAGCCAGTACTGTCAGCGTGATTTTTAGTTTTAGAGAGACACGCTGGAACAGATTTGGCTAAGGAGCCAGTACTGTCAGCGTGACTTTTAGAGTTGAATTTGCACGCTGGAACAGACTTGGCTAAGGAGCCAGTGCTGTCAGCATAACTTTTGAATGCTGTCATCTTCGAGCGCACAAGAGTATGCGTGCTTGCAATAGAGTTCTTGCCAGTGTTAGGAGTAGACACTGTGGCAGAGACTTCACCATTGACTACCAACTGATTCTTAGGGACATAGACAGAGTGTTCCTTCGACTTGGCAGTGATGATGGGGGCTGAAGTAGACTTGCCACTCTTAGCCCGCTGCATTTCTTCATAGGCGAGTTGATCGAATTGGATCGTCATCACCTTTTTCGTCGAGCCGATTGACGAAGTGTCGGATTGAGTTGTTGCCATCTCAGAAGAGGAGATGGTTTTCCCCAGCAGAGTCGCCAATTAGTTTTCCATAAATAAATTCACTTTATTTATTGTGTATCTGGGAAAATTACAACTGTGGGAATCTGATCTAGAAGACGATCACTTTATCCCTTGGACTATGCGAAGAAGAAAAAGCTCTCAAAATTTTGACAGTAGATAACTATGTATCTGTACAATGAATGAGAAAAAGAACTCTATTTATAGA
The DNA here is from genome assembly GCA_029216955.1 of Iris pallida. Lineage (NCBI taxonomy): Eukaryota > Viridiplantae > Streptophyta > Magnoliopsida > Asparagales > Iridaceae > Iris > Iris pallida. The sequence goes on from JANAVB010021797.1 coordinate 15,010,246, forward strand.
GTCAAAAATAAAACTGAAAAGATAACTGTCTTCACAGCCTGTGCTTAGTTGAAAATCACGCAGGATTTAACATACGCAAGGTTGTGAGAAGTTACTGGACGTGGCCTGTAACTGTTGGACACATGGCGATCATGCATGAGTCGTGTGCAAGTTATAGGACACGCAGGCGAGAGATCAGTGGCATGGCTGCCACGTACTCCAATTTGATGAAATCTACGCAGACTTTGTTGAAGACAAAATCCACGCAGATTCGGAGTAGAAAGCTTCAAAATCCATGCAAACTTGGGGCAGGAAGCTTCAGGATCCACGCAGACTCGAGGCAAAAAGTTTCAAAATCCATGCAGACTTGAGGAAAAAAACTTCAGAATCCACGCAAACTTGAGATGAAGATCTCACAATACACGCAGACTTGAGATAAGACTGCCAGCTGTCTCGATTTGGCGTGCCTCGACTGACATAAAATCTCTGACAGTGATTGCTTTGTCAGTCGCATTAAATGACAAGAAACTCTTTTGGTACGCCAACTTGACGAAGGCTGAGTCTTGGTGAAGAAGATTTCAAAAGTCACACAATAGTCGGCTGTGATCTCTCGAGTTCCGTGCATACGTAGCATACGAAGAGACATTCTTCGACTGTTGTGCTGTCAGTCATAATGACTCTCTGACAAATAATGAGCTGTCTCTTCAGCGTGATTTGTAAATATTGTCCTGATCAACTGAGCGTGACTTTTGACTCTGTCCTGATCAACTCAGCGTGACTGTCATTTTTAAGGCCTACATGTATGAGGAACTTCTTAACCGAGTTCGGAGCAAGTTAGAAGGATGGCATAACAAAATCCTATCTCCAGGTGGGAAACTAGTGTTAATCAAAGCTGTTCTTACATCAATTCCTGTCTACACGATCGCGGCTTGTAATCCTCCCATTGCAGTCTTGCATCGTATGGAGAGCATGTTCTCGACTTTCTTCTGGGGAGCTCAAGATGGGATAGTGAAAAGAACATGGCTTGGTTGGGATAGGATGGCGAGAACCAAACAGGAAGGAGGACTGGGCATTAAAAGGCTTGAGGAGATGATGAATGCTTTTACGATAAAGCTATGGTGGAAATTCATGACGCAAGATAGCTTATGGACAAACTATTTCACTGCTAAGTATTGCTCGACTACCTCTCCAGCTAATGCTGTTATCACATCAAATGCCTCTCATGTTTGGAAGAGATTGCTATCGGGAAGGGACATGGCTCATCACAACATTTTGCAAGTCAATGATAGCTGGATATGGGGGACTACTCAATCAGGTACCTTTACACTCTCATCAGAATGGGACTTAGCCAGGGTGCACAGGCCTATACGTCCTGACTTCACTCATATTTGGAGTCCTTGCATACTAATCAAATGGTCGGTGCTTACATGGCGAATTCTACACAACAAGCTGCCTACAGACGGCAATATTGCTCATCTTGGTTATAGTCTTGCTTCTAAGTGCCACTGCTGTGTTAACAGTCAGTCGGAATCACTTGAACATATTTTAAATCAGGGTGATATGGCTATGGAAGTGTGGAGTGCTCTTCAACAATCATACAGTGTCAAGTCTCGTGGTCGAACTCTTCTTGCTAGGCTGCATGACTGGTGGAGAAAAAAGAAGAAGCATAGAAAGGAGATTGTTGCTGCTGCAGTACTATGGGTACTTTGGAAAAATAGAAACAAAATGCGATATGAGAACTACTCATATTCTGTAGAGAAGTTGGTGGCAGAGGTCCATAGACAAGTGGGGAAGGCAAGTATCAAGTGTAGATATGTTTAGTGTCGTTTTTTGTACTGGACTTTGGTTTTTGTTCAATAAAAGTTGGCTTGTTTGGAATATATATATATATATATATATATATATATATATATATATAAAATATATATATATATATATATATATATATATATATATATTTTATATATATATATATATATATATATATATATATATATATATATATATATATATAATATATATATATATATATATATATATATATATATATATATATATATATATACAATGACTAATGTATAGGTATAGATACAATATATATATATATATATATATATATATATATATATATATATATATATATATATATATATATATATATATATTTTTTTTTATATATATATATATATATATATATATATATATATAATGACTAATGTATAGGTATAGATAGGTTGTGGTGTATATATAGATATATATATCAACCTCAGATCTGAAATTCAATCCCCTATATATATATATATATATATATATATATATATATATATATATATATATATATATTTATATATATATATATATATATACAAACAATGACTAATGTATAGGTATAGATAGGTTGTGGTGTATATATAGATATATATATCAACCTCAGATCTGAAATTCAATCTCCTCTTCGTGAACTCACCATTTTCCTTTCCTTCCTATGTATATATGTATACATGTTAGCATATGTATATATATATATATATATATATATATATATATATATATATATATATATATATATATATATATATATATATATATATATATATATATATATATAAAAAAATATATATATATATATATATATATAAACTTGTAAAGAAGGGGAAAAGTAGAGGGGGTGTGTGTGTCGAGTGATGGGCTTTCTGTTTTGACCCCCATAGCAGCCATTCACTCGACACACACACACACACTCTACTTTTTCCCTTCTTTACAAGTTTATATATATATATATATAGCTCCATGGTCTTCGTCTCCCCCCATCCCGTGCTTCAGCGCTTTCCTCGCCGGCCGGCCTAGGCCGGCCACCCCCTCCTCCGGATCTGCCCTCGCCCGCCTTGTCGTATGCCGCCTCCGTTGATCCCCCTGGACGCCGGAGGTGTTGGAGTGGCTCCGCCAGCTTCACCTCCTCTACTCGCCCCCTCCTCTTCCTATCTCCCCTATCGCATCTTCTCCTCCCCCGGCGTCTCCGGTTGCTCCTCCTCCGCAGGACCCACGGAGCAGCGCTCTTCCCCCTGCTCCGTTCTCGAGCGGGTCGTCCTCGCTCCCGCAGCCCTCGCTGGCAGCCCCTCTGCCCATCTCTGCCCCGGCGCTGGCCTCCGCCGGAGTAGGCGCCGCCGGTGTCCTGGCGCAGAGGCCACCAGCTCCCGCCCCCTTGATTTCGAATCCTCCCCCCACCTCTCGGGAGCAGCACCCCTCTGCAGAGATGGTATCGGGCCCCCCGCCCCTGTGTTCCTTGGGCCCCGTTCCCACGTGGGTTTGCCTCTCGAGGCCTACAATCCCCTTTGCGCGGAGCCCTCACCTCTCTCCGCGCAGTTCGAGACTGGCTTCCTTCCCCTGCGCACGGGAACCCCCCTCCTTTGCGCAGAATGTGATTGGATCCCACTCCCTTTGCGCGGAGCACCCTCCCTCCTCTGCGCAGTTTGAGATTGGATCCTCCTTTGCGCAACTCCATTCTCTGATGGCCTCTCTCGTGTCGCAGCAATCCTGGATGGCGCAGGCGCTTGGTGGCCTTCTTACCTCTGCGCAATCTAGTGTCACCCCTGTCTCTCCCCTCGGGGCGCCACCCCCCCTCTCTGAGGCGCTATCCATCCCTCACCCACCCCTCTGTGCGCAACCCCCTCCGTCCCCCATTGTCCCCGCATAATCCAGTCTTCCCCTTGGTGTTGCTGTTGCCCAGTGCCATCCAGCGGCCTCCTCAAGCCCCTCCCTCTCCCCTGGCGTCTTCGTCCACCTTAGCTCGCATCCGCCCTCCTCCTCATCACCCGCCCCCGAGACCGCTGCTGCCCTCGCTTCTCGCTCTCAAGCGGCGCTCGACGCCCCTGCCTTAGTCCCCGAGGCCGTCCCCTCCGGCTCGTATTCCCCCCCGGTGGCCCCCCAGGGTCCGTACCCCAGGGCGGTCGCTCCACCTTCCTCTGCCTCCCCGCTCGTTCGGCAAGGCCCCCCTTCCCCACCCTCCCCCTCCAGCTCCGGGGCATCCCCCTTCCCCGAGCGGCCATTCTCCCTCCCGCCCTGCTTCCGCAGGCCCCGCTACCTCTGTTCCGCCCACCCCCTCCTTTGCCGCCGTACTACGCCCGGACCTATCTCCTTCGAAGGGCTCTATCTTCCCCGACGTCCAGCTGCCAGACGTCGACTTCCCCCCCGGGCACTCCTCCCCCGTCATTCCCTTCTCTGAATCGGATCTGTCGTCGCTGTCTGCGGCCTTTCCTCACACCTTCATCCTTAAATTTTCCTCCGGGTGTCCCAAGCTTCCTAGGGTGCAGGAAGCGATCGCCAAATGGCATCTATCGTCCGACTACCGAGTGGCACCCCTCGACCCCAGACACATTCTCCTGCACCTATCCTCCGACCGCGATCACAAGACCGTGTGGTCCAAGGGAACCTGCAAGATCGACGCCCACCTGATGAAGATTATCAAGTGGACTCCGGAGTTCAACACTAAAGAAGATTCGGCCGCGGTGGCAGCTTGGGTTACCCTCCCCAACCTCCCTCTAATCTGCTTCGTCCCTGCGGCGCTCCAGCGCATCGCGAACTCCTTCGGGACGTACGTGGCCGCGGCGCCCGAGACAAGCAACCTCTCCAAAGCCCACTATGCCAAAATCTGTGTCGAAGTTGACCTCTCTGAAGAACCCCCAAATTTCATCACTATCGAGCTTGGCAACCAAACCCACATCCAACAAATCCTCTACGACAACCACATATTGTACTGCAACCATTGCCACCTCAGAGGTCACAATCCAAAGCACTGCCACCGCTTGCATCCGGAGCTTAAGAAGAAGACTTCCAGACAAGATAGCGTCCTCTCGGAGGGGAAGCACCCCAAGCTGCCCCTTCTCTCCCTCCCAAATTCTCACATTAGATTCGACTCCAGCATCGACGTCCCCGCCTCCAGCGACCCTCCGAGCAGAGCACTGGTCCCCTTCTCCCCCCAACACATAGAGATCTCCAATAAATTCGCCATCCTCGACTCTGAGGATCCGGAATCCGGTAACCCACCAGAAGGTTACAGCACCCTCGATACTCCGGCCCCATCCCCCATCTCATCGTACGCGAAAGATGCCTCCGTCCCAGGCATTACAGACCACCAACTACTCTCCATCAGCCAGGGAGGTGAACCCCCAGCCCAACCCCCCTCCCCTGGCACCCACCAATCCTCCAGCTCCATCCCCGTCGAAGACGCCCTTGCAATCCTCGGACCCGACCAAGTCAGGAGAGGTCTTCAGGTCCTAGCCGCAGGAGCTCCCCTCCAGCAGTTGTTGATCGAGAGTGCTCACGACTACCTAACTATCCCCTCGAAGGACACAGCTATCGACTCAGCCGGCAATCAGATAGATCCCTCCGACCATGGAGAGACCCACAAATCCCCGCCGCAGGACCCCACCTCGGACCTGGCCAACCACCATCGGAGTCATTCTGGCACCGACAAAAAGTCACCATACTTACCAGATCCGCCGCCAGACGGAACAAAAAACACCCCAACAACTCCCTAAATGCTTAACATCATATCCTGGAATGTTCGAGGTCTGGCCAACAAACTGACATTACGGAGAATTGCCAGTCTACGGAAAATTCACAAGATCGACATCTTCATCATCATAGAACCTAAAATCCCCTCCAAACGTCTTAAATCCACCCAGTTGGCCCTGGGTCTCCCAACGGCTATTGCTGGCAGGCACAACATCTGGATTCTCGGATCGCAGGACGTCAAACTCGACATCATTCAGGACACCCAGCAAGCTCTCTCTTGCTGGATCGCTCACCCCTTCCTTCCGGAGCGGGCCATCCTTTCTGTGGTCCACGGAAGCTGTGTCATCGCAGAACGGACAAACCTCTGGATAGACCTTCTCGACACCTACCACCACAACCCCAACATCCCCCGGCTTTGCATAGGGGACTTCAACGCCATCACCTGCAGAGAAGAGAAGATCGGAGGCCGTCCCCCGCCACTCTCAGCCATGCAAGACTTCAACAACTTCATCTTCAACGCCCACCTCACTCCTCTCCAGTTCAAAGGCAGCGAATTTACCTGGTGTAACATGCAGGACGGAGACCGCCGCCAATACTCCCGATTAGACAGAGCCCTCACCAACGCCAGTTGGCATAACATAGGGATCAGATCCATCCTGTCCCATCTCAACTCTACTGAATCTGACCACGCCCCCATCCTGATAGAAATCAAAAAGTAATCCCAACCTCCCAAAAAGAACTTCCAATTCCTCGACTTCTGGACCGACCATCCGCAATTCCTGAGCATCGTGGCCGAAGCGTGGAACAGTCAAGACTCCCCTAACCCTCTGTCGCGGGTCAGTAATAAGCTCAAAGCCACTAGAAAAGCCCTTTCCAAATGGAGCAAGCAGGCTTTTGGGGACATTTTTCAAGCCATCCGTGTCGCTGAGGACGATGTTACCAGAGCAGAAGCCTTATTCCTTTCTGACCATTCCTCGGAGGCCAGGAGAGCCTTGAATCTCACCAAAGCCATGCTCAAATTTAGGCTCAAAGTCGAGACCGAGTTTTGGAAGCAGAAAGCCAAGCTGAAGTGGGACATCGACGGGGACAAAAACTCCAAGTTTTTCTACGCCTGCGTCAACGAAAAAAGAAATAAACTCTCGATACACCACATTGCGGATGAGCGAGGCAACACCAGATCTGACCAGAAAGGGATCCAAGAGGCGGCCACAGAATTCTACACCAAACTATTCTCCAAGGAGATGGTCCACAAAGATACTTCATTCCTTGAACAAATCCCCACCATCATCACCGAACCCGACAACGCTTTGCTGGAACGCCCGATTTCCGAACAAGAAGTGAAAAAAGCGGTGTGGGCCTTGAACGCGCACAGTGCTCCGGGACCTGATGGATTCTCTGGCACCTTCTTCCGTACTTGCTGGGATATCATCAAGCAGGACATCACCGAAGCGGCTACCGCCTTCCTGGAAGGAGCTCCCCTCCCCAAGGCCATATCCAGTGCCAACCTCATACTCATCCCGAAAAAAGACAACCCCAATTCCTTTCGCGATTTTCGACCCATCAGCCTTTGCACATTTACCAACAAAATTTTCTCCAAGATCATCACAACAAGAATGACAGAGACTCTCCCCAAAATCATCTCGAAGGAGCAAAGCGGATTCGTTCGCGGTAGGAACATCCAAGACAACATCATGCTGGCCCAAGAACTTATCACCTGTATGAAATTTCCAGCTAGAGGAGGCAACATTGCTATCAAAATCGACATGGAAAAAGCCTACGACAGACTTGATTGGAAATTCATGATTTGGGTCTTCAGAGCCTTCGGTTTCTCCGAGAATTAGACCAACATCGTCTGGAGATCCATCAGCAACTCTTGGTTCTCCACTGTTATCAACGGTCAAGTAGACGGCTTCTTCAAGTCTAGCCGCAGAGTCAGACAGGGCGACCCTCTATCGTCTACGGTCTTTATCATTGTGGCCGACGCCCTGAGCAGAAACCTCAACAACATGGTCAACACCCCTAACTTCCAGCATTACCACACCGCTAGCGGCTGCCCTACCATTACCCACCTGGCCTTTGCTGACGATTTACTCATCTTCTCCTCCGGAGACATTGGATCGATGGAGGTGGTCCACAATACCCTGTAACGGTACTCCAGATGCTCAGGCCAGAAGATCAACCTTTCCAAGAGCGTGATCTACGCCCACCACAGCTTCAAAATCGAGAACGCGACCAGACTCACCAACCTAACTTCCATAGCGGTGGCCCATCCCCCTTTCAACTATCTCGGTTGTCCCCTGGTGTACGGAAGATCTAACGCCAGCATCTTCGAGTACTTGATCTCCAAAATTAGGAACAAAATCGAGGGATGGCATAACGCCACCCTATCCCCAGGAGGGAAAATAATCCTCATTAATCATGTCCTCAACTCCGTTCCCATCCACACCCTCGCGGCCTGCACCCCGCCCCAGAAGGTTATCGCGACGATTGAGAAGATCTTTTGCAACTTTTTCTGGGGGCACAACAAGGGGCAAGACAAACATCACTGGGCCAGCTGGGACACTATGGCTATCCCCACCGAGAAGGGCGGTCTAGGTTTCCACAAACTGGACCACATTGTCAATGCCTTCTCGATGAAACTGTGGTAGAAATTACGCACCGGCCAAAATCTTTGGACCAAGTTCATGAAGGCTAGGTACTTCAAACACAACCACCCGGCGACGGCCTCCGCCAATAGCAGATCTTCTGCGGCTTGGCGTTGCATCCTTCGTGGTAGTGAGCTGGCAGAGCCCGCGATCAGACTCCAGCTGGGATCAGGCGAGGTCAACCCCTTCCTGGAAAGGTGGACTGGCGACAACCTTATCCCGAACATCACATATGTCCCCAGAAACTGCATGATCAAAGACCTTTGGAACCACACCCATAACGTTTGGAATTGGGACAGGATTCGAGAATGGTCAGGCGTCGATACTGTGAACAGCATTCGCCAGCATGGCTTGACCATCGGGGCCGTCGCTGACAAGCTGAGATGGTCTCCGGCAGCCTCTGGCACATTCTCCGTACGGTCGGCGAGAATCATGATCCAAGAGAACATGCCAGACCATTTCATTTTGCGTTACTGGCACTCCTGCATCCCTAAGAAATGGTCCTTCCTCTTGTGGAGAGTCATAAAAAACAAATTGCCTACATATGACAACCTCACCTCCATCGGCTTTAGCCTGGCGTCAGCTTGTAATTGCTGCACTGAGCGCCGGACGGAATCTATTGATCACATCTTCCAGGAGGGAAGCCTCCCTGAAAGAATCTGGAGCACCCTCAACCGCCACTACAACACCTTTCCTGGAGACGGGCGCTTTATCGATCTCCTGGCCCACTGGGGTGCCATCTCCCACGGCCACCAGATCGTTGCAGCGGCCACCACCTGGGCTATCTAGAAAAATCGCAACAAAGCGAGATACGAGGGCCACCAATACTCCGTCGATCAGCTAATCCGAGAAATTCACAGGCAATACCGTAAACGTAGTTCCATCTGCTCCCACACATCGCCGGCACTCGGGCATCCGATCCTCCCTTAGTACCCTCTTTTGTGTCTTACTTTTTCCTCGTATTCGAGTCTGGTGGCGGCTGCGTCCGTCCCTCTCCTCCCTATTTCCTTTTGTGGTATACTTTTTCCTTGAACACGTGCTAGGCTTCCGCTTTTTGAGCCTTGATCAATAAAATATATATATATATATATATATATATATATATATATATATATATATATATATATATATATTGCATTGAATGAAGATATATAAGTATATATATATATATACTTATATATCTTCATTCAATGCAATATATATATATATATATATATATATATATATATATATATATATATATATTTATATATATATATTTATATATATATATATTTATATATATATATATATATATATATATATATATATATATATTGCATTGAATGAAGATATATAAGTATATACAAATGTGCTTGCTATTGAGTGTAACCTAGGGAGTAATGAGTCAGTTTAGGATTGACCCAATAAGCCTAGATTAGTTGAGTTGACTAGCAAGTTGACCAAGTTAACAAAAGTCAACTTTGGGTCAAACTTGATCCAAATCGACCCAAACGGACTTAGAATGACTTGATAACTTGTGTTTGACCTAAAAATTAGTAAATGGACTAGTTGAGTTACAGTTGACCAAGTTCGACCATGATTGACCAGAGTTGACCAAGGGTTGACTTTGACCTAGAAGTACCTAGAATTATGTAGAATTGCATTGTAGACCTTTTTATGATATTTTAGACCATGTTGTGACTTATGGTTATTTTAAATAGGATTACATCACTCCAGTTCAATTACACTCCTAATCAGCAGCTTGGATTATCAGGCGAGTACATTCTCTGACCGTTTCATACTTGTTTGGACATATTCACTTGTTATAGACTAGTTTACTTGATGCTGTCATGATGTTATCACGGATTAGTATTATATGGATCTTTTCATGTGATATTATCCCCTCGGATACATCGAATATATTGTGCTCATGTACTTTATCGTGTGCATCGTCTACTCCTTGTATTCGTATTATACATGTGCAACTCATATGACATTCATGTATACTCATGATCATGTGAGCTTTTCATGTATAAAACCAGTTGTTTCATATGGACTGATCCTCCATATGAGACACTACTTTTCATGTGCAATAACATAACCTGGACAGATCCTTGTGTACTGATTGGGGCAGGGGGAGTATTTATTTGGTTATGTGATCTACACCATTATCATGTGCAACTCCAAACTAGATTTAAGTCGTATACAACCTAAGCCAGTTTATATAACCAAATTGTGCTCTAAATCACGTAGTTAGTTCAGTTCTCTTATCTATATCATGTATATTTATTTCCATTATACCATGTTCTTTTTTATAGTCTCCTTACTATTTTTTTACAGCATTTCATGTTTATTATTCTATAGCTTGTTTCATATTTCATTTCATGTTATGAACTATGTGAGAGATATGCCTGTCCTGACTAGGCTGTTGAAAATATTACAAATGATAAGGAATGCTGCGATACTTACTATGGAGCAGACTTAGCTGACACAGGTGACCTGGACCCTCAGGAGGATCCAACAGTCACTGAGGACTTGCCATTAGTTTAGTTTAGATTTATCTTATTATCTAGTTTATTGGGACATTAAGGTTGTACGGAGATAGTATTTATGGTGTGGTTTATACCGAGACTTATTATTTATATTTGTGACTCTCTGTTGAGATTATCTTATCTTCTATTCCATCTTAGATATTGTGATTGAGTTTTACTTTATATATTATTCTCCTTTTTGGAGCATATTCCATATTATTTTAGATATTGTGACCTAGCGTTCTACCACCGACACTGTGGCGTAGGCTGGACGTACCCACTTTTCGTGCCCTTACACTGGGTGCGGGTCATAACACATTTTTAGTGGGGGCCCATGCAGGTCCAGTCGAGTCACAACTAGTGCAATTTTGTAGTGGTACTCGAACTAGAGTATCACTACAGCCTGCAGTAGGATATAGGATATAAGTTAAGGTACTCAATCACATTAGGAAAACTCTTATCGAATTCTTGCTGCTAATTGCCTTCTTTTGAAAATAAACTGTCCACCTTTGATTATATCACTTCTCTCAGTAATTGATTCTTTGTTTGATCTGTCTTTAGGATGGTGGAGACACAATCACAATGCTCTGGCCTAAGGGATACCGTAGAGAGGTCTTCCACTTCTCGTCCGACTCAGTAGGACCCTGGGACCACAGTACCTCTTATTTATACTCAGGTGGGAGCGTCTGCAGCTTTTGGGGGTGCTCCTCCACCGGTTCTGAAGACTATCCAGGGGGTTCAGGGGATGCTACCACCACTGCCTCAGGGGACAGTTGATATGGCACAGTTCTTTGCCTTCATGCAGCAGATGATGGAGACTCAGTAGCGCCAGACGGTGGATATGAGGCAAGGCATTGACAATGCCCATCAGCTAGCCATGGTGGCAGTAGAGAAGGTAGATGCCCAACCACAGGAAAGGGCAGATACAGCCGTACTAGCCGAGGACTCCGGGCATTCAGGACTTTCAGAAGATGCGATCAAGAGACTTCAAGGGTACTGAGGTTATCCTATATGCCGACGAATGGATCGAGCATATATAGGAGATCTTTCGCCTTGCGGAGATACCAACTGGGCTTCAGATAGAAGCAGCGGGCAGCCGGATACAGGACCTTGCCCGTACTTGGTACCGGACCGACCCCAGGATTGGTACAGAGGGACAAACTTGAGAGTCTTTCAAGAAGCTCTTCAAGTAGAAATTTTTCTCAGACACAGCACTTGGCACCTTCTAGACGCAGTTTGAGAACCTGGTTCAGAAGAACTAGACAGTAGAGGAGTACGCCAGAGAGTTCTGCCGCCTGGGCAGATTTATGGAGGGCCTTAGCGAGACAGCGAAGGCTAGGAGGTTCAGGAAGGGCTTGGTTAAGGAAGTCAAGTCTTTGACCAAGAGTGACAGAAATGCTACCTTTGAGAAGATTCTGTCAGGAGCTATGGCAGCGGAGGACGACCTTGAATTGAAGTTGAAGAGAGGTCATGATTCACATAGAGCCGGCAGCAGTGGGGGCCCGGCCAAGAGGCTCCATTATCAGCAGCAGCATTAGCATCAGGAGAAGCCTTTCCAGCAGAAGCAGATACAACAGGCACCTAGACAGCAGCAAGCCATCAGTTGTACTTTCTGTAAAAAGCCAGGACATGTGTGGAACGAGTGTAGGAAGAGGTTAGGCAAGTGCCTACTTTGTGGTTCAGCAGAACACCAGCTGAGGGACTGTCCCATGTCTTCAGGATGTACAACTCAGGGAGCAGGAGCCAAGGCTCCGGTAGGACAGTAGAAGGCACCATTGTAGAACTTGCAGCAGAAGTTTATCCAGCACCAACAGCAGACCAGAGGAGGTCAGCAGGGGCGAGCCTTCGCCATGTCGGCCGAGGATGCAGAGGCAATCGGAGATCTGATAACAGGTTCTGTTCTTTTCAACTCCTTTCCTGCATTCGCTTTGTTTGGTTCGGGGGCTTCCCATAGTTTTATGTCGTATTATTTGCTGTTAGACACCAGCTTTCTTCTGAATCGTTTCTTAGGACTTGCAAGATCACGACTGGGGATGGTATCATACTCGTCCGTGATGTTTGCAAGGATCGAAGAGTAGTTTTGGGCGGCCGAGAACTGGATGTGAATCTGCTCGTAATGCTATTACCGAACTACGATATTGTACTCGGTATAGATTAGTTAAGCAGGCACCATGCCAGTATAGATTGTCATGGTGGTAGAGTTCTTTTTAGAATGCCAGAAAAGCCAGTGTTCGAGTTCTCCAGACGGAAGGCGGAGCAGAGTAGCAGAGTTTTCTGCAGAGTTTCAGTAGAGGAGCAGAGCGTGCCACATACATTGATAGCTAAATACATAGATGTATTTTTGAAAGAGTTGCCAGGGTTACCTCCGGACAGAGATGTGGAGTTCTCTATATATTTGGTGCCCGATGCAGCACCGATATCTCAGCTTGTCTATGGAGTGAACAACAGCGAGCTAGTGGAGTTGAAGAAGCAGGTGGATGAGTTGTAGGACAAAGGCTTCATCCGATCGAGTTCTTCACCATAGAGTGTACCAGTACTCTGTGTGCCGAAGAAGGATGGGTCGGTACGGATGTGTATCGACTACAGGGCTCTCAACAGCCTCACGATCAAGAACAAGTACCCGCTGCCGAGGATCGATGATCTGTTCGATCAGTTGAGTGGAGCGAAGGTATTCTCCAAAATTTATCTGAGGTCAGGTTACCATCAAGTGAAGGTGAAGAAGGAAGATATTTCAAAGACAACATTCAGGACACGGTATGGCCAATTTGATTTCATGGTGACGCCGTTTGGGTTAACAAACGCCCCGACGGTGTTCATGAACCTGATGAACAAGGTGTTCCACCAGTACTTAGACAAGTTCGTATTGGTGTTCATCGATGACATCTTGGTGTATTCAAAGACCCCGAAGGAGCACGAGGAGCATTTGAGAGTGGTTCTGGAGACTCTCAGGAAGGAGCGGCTTTATGGCAAGCTCTCGAAGTGTGAGTTCTTCCTGGATCGAGTTGATTTCCAAGGTCATATTGTGACCGGAGATGGGATCTCAGTCGACCCGAAGAAGATCATAGTTGTTGAGGCGTGGACAGCACCGAGCTCAGTTGTGGAGATCATGAGCTTTCTGGGATTGGCAGGCTACTATAGGAGATTCGTTCAGGATTTCTCCTGGGTTGCAGAGCCATTGACTAGGCTGACCCAGAAGGACGCAGAGTTTATCTGGTCAGAGGAGTGTTAGGTTGTTTTTGATAAGCTAAAGAGGCGACTGACGACAGTCCTGATTCTGATATTGCCATCAGGATCAAGCGGGTTCACTATCTACAGTGATGCCTCCGGGAAGGGTCTGGGTCGTGTCTTGCAGCAACATGAAAGATGATTGCCTATGCATCCAGGTAATTACGTCCGCATGAGAAGAACTACCCTACCCATGATTTGGAGTTGGCGGCAGTTATCTTTGCCTTCAAGTTATGGAAGCACTATCTATACGGAGAGCATGTAGAGATCTTCACAAACTTTAAGAGCTTGAAGTATGTGTTTATACAGAAGGAGCTCAATATGAGGCAGAGGAGATGGTTGGAGTTGATGAAGGACTTTGACATTTCGTTGCAGTATCATCCTGGAAAGGCCAATATGGTTGCTGATTCCTTGAGTAGGTATCCACTGGCTATGTGTTTGACGATGGATCATCATTTGTTAGCAGATTTGGAGAACCTAGGGATCGAGGTGATAGTGTCGGGAGTTGAGATACAGATGTGGGGACTATGAATTCAGTCGAACTTGATGGAGAGGATCAAGTCGGCTCAGTTCAACGATGTTACTCTGCGGTGTATTCAAGAGCAGGCTCGAGCAGAACTTATGGATGAGTTTGTCATTGCAGAGGATGGCGCTTTGAGACACGGTTCTAAACTGTGTGTACCTAGTAGAGACCTTCAGGAGTAGGTTATGCAGGAGGCCCATCGTTCTTAGTACTCTATGCATCTAGGTGCCAACAAAATGTATAGGGATCTGAAGGAGCATGTATGGTGGTATGGAATAAAGCGGGAGGTAGCACGCTTCGTAGCCAGATGTTTAGTCTGTCAGCAGGTTAAGGCAGAGAGGCAGAGGCCAGAAGGACTGTTACAGCCATTGCCTATTCCAGAGTGGAAGTGGGAGCACATTACGTTGGACTTTGTTTCTGGATTGCCGTGTATACCAGGAGGGAAAGATGCGATTTTGGTCATCATAGATAGGTTGGCCAAATCAGCCTACTTTTTGCCATTTAAAGCAGGTACATCTACTGAGAGGCTAGCAAAGAAATATATGCGGCAGATTGGCAAGACACACGGAGTTCCGATGAGCATTGTCTCGGATTGGGATAATCGCTTTACTTTCTATTTTTGGCGGAGTTTGCAGACTAGTTTGGGAACTCAGCTCAAGTTCAGTACTGCATACCACCCTCAGACGGACGGACAGTCAGAAAGGACTATTCAGACACTCGAGGACATGCTGCAGACTTGTGTCCTGGATTTTGGAGGTTCTTGGGTAGATTATTTGTATTTGGTGGAGTTTGTATAAAACAACAGTTTCTAGGCCAGCATTGGGATATCACCATTCGAGGCATTGTACGGGCGTAGGTGTCGTACACCCTTGTCTTGGAATGACGTTGGAGAGCGAGCTTTATTGGGACCTGAAATGGTTGTTGACACAGCCGATAAGGTGAAGCTCATCAGAGATCGACTTCGCGTGGCACAGGACAGACATCGACATTGGGCCGATAGCCACCGAAGACCTTTGCAGTTTGAGGTACAGCTTGGACTTAGGATTAGGATTTTATTTGTTTTGTGTTTTTGTTTGATCATGTGATTGTTATAGTTAAGTTGAGAACATATTTGTGGTAGGTTGCAGATTTGGTGTTCCTGAAGATATCTCCGACACGTGGCACTATTCGCTTTAGTGGAGGTGAAAAGCTTAGTCCGCGCCTCATCGGACCTTTCATTATCAGCGGAAGAGTCGATGACGTGTCATACAGACTAGACTTGCCCCCTGTATTAGAGGGAGTCCATAATGTATTTCATGTGTTACAGTTGAGACGGTATATGGCAGATCCCAGTCATGTACTGGATCATTCCGAGATCGAGGTGGGCCCTACTCTTAGTTATCTAGAGCAGCCTGTGGAGATTCTGGATCAATGGAAGAAAGTGGTGAGGAACCAGACGATACCTTTGGTTTGCGTAGCTTGGAGGCATCACTCTTCATGTGAGTCTACCTTGGAGAGGGAGGATGAGATGCGCGAGCAATACCCTTATCTTTTTCAGCCTTGAGGAATGATTTCTCTATCCTTCTCATCTATTCAGTTTTATCTTTAATTTCGAGGACGAAATTATTTTAAGGAGGGTAGATTTGTCACACTTATTTTTCTATTAAGGGTATTTTAGTTATTATGTGCTAATTTAAAAAATTTCTTATTTTTATTAATTAAATTGATTGGTGTGTGGCTTTGATTTGTGTTTTGGTAGTAGAAGGTGGTATAACCTTAGTCAACCTTGATTACAAGCCCAATAATGTAATTAGATTTATTATTGATTTTTTAAATTTTAATTTAGAATTATTGTCTATTTTAGGAATCATTTAATTCATTTTAAGTTATTTTTATATAAAGCCTTTAAGCCTTTTTGTCATCGGGCCTTTAAAGCAACTTGAGGAGTGCTAGCCCGTGACAAAACACTAAACCTAACCCTAATACCCCTTTGGCCGACCAAACACAATAGCCCCCTCTTCCCATTGTGCGTTAACTTGTAGCTGTCACAAGTTCAAACCCTAGTTTTCCTTTCTCTTCCAAAGGCTCCATTTTTTCGTTTTTCACCCAAATCCTTCCAAATGAAGTGCGTTACGACCGTTGGAAGGAGAGGAACCTGCTGGAGACTTGCTAGCAAGGGATCGGAGGCATTTGTCCAGAGGAAAGCGGCATCGACGTATTTGGAGGCTTGTTTCATTGAGTTTTGACGCTCAATAGGTAAATCTCTCTAAACACTTGTTAATTCTGTTTTTTTTCTTCGTAGATGCATCCATATAGGTACGCCCGACTTGTGCATGAAGTTTGGTAGGTTTGTTATTTCGTTTGAAAGCCGTTTCGGACACGTGTCGGTCCATTGTAACACGTGTTCGACGAAATGCCACTTAGAACTGAAAGTTATTATTTTTTGATTATGCTTACACGAATTTCTTGCTGATGTTATTTGAAATAACTTTCGTGAAGATGGATCTTGATTTGACACGATTTCAGTGTCTGAATCGGACACGGACACGCGTGCACGAGGCCCGTGCAGGCCCAGCTGTCTGAGCGTCGTAACTCGACGCATAGGGCTCCGTTTTGCATGAAATTTTATGGACATGTGGGGGCAACCTCTGCCCACGTGCTCCTAAAATTTAACGATGTTTAATGAAGCATGCGCGGAGAAATCCAACGCGCACGGTTCAGCCAGCACTGTGCACGCAATAGAAAATCGTTGCTAACAGTATTTCAATATTGAGACTTGTCGCCGAACACTAGACTCAAGTTGCTCAACCAAAGAAGCTACATGAATTATTGGCTCTAATTCTTGTATCGTAAAAACCATACCTAGTACATGAACTATTAATGCCTCAATCGTATATTGACCAAAGTATGAAAGCAATTCCATATCCACCTCATCGACTCCCTTTGTTCGAACATACTCCTTAGCGCTTAAATCATTTGTCCGGATTAATATTTTAATTAGGTTGGGAGCAGTCTCATGCATAGATTCCTCATCGAACTTCAAAGTAAGATCTTCAATCTTGTCTTGGATATCATGCAATTTATTTAGAGTTAATGGTAATTCGCTTCTTTTTGCATCATGCAAAATATTGTCCTTTATACTGGACTGATTTGCCCCCCTTTTCTATATTATCAAATTTAGTAACGGCCTTCGTAGGCAAATACGATGGGACAAGAATCCATTCCAGGAGCACGAGCACAAATCCCTATACCTGGGCTATCCAAGGACTCAATCCCGAGACACGACGTGGCTCGAATAGCGAGCCACGGGACACGATAGCCGTGTGGGTTCGCGTGCCTTGTGTCGCCTGGACGTGACATGGTGTCGTGTCAGTGTGTCTAAGACCTAGAGTTGGACCCCACCTAGCTATGTGCACGAGCACGAGGCTTCTCGTTGTGCGTGTGGCACTCAATCGAGCAAAAATGTACGTGCACGTACATTTGTCAATGCACGTATATCCGATTCTCTCCGATACGCACTCTGTGGACACGATACGGACATGGGTTTGACCCCGTGAGTACTCGAGCATGTCACACACATAGACAACTTCGTGTTTGCCAAGTTTCACGAGTTCTAGTTGAGTATTTTGCATTTTAGGCTTTGAGTTAGGTTTCGGGTTTCGATTTATACCTATAATTGAGTTGTTTTGTTATATTTCGATTTTATGAGAATTAACTCAGATTTTCTGAGTTTAAATGAGGTCATATAGGTTCTGGACTTCTGGGTATTTGTAGTGCCCCGCTCCTAGCGGTTCACTATGTAAGGCTTGTGGCTTGGTTAACTCGGTTGGAACTGAGTATTGGGGAAACTTACAGTCGGCACCGAATCGATCACGGACAAGTGCATAAGAACCTTTCCAACAAATGGATTGGTTTCTCTTGAAATGCGTCCAAGAGTTTTCTCTGGATGTTTTGCTGCTGGTTTTGTTGCTTGGTTTTGATGGATGTTTTTCTGAATGATTTTTCGATGATTTGATTCTTGCCCATTTTTCATCGAATTACATAGCATTCATTCTTGAGAATTTTGAGAGAAGAGAACATAAAGAGACGACGTATTAACCAAACTTTTGGTGCTATTGCAGACTGACGCGTGACGGAAGGCAAAGCACGCAAGTTTCTTCTCTCTCTCTCTGCGATTCTCTAATTTGGTGAGTGTGGATCTTTGTGGTGGTATTGTCCCTCTCGCTATTCCTTCATGCCAATTAAATAATGTCTTGCAATATCCGTTGATCGATATCAAGTTGCTAATGCCATAAGTCAATACCACTAAGAAACTAGTCATTGAACATTGAAATGATGCTTGCCCCTTGAACATTGAATGAATCGATTACACTTTTAACAACATTGAGATTATGCTTGTCCATTTAACATTGATTTTACGACGATGAACTGAACATTGAATTGAAATGAATTGATGCCTGAAATGATGGAAAGGTGAAATGTTGAGAATGAACATGTTGCCTAATATTTAATATTCTATGCACACAATGTTTATCGAGTCGGACACACATTCGCATGACCATAGACGTACTTGTATACAAGGATTTTCCTCAAACGGTACCCGCGACGGTGGGATCGAGTTGGCTTAGGAGGGAATTAGTGCTTTGGTAGCACGGTATCGGAACCTTAATTCGGGCTCAGAACCTGGTGAGTGGTCAACCGTATACCATACGAAGTCCTATATGGCACGTCGAAATGGTGCACAACCACCAGTGGTCATGTTGTAAGGATGTATGCTAATCAATGTCTTATGCAGGGGCGGTAAGTAAATTATTATTATACTGTATCTTATGCAGGAAAGCTGGATTTTGCCAATGGTAAAGTAAATATAGTTTCATAAAATCCCATGTTGCCTTAATTGTGATTTTCTCTAAATGTTGCCTGTTCCTAATAAGTTCATGATTTAAAATGCTTGTCATTAATAAAATATTGGTTTAGCTGAGCGGGCCAACGGGGCTCACCAGCGCATTGTTATAATGTGCTGACCCCTCCTCCACAGGTACTGGAGAAGGCTCGAGCGCATATCGCAATTAAAGCTTTCTGAACTGTTGTTTCCTTTCAAGTTGTTTTTCCTAAAGACGCACAAAGTATTGCAGAGTTTTCAAATATGGCTGCTTATATTTCAAAGTACTAAAAGGGCATGATGTATGAAACGAGTAGTTATTTTATGGCAGCGTATCAGTTGTACTTCTTTTCATGAATCAATGTAGCTGAAAAGGCATTTCAAATATTATCGAGAAAAGTTGTATTCTGACTACAATTATCAATAAAATGAGTATTTCTTCTTCCTATATTGTGTCCTCAATGTTTCTGAAATGTGGCTGGGTTTCAAAATATTTCTAAATGACATAACAGTGTACGTTCTTGCCTTGTACAAGTGCAATACCAGACTTGCACGGAATCACGCCTTAGTGAGGACGAACGATTCGGCGCGAATCGAAGCAAGGACGAAAGATTCTCCGAATTGCGGCGTGACAAGTTGGTATCAGAGCCAGGTTTCAAATCCTTGGATTTCAAAAATATTTTTAAAAAGGAAGTCTTGATGCAAATTTTCTCGATTGATGGTGTCGATAGCGCTAGCATGAAATAATGTTCCATACAATAAGTCCATAAATATTTTATGAGAGCTAGTGAAATTATTTCTTTGTTGTAGAATGGCCATAGGTGATAGCTCAAAGACGAATTCATCGTCTGACCCAATGGAGAAACTGATTAAACAATTGGAGGCTCAGAGGAAGCAGAGAGAAGTTCAATATCGCACGCTTCAAAGGCAGCTTCAATATCAGTTTCAAGAGCAGCTGGATACTTAACAAAAGCAAGTGGATAATCTGTCTCAGATTGTCGCCAAGCTGACGACCGATTCTAATATTTTTGCAAAGGCCGTAGCAACCGAGACCATAGAAGTGCCGACAAAGAAACCTGAAATGTCGACATAGAAGAGAACAAGCTTCAAGTTCTCCAACTTCAAGAGCTGTGACCCGGCTGAGTTTAATGGGAGAGCGGAGCCAGATGAAGTGATGGGCTTCTTGAACACACTTGAGGGCTACTTTCGAATGTTGGAGATACAGGGCAGTAAGAGATTAGAGTGTACCACTATACAACTTTGTCTCAAGGCCCATGAATGGTGGATTTCGCAGAGACAGGCACTTTGCGGTAATAGTCTGGATATGAAGATATATTGGGAGACCTTCAAGCAGGCTTTTATTACTTAATTTACTCCACCAGTTGTCCGTCAACAGAAAGAGAAGGAGTTCGTAGAACTCCAACAGGGCAAGATGTCAGTGGATGATTATGAAACAGAATTTTTAAAGAGAGTTACATTCGCTGGATACACGTTCCCTAATGATGACGCAAAGTGAGGAAGATTCGTGCAAGGCTTGAATGAGGGCCTGCAGCACGATGTGCTAAGTCGAAAGTGTACGTCTTACCGGAAGGCGTATGAGACTGCTCTCGAGATGGTGAGATGCTATCCACCAGCTAGTCATGGGACAACACAAAACTACCAAAGAAATAATCAGAAACGACCTTTGTCGGCGGGAAGAAATGACGCACCTAAGCGTCATAACAAAGGTTATAACAGGGGACCTCAGCAGAAGTTGCCATGTTGCAATAAATACAACAAATAGGGGCACAAAAACTGAAGACTGACGTACTGGGTATAATGCCCCGCTCCGCACGAGGCATTTGGTTGGCTTGTTGGATGGGATCAGAATGTTGGACCGTGACTTATGTTGGAGATCAGGAGAATTGAGACTGATGCAGTCTTTCTTAGCTGGCTAGACGAAATGGGTATTGGAACGTGGCTCGCTGGTGGAGCTATGCTTAGTGGAATTGGAGCAAGAAGACCGTTATAGAAGGCAAGTGGAACTGTCCTCCTTCCTCCTTATTCCTGTATGCTTAATAAATGAAAATATGATGCTATGAATATGTCCCTAATGTCTCTTACCTTGAATGTTGAATAACTGTGATATGATGCTTTAGTTGCTAAATCGATAGAGATTCATATGCTGGAAATTATTGAATGAATAACACATGAACTTTGAATTGCTGAACGAATCACACTCGAACCACTAATGTAACATGATGCCTGAGATTGAATCGATAATGTCCCTGATGCTTAAGATTGATAAAATGAATGAATCACTTGAATAATGAGATGCTGCGTGAATGATACATTAGAAAATAATTGAATATGCTATTGTTCCTATAAAATGAATAAAATGCTACAGGTCCCTTTGAAATGAATGAATGCTGTTGATCCTCCTTAGTAGGAACATAATGAGAAATGTTGTAATGAAGCAATGAATGAGAATTGATGAGGCTTGGGATCATTGAGATCACCAAATAAAATGATGGTAATGTTGGGAATGAATAAGTCATTGAACATGAGTTGAATGAGATGAATGATGATGCACTGTTGTCGTTACTTCAATATTTTACCATGCATTTTATGTTCATGATTGAGTCAGACACGCATTCACATGGTCATAGGACAACTTATGCATAAGTGATGGGGATATGTTTTCTCGGACGGTACCCCGGGACGTTAGGGCGACCGATCCGGCCTAGGAGAAAACATTGGCGTGCCAGTAGGG
Source organism: Iris pallida (assembly GCA_029216955.1). Lineage (NCBI taxonomy): Eukaryota > Viridiplantae > Streptophyta > Magnoliopsida > Asparagales > Iridaceae > Iris > Iris pallida. The sequence goes on from JANAVB010021797.1 coordinate 15,032,258, forward strand.
GCACGGGTTTTGCGAGGCATCCTTTGGGGCTAGCTACCTTCTCTGGAGTCATCGCATTACCAATGAAGACCTATATGGCAACGTCCGTATGGTTAAACACCAGTGACCATGTAGTCAGGATGCATGCTAATAAATATTTTGTGCAGGCAGAGTAAGTATGGCTGTTAACCTGTATTTGATACAGGTACGAGGAAGTTGACTATCGATAAGAAATTACTTAAATATGATATACTCAATATATGTGTTGGTTTAACTTGCGTGCTTAATGTGCCAAATAAATGTTGCTGTGTTGTAGCCTTTTAACATGAGATCCTGCTTAACATGTTAAGTTCAGTATGCTAAGAATGATGCCTTGCTATAAAATATTGCTCAACCATAACATACATGCTAAGTAATGCTTGAAGTGAGATCTGTCATAATGTTTAAGATATTAATGTTAACGATGCCTCAATGATGCCTTTTCATGATAACACCTAGTATGCCTCAATGATGCCTTTTTATGATAACACCTAGTATACCTCAATGATGCATTTGCATGATAACACCAAGAATGCTAAAAAGATATGTCCACATGAATGCTACTAAGAATATGTTTACATGCTTCACTCTGATTATTGCCCATGAACTGTAAACTGATGCTAGGCCCCAAGTAGAAAGATCATTCTAATAAATGCTTGCTTAAATGATCACTTTAAATATTGGTTTATGCGAGTGGGTTGGATTCTACTCGCCAGTGCATAGATGATGTGCTGACCCACATTTTGTGGACAGGTGCTCTTACTTGGGATATTCTACACACAAAGATTTGGCTTGATTGGTTCCGCTGCATCGAAGATTTATTGGGCATACAGAAGCTCTCCTTGCACAAGATGATGTCTTCTATTTATAAAGGGCATAATGTATGGAATATTGTAATCAGTTATACCAGTGAGATTGTAAGCCAAGTCAGTGTATCGAGTTATACTCTAATGTATCCAAGTATCAAATATAAGTTGTATAGCATTGTTCAGTTGGCATTCAATATAAAGTGAGATGTGTTGAAAACATTGTGCTTCAATGTAAGTCTTGTACTTTTCTTCGATTATCAATAAAGAGAATAAAGTTCTATATGTCTCTGTGTGACTTGAAGTTGTCCTTTATCTCTGCTGCTATAAAGAAATAATATACTTCTATTCAATAAGAAAGATTGTCCTCATTAACGTCAATTTGTCTGCTTCTGCCGCTGCGATTTGTTTCTATTTGAAGATAATAAATTTTGTACTATCTTTGCCTTGTACAAGTGCAATACCAGACTTGTACGGCATCACGCCCAAGCGAGGACGATCGATTCCAAGAGATAAATTATGGCAATAAATGACTCTACGAATCGGGGCGTGACAAATTGGTATCAGAGCACGATCCTTGGTCTCTTCTTTGATTCATTTCAAATCAAAGTTGCATCGACGATTAACCAAAGTTGCTTCCGCGATCACTCAACGTTGCTTCCGAGATTAAATCAAAGATTGCTTCTGCGATTATGTTGTCGTCGTTCTGCAATTATCCTATATTGCTTATGTCTGAAAATTTGTTGACCCTCTTGGCTGCTCACTGGATGTTCCATACAATAAGTCTATATACATTGTGATGCCCCTGAATGAATGATTGTTGTTGGTTTAGACACAAATAACCCAACAATGACTTGATGCCATAGTATGCTATAGTGTGAATGATGTTTGGAATTGTGGGAATAAAGAAAGGTGGCTATGTATGCTGTGACAAGATGAGAATCGCATGTGATGTTGGAAAAGAATTGTGAATGAAATAATTGATGGATGAGTTTGACAGAACTGGTGAATTGACTCATATGTGCTAGCTACTGCTTTGAGACCCTAAGAATGTTGGCTTGTGATATTGAGACCCGAGATGTTGGTTAAGTATTGTGATCATTGTAGATCACGAATGTCCGAAATAGAATTGGGTTGGTATTGTTTAAGGATGGCTTCGTTTCTGAGTGGTATATTGCCTCTACCACCTTAGAACGAGATGTATGTTGACCCTTTCTATAGGATAGTAATGAGACTATCTGCGAGTACTGGGTAGTGCCGAGACTTAGCTGGGAGTCATGTATTATGGCTAGATGACTCGAGTGTCCCTCGACGGTGATGTTATGTTGGATAGCGAGATTGTCGGAAATTGTAATCGGTGGCTTGGTTAGAAATTGTTTAGTCGAGTGTTGACTCAGACTAGTAAGACCGTTAGTATGCTATAAGTAAATAGATTTGGCTAGAGAATATTGTGGCTTAGAATTTCTAAATGTTGAATTCGAATGGTTGGATGCAAATTACATGTGGCTAATACAATGTTGGTTGCGTAGCTGAATGCTTTAGAAATATTGTCGACGAACCAGAGGAATATTAGAGATCTGTGCCTTGACCCTAAAGTGCAATAGATGTCAATCCATCTTGATCACCAAAGGATAGTCGTTCCATATGTGCATGTATGCTGAGGAATTAAATTATACTAGAAAAGTAACAACCCTGAATAATTGTGTTGCATAGAGAATGGTTAATTGATACATGACTTGTCAGATTGAATGGAATGAACTCCTCGACCCTTGAGGTAGAGAATTTTAAGAATGTTCGTATAAGATTATGACGGCTGGAAAAGGAACGAAATTTAAGAATGCCCGTAAGAGAGTTTGATGATTGAGAAACGAATAGGAACGAGAAATTTCAAACGTGTTGGATAATATTGGTATAGGTGATTGTTGGTTGGGATATAGATTGTTGGCTTATGACTTAGTAGTACAACTTTGTCATACAGACAGAATAGTATGAATCTATAGTTATGTTAAACTATCAGGATCGATGACCCTTGAATAGTTAACCTTGGCTTATAGATTCGTGTGAGTACAAAGGATTTGAAATAGAAATTGAATCATTGAATATTTACTTGATGGATTATTAGAACGATGAAGATCGTATGTCGGGTTGGAAATTGACCGTAATGTTGATAGATCGATCTTAGTCGATCGTTGGGTAAGTCTAGAATGAGCCTCTGTGGGAATTATTTCCTTGAGGAAGACCCTGGATAGATAGACTTGACCCTAGCGACCAGTTGATGAATTACCAATTGCTGGCTTAGCCCAATTGGCGATTCATTATTCAGACTGAGTTGATACCCATAGGTTTGGATAGAGTTCCTTAGAACTGTCGGTTGCTTGTTGGCCCTAAGAAAAAAAAACTAGCATGATCCCTAGTAGCCGCCCACTCTAGGGAAGTCACCTGAATGATTAGGTATAGCTGTCGGTATAGCTAACCATTGAGACTGAACCGAATAATAGATGGCCGTTGACGACCCATAGAATGACCTTATGGCATTGAACGTGAGATGGTGATGAGTACGACTTATGAAAGATATGTTATATGTATATGCTCCAATATGAACCTTAGAGATGTTTGACCCTTGAGGATTATGTGTCAGCCTATAGCGGGACTAGAATCGTGGGATGAGACTTGAGTTGTATGTATCGAGTAGTGAATTATTATATGAGATGGAATTGACTGCGCATGACGGGAAAAATTGGATCGGTATCGATAATTGGTGATGTGGGTCATATCTTTTAGAAAAGATGAATTGCCTCGGTAAAAAAATATATTATTTGATTTGGGAAGAAATATGATTGAATGTTGTGAACGCTTGATATGATTGGCTCTAAGTTAGACCCTTGACCGAATGTTAAAAATATTATGCTTGGATAGAGAGCTGTCCCTGATGTTAACTGTTGTGGCCTGGAAGATAGTGATTGTGGCAAAGTGAATAAAGTAATAAAGTCAATTGAAAGGATGCTAAGTCGAATTTGGGAAAGAGAGTTGTATCGTGGCTGATCGAATCGCGCTATCATGGAAGTTGGCTGAAGTACATATGTTTTGGGGACGCCTAAAATATGTGTATTGATCCAGCCGAAGTGATAGGTTGCGACTGAGATAATATTGTGGGAAGAATTTATCGTATTAGCACAGACTTTGGCTGAAATGCATATATTTTAGGGAGGCCTAAAATATGTGTATGGATCCAAATGAAGTGATGTGTTGCGACCAAGATAGAATGCAAGAAAAATGTTGGTGAATCAATGAGAAGTTGCAAGTATTTGGAAAAAGAGAAAGATGGATTGAGTCGTTGAAGGATTAAAATGATACAGTTGGATAGCTATTCTGAAATAACCGAGTGGGCTGAAATAAATATTGAATTGAAGCTGAATGAGTAACTCATTGTGATTGAGTGAATCTAGTAGATGAGTTGTTTTCTTAAGTTTCGAGGACGAAACTTTTTCTGAGTGGTATATTATGTAATGCCCCGCTCCGAACGAGACATTTGGTTGGCTTGTTGGATGGGATCAGAATGTTGGACCGTGACTTATGTTGGAGATCAGGAAAATTGAGACTGATACAATCTTTCTTAGCTGGCTAGACGGAATGGGTATTGGAACGTGGCTCGCTGGTGGAGCTAAGATTAGTAGAATTGGAGCAGGAAGACCGTTATAGAAGGCAACTGGAACTGTCCTCCTTCCTCCTTATTCCTGCATGCTTAATAAATGGAATAATGTGATGCTATGAATATGTCCCTAATGTCTTTTACCTTGAATGTTGAATAATTGTGATGCGATGCTTTAGTTGCTAAATCGATAGAGATTCATATGCTGGAAATCATTGAATGAATAACACATGAACTTTGAATTGCTGAACGAATCACACTCGAACCAATAATGTAACATGATGCCTGAGATTGAATCGATAATGTCCCTGATGCTTAAGATTGATGAAATGAATGAATCACTTGAATAATGAGATGCTGCGTGAATGATACATGAGAAAAGAATTGAATATGCTATTGTTCCTATAAAATGAATGAAATACTACAGGTCCCTTTGAAATGAATGAATGCTGTTGTTCCTCCTTAGAAGGAACATAATGAGAAATGTTGTAATGAAGCAATGAATGAGAATTGATGAGGCTTTGGATCATTGAGATCACCAAATGAAATGATGGTAATGTTGGGAATGAATAAGTCATTGAACATGACCTGAATGAGATGAATGATGATCCACTGTTGTCGTTACTTCAATATTTCATCATGCATTTTATGTTTACGATTGAGTCGGACACGCATTCGCATGGTCATAGGACAACTTATGCATAAGTGATGGGGATATGTTTTCTCGGACGGTACCCCGGGACGTCAGGGCGACCGATCCGGCCTAGGAGAAAACATTGGCGTGCCAGTAGGGGCACGGGTTTTGCGAGGTCATCCTTTGGCGCTAGCTACCTTCTCTGGAGTCATCGTATTACCAATGAAGACCTATATGGCAACGTCCGTATGGTTAAACACCAGTGCCATGTAGTCAGGATGTATGCTAATAAATGTTTTGTGCAGGCAGAGTAAGTATGGCTGTTAACCTGTATTTGATGCAGGTACGAGAAAGTTGGCTATCGGTAAGAAATCACTTAAATGTGATATTCTCAATATATGTGTAGGTTTAACTTGCGTGCTTAATGTGCCAAATAAATGTTGCTGTGTTGTAGCCTTTTAACATGAGATCCTGCTTAACATGTTAAGTTCAGTATGCTAAGAAAGATGCCTTGCTATGAAATATTGCTCAACCATAACATACATGCTAAGTAATGCTTGAAGTGAGAACTGTCATAATGTTTAAGATGTTAATGTTAACGATGCCTCAATGATGCCTTTTAATGATAACACCTAGTATGCCTCAATGATTCCTTTTCATGATAACACCTAGTATGCCTCAATAATGCCTTTGCATGATAACACCAAGAATGCTAAAAAGATATGTCCACATGAATGCTACTAAGAATATGTTTACATGCTTCACTCTAATTATTGCCCATGAACTGTAAACTGATGCTAGGCCCAAAGTAGAAAGATCATTCTAATAAATGCTTGCTTAAATGATCACTTTAAATGTTAGTTTATACGAGTGGATTGGATTCTACTCGCCAGTGCATAGATGATGTGCTGACCCACGTTTTGTGGGCAGGTGCTCTTACTTGGGATATTTTACACACGAAGATTTGGCTTGATTGGTTCCGCGGCATCGAAGATTTGTTGGGCATACAGAAGCTCTCCTTGTAAGATAATATCTTCTGTTTATAAAGAGCATAATGTATAGAACATTGTAATCAGTTATACCAGTGAGATTGTAAGCCAAGTCAGTGTATCGAGTTGTACTCCAATGTATCCAAGTATCAAATGTAAGCTGCATAGCATTGTTCAGTTGGCTTTCAATGTAAAGTGAGATGTGTTGTAAATATTGTGCTTCAATACAAGTCTTGTACTTTTCTTCGATTATCAATAAAGAGATAAAGTTCTATATTTCTCTGTGTGACTTCAAGTTGTCCTTTATCTCCGCTGCTATAAAGAAATAATGTACTTCTATTCAATAAGAAAGATTGTCCTTATTAACTTCAATTTGTCTGCTTCTGTCGCTGTAATTTGTTTCTATTTGAAGATAATAAATTTTGTACCATCTTTGCCTTGTACAAGTGCAATACCAGACTTGTACGGCATCACGCCCAAGCGAGGACGATCGATTCTAAGAGATAAATTATGGCAATAAATGACTCTACGAATCGGGGCGTGACACTGGGTGTTTCAAATGTGGAGGTATAGCTCACAGGGCAGTTGACTCTAGAGGCAGAGGAGAGAATCAGTATCCTCCTCGTGGGCATAACAATAATTATTATCGCGGACATAACAACAATCAGAACCGGGGCCAACATAACAATCAGAATTGTGGCCAAGCACCACCAGCCCTACCAGCTCCAACTGGGAATCCACCGAATCAACAACAAGGTGCACAAGCAAGGGTTTATGCCTTCACTCAGGTAAAGGTCCAGACGGCAGAGAATGTTATAACAGGTATGTTGCTGTACAAAGGCACACCTGCAATAGTACTTTTTGATTCTGGTGCTACTCATTGCTTTATCTCGTCTAATTTTACAACGAAAAATAAATTTTGTATGACTCTACTAAAGACAGCCTTGTGTGTTAGCACTCCTTCGGGAGTAGATATGCCTGCAACTTTGATTTGCAGGGACGGCTATATTAAAATTGGAGACAAGACTTTATCTCTGGACGCAATTATACTCGACATAAAAGAGTACAATGTCATATTGGAAATGGACTGGCTCAGCGCCTGTCATGCAATAATCGACTGTGCGGATAAAAGAGTTGTGTTTCGCCTACCTGGAGAAATGGAGTTTTTTTACTCGTGCGGCTCGGCGTTCCAAGGACCCATGGTAATATCGGCAGTTACAACAAGGCATATGTTGTACTCAGGGTATGAGGGATTTTTTGCTTCTGTTTAAGACACTCGGATGAAGAGTGTAGGCTCGAATCTGACCGAAATTATGGCAGAGTTTTCCCGATTTGTTTTTGGACGAGATACCTGGAATACCGCCGGATAGAGAAATTGAATTCACAACTGATACATTCCTGGATACTCGCCGTATATCAAAGGCGCCGTACAGGATGGCCCCGACAGAATTAAAGTAACTAAAGGTGCTGCTACAAGAATTGCTAGACTGGGGATACATTCGCCCAAGTGTATCTCCATGGGAAGCTCCAGTGCTGTTTGTAAAGAAGAAGGATGGGACGATACGGCTGTGCATCGATTACAGAGAACTGAATAAGGCAACCATTCGTAACAAGTATTCCTTGCCAAGGATAGATGATCTGTTCGATCAGCTACAAGGGACGACTGTGTTTTCTAAAATCGATCTTCGTTCAGGATACCATCAATTGAAGATCAGACCCGAAGATGTCCCTAAGTCAGCATTCCGTACGAGATACGAACACTATGAGTTTTTGGTCATGCCACTTGGTCTGAATAATGCTCTAACAACCTTTATGGACCTAATGAATAAAGTGTTTCGACCGTTCTTAGACAAGTTTGTTGTTGTATTCATCGATGATATCTTGATCTACTCAAAGGACAGAGAGACTCATGTCGGACACTTGAGAGAAATACTTCAGACCCTGCGAGACAATAGGCTGTATGCGAAACTAAGCAAGTGCAAATTTTGGATGAACAGCGTGTCGTTCCTAGGGCATGTTGTTTCGGCAGAAGGCGTTGTCGTTGATCCAAAGAAGATTGAGGCAGTTGTAGACTGGAAACAGCCTGCATCAGCTAGTGAGATACGGAGTTTCCTTGGTTTAGCTGGGTACTACCGTATGTTTGTGAAAGACTTTTCAAGAATCACTTCGCCTATGACTCGCCTCACTCAGAAGGGAGTCGTATTTAAGTGGACCTACGACTGTGAGAATAGTTTTCAGGAACTCAAGCAACGTCTCACCACGACTCCAATTTTAGCACTTCCAGAAGGCTCTGAGGGATTTTATATCTACAGTGACGCATCGAAACTTGGTTTGGGATGTGTTCTCATATAAGGTGGGAAGACAATATCCTATGCGTCGAGACAACTCAAATAGCATGAGAAAAATTATCCAACTCATGATTTAGAATTGGCGGCGATTGTGTTCGCGTTAAAATTATGGCGACACTATCTCTATGGTGTGTCTTGCGAGATCTTCACGGATCACAAAAGCCTGAAGTACATACTCACACAGAAGGATTTGAATTTGAGACAGCGACGTTGGTGAGAATTAATCAAGGACTATGACTTGACAATTTCCTATATGCCGGGTAAAGGGAATATGGTAGTTGATGCCTTGAGTCAAAAATCATTGGGTCACTAGCAATAACGAAGGAGGTACTACGAGATCTTGAAAAGATGGGCATCGAATTCAGGATCCGTCCACATAATATACAGTTGGCTCAGTTGCAGCTTAAGCCGAGCCTCCAGGGAAGGATTAAGATTGCTCAGAAGGACGATCCATTTCTGCAGAAGATACGCGAGTTGATTTTAGCAGGAAAGGCGTCGGACTTTACAGTTGAAGATGACACTATTCATGTTAAGGAAGATTATGCGTCCCTAAGGATGAGAATATCAGGAAGAAGATACTGACCGAGGCTTATTTCGCGAAGTATTCTTTGCATCCGGGAACCACAAAATGTATAAGGATCTGTGCACAACATTTTGGTGGCACGTTATGAAGAAAGATGTGGCTCTATTTGTGTCACAATGTTTGGCTTGTCAGCGTGTGAAGGCCGAACACCAACGGCCAGGCAAAGAACTACAAAATTTGGCTATCCCACAGTGGAAGTGGGATAATATCTGTATGGACTTTATAATCGGCTTGCCAAGAACTCAGATGGGGAATGATGCGATTTGGGTAATCGTAGATAGATTGAGCAAATCGGCTCATTTCATTCCAATAAAAGATATGTGGAGCATAGAACGGTTGGCTCAGATCTACAAAAATGAAATTATTCGACACATAGGGTGCCAACTTCGATAGTGTCGGATAGAGACGGGCGATTCTTGTCGCAATTTTGATAAGTCTACATTCAATATTGGGCACAAAGTTGAATTTTGGTACGTCATACCATCTGCAGACTGATGGTCAGACAGAGAGAGTAAATCAGATTCTTGAAGATATGTTGAGATTGTGCGTGCTTGATTTGAAGACAAATTGGAACGCACATCTCCATTGGCAGAATTTGCCTATAACAACAGTTATCAGGCAAGTATCCAAATGGCCCCATATGAAGCCTTGTATGGACGAAAATATCGATCACCGATATGCTGGGATGAAGTCGGCGAACGGCAAGTGCTCGGACCAGAACTTGTGGAACAGGCCGTCGAGGGGGTCCGCTTGATTCGAGAAAGGCTTAGAGTTGCTCAAAGTCGACAAAAGAGTTATACAGACGTACATCGACGACCTTTGGAATTCATGACGGAAGATCATGTCTTCTTGAAGGTCACACCCATGCGAGGTGTGATGCGGTTTGGGATGAAAGGAAAGCTGAGCCCGAGATTCGTTGGTCCCTTCGAGATTTTTTAGAAGGTAGCCTCAGTATCTTATCGACTTGCACTACCTCTGGCTCTGGCTGATGTACACGATGTCTTCCATGTACTCCAACTGCGGAAGTACGTGTATGATCCAAGCCATGTAGTGAACTTCGATCAGTTACAGCTGAGCACTGACCTATCCTTCTCTGAAGAGCTTGTCCAAATTTTGGACAGGAAAGAGAAAGTTTTACAGAATCGGACAATATCCTTGGTCAATGTGCTATGGCGAAACCATATTGTCGAGGAGAAAAATTTTACCAAAATTTATTAATCGTCCTCAAAGTTTGGTCAATCTAAATCCTACTTCAACATTTAAAAATTTAAGATCCTTTTCAAATAAAATTTATATCCATCCAAAGATGTATAGCTATAATAATTCATAAATATTTTCAAAGAGCTTCAAGAATCAAATCAATTTGTTTTTTGATCTAGCTATCTCTTGTGTATACCACCTTGTAATATCAAAATAAAATTCCACTATCCTTTGAAGATGGTAATATGCTACTACCCAACTTAGAATTAGCTGTCACGACCTGCACCCTAGAGTAAGGGCACGAGAAGTGGATACGTCCAGCCTACGCCGCAGTGTCGGGGTAGAACACTGTCCTAGGTTACAACATCTAACAATGTAATGCTAAACAGTTTATACTCCCCGAATGGGGGTGACATAGCAGAAAGTAAACTCAATCACAACTAAAGAAGAAGAAGTACGATATGATATAAAACTCAAAATGAAGTACAGAAGATCAGAAGAGCCTAAGTGTCTAAGATAACATCTCAGCATACATCCAGAAATACAAGTCTCAACTACTGAATATGAAAAAATATATACAATCCAGATCCCAAATGACAGTAATAGTAAAACCTAGACTAGGGAGCCTCAGTCTCTATAGCTAATGGATCCGACTGGAAATTCGGATCACTGGTGTCATCTAGAGCTGCCCCGTAGTTGGTATCCACACAGCCTCCTTCTCGTCCTCTGTAATATTTTCAACAGGTCCAGTCAGGACAGGAGCGAGCACAATACATCTCAATAGATCATAGCAAGTTAGAAAATATAATCATGCAGTAAAGTAAGATACAAGAACTGAAAGAAAGTACAGAATGTAAACAGAGAGAGAACTGTAATAGAAATATCTACTACAAGTAGAGAACTAACAGTGGCTAGTGAGTCAGAGTACAATATAAACATGTGAATGGCATAGGAGATTCTGGGAACTATACTATGGAGTGATTCTGGGAACTACACTACTTGGATATCATTCACATGTCTACTTCTACTCCCCCGTACCCCTAATCAATACACAAGGATCCAGCCAGGTTATGTATCACGACCCGCACCCGCTTTTCGGATACGGGACGTGTCCAAGCCAGCCTACGCCACAGAGTCGACGGTAGAACGCTGTCAAGCCCGTAAGAAATAATTGCTCAAAATAAACATTATTGCTCATTCACATTTCTACATTTTATTACAACATTTATAATATTTCTAATTAAAGAAAATACAAGATTTTACAGTTAATGAAACTGATACAATTGCTTTCTATTTCTAGGTTGACCTCAGCATACCCATGTCCTCCCAGTGCTAAGAATGATCGTGGCTAAACCTGAAAAATGTTGGTTTCCAGTCAGAATGGAACAAGTACAAACCGATGGCAATGCGAAAAATAATAGAATTAACAAGACATGAAAATAACATATGAGATATAAAAACTGGAAGATAACTGATGACATAGCACGATAGAGAAGTAAACAAGGAAAAACTAATAAAAGACATCTATCTAGGTGGTTTGAAATATCATTTTCGACATGTGAATGGCTAGGGGATAAATACGGCTCACTGTATGGTCGTGTGCAACTGCTATCATTCACGATTAGACAATAGGATAGTTCTGGATAGTTCACATGTATACTAAGATATTTTCCCTCCCGACTACTCCGTGTGACGAGCGTGTCAACAAGCAGCAAGATATATGTATAGACATGAAATAAAAAGACTACTATGAATCGAAAGCAATCAGAAAGTGCACTTGCCTGAGGTCCTTAGCTGGTAAACAAACCATCTTGTTGGGCCCAACATAGTCCAGTTAGCTAAGGTCGATACGAAGAAATTCGAATGCAAGAAACGAAGAGTTACAATTAGTCGCAATTAAGAGTTAATCTAATTTAAGGAGAATTTGATTTATGAGAAATTATCTAGTCGAAGTACCTTAGATTATTATTTAGAAAATATCTATATATCCCACCAGTTTATATAACCATTCGGAGAAGGTATACTCATAGGCAACAACTATGTAAAGCACATTCAAAATCATAATAGATATTCTTAGAATTTTTTGCTATATAAATACTAAGCCCAATCACTATATAAAGTTTACTTGAAAAACTATTTTTTCAACTCTAAATATAATTTCGTTTATAGATGAAATATCTAACCAGATATCAACATATTACTCTTAAAGGCCCCCAAAATGTATATCTATATATTGTTCAAATAATATAAACCCGAAATAATTTATAAGTATAGAAGTCAATTTAGATATATTGGAGCCCATATGTTTAGGCCCAAAATAATATTATACTTATAATAGACCTTAAATAACCCCCTTTTAATAGAATATTTATTTTATAAATTTATTGAATAAAATCCTAAATAATAACTTTTGAAAATACTCGATACAATATTCTAGCCAATTACCCATTTTCTAAACAAATATTCATTTACTAAAACCTACTACTATTATTCGCCAAATAGATATGTATAGTTGTAGAAATTATTAAATAACAATACAATATGCCCAACATACGATAATCTCACAAAACCCAATTTAATCAAAAGCCCAATGTAACGCCCATCATATAAAATTTAATCTTTTGAAAATAGATTCATATAAAACATATTTAGAAAATGCGTATTTAAAATATAAGCCCAAAATATAAGCTTTGATATTAATTTGTATCCCAAATCAAGGATTTTCCTACTAGGTTTAAAGCCCAACATAATAGCCTTAAGAAAACCTTAAAACTCATTAGCTCCAAAAAACCCAACAATTTAAAGATATAAAATACTGCTGCTACTCTTCTTTCAATTTTTCCAGGGAACATATAACTCGTAGTTTGAAAACCTATTATTATTATCCACTGTATAACGGCCCAAAATATTTAAAATCTAATTACTAACAACAGCCCAACACAAAAATATGTAAGTCCATTAACTAATCCATTTGATGGTTTAAGCCCAATTCTTCTAATGGGTTCTTCAGCCCACAAAATAATAAGATTGCTTAACCACAAAACAAAGAACAAGAGTCAACAACTAAAAGGTGAGAGAATTATACCGAGAGAAAGAGAGAAGGACTTACAAGCAGAGGGATTGAGCTCACAAAAGGGGTTTTCCTGAGCTCGTCGGGCAGCGTTCGCCAAGCTCGTGGTTGTGGGCTCGCCGAGACTCGACACAGAATCCCGACGTCGGCTGCGGATCGGAAACGCAGGTTGAAGGGCGCGCACCGTGGCGGTAGCTCTCCGACGGGTCGCTTGCCGCAGTTTGTATGGCGTGTGGCGGCACGGCTCTCGGGGAGACGCACACAGTTGCCGGTAACGGCTCCCGGTGAGGAGCCGATATTCCAGGCAAGTGCGGTGTGATGGCTCGTAGGGTTTGCACGAAGGAGCGATCGCCGTGATGGTGCGAGTTCACCACATGGGCGACCTTGGGCGTGGAGATGATGATGTTAGGTGGCTCAGAAAGCTGTAGTGGTCGTGCTTGAGGTTGAGACGGGGGATGGAGCTGATGGGACTGAGTATGATGTTGCCCTGCAATTTGCCCATGAGGAGGCGGTTGAGATTGTTGGTATGGTGGTGGCATGCTAGCCTGCTGGGGATGCATTTGCATCGGGGGCGGCTGAGGAGCTCCAGTGATAGGTTGTGGATAAGAATGGTGACCAATACTGCATGGGAGGGCGGATGTGATGTCTGTGTCGGAGGAATTGTAGCTACCCTTCCCAAAATCTTGAATTTTTTATTATTATTACTTATTTGATTTAAATTATGATTTTTAGAATTTTAGAATTTATTTATTTAGTTATTTTTACGGTAGATGATTTTAACCATGGTCGAGAGTTGGAGTGCAAGGTGACTAGGAATCATGGCACGGATAGCCCAGTGGCGTGCTTTGACTAGTGTTTAGTCATGGTAGGGGAAGGCCGAGCCATAGTGATGTTCTAACTAGGAAAACCAGGCTAAGTTGTGACATTACCCTATAAACGATTTATTTATTAATTTATTGATATTAGGATTTGTAGGGGATCCGACTGTGTCAAATTGGAAACGTACCAGCTCAAGCCCGTGTAGAGATGTTACGTGTGCAGAGACGTCCATTTATGTGTATATTGTTGTACATGTATATATTTCGTATTTCATGCTAATAGGCTAAGTGAATATTTTCTGAATAACTAATATATGTGTTATATGACATTATATTATTATTTTTATATTATTTTCTTAAACCGATATTTTAGATTCTTATGGATTTTGGGCTATATATATATTTGTGTATATAACCTATAGGCACAATCTTATTTATAAGGGTTAGTAAATAAGTTTATACAAGACACATATATACGTAATTGGTAATTTGTCACTGAAATTATATGGACTACTAGGTAATTTTATAAATAATTTTATTCAATATAGTTGTTATTTTATGCTAAACTAATATTTTAGAAATACCATAGCAGTCCTAAATATTGAGATTTTTGAAGATAAAAATAATTATATGTGTGTGTGTATACATATATAAATAACTATATATGTGCGTATGTGTGTATATATATACACATATATACGGGTATGCATAAATAAATAAAATAGTATATGTGATTTCAAAAAAATAAATAAATATAGTATATGTATACGTATTTGGGAATATATATATATATATTATATATATATATATATATATATATATTATATATATAATATATATATATGTACTCCGGAGAGCGCCCCCCTCCCGGAGACCTCGCACCCCCGTCGAGTCTCCTTCTCCTCCTCCGCCGGGCCGGCTTCCCTCGCCGGAGGTGGCCCCTCTCTCGGCCTCCCCGCCGGCGCTCCCGCCCCCGGGAGTCGCGCTGGGGGGGGGGGTGAGACCCTTCCCTCGAGTACTCCGCCGGCGGAGCCTCCGCCTCGGGCCCCCCGCCCCCCTCCTCGGGCAGTGGGACGGTTCCCCCCCTCGGGTCCTACGCGCTGGGTTCCCCCCTCAGGACTAACGCGCAAGAGCCCACCTGATTCAAATTTTGAATTTAGTTTCAAAATTTGATTTTTCGTTAAAAAAAAATCAGCCCACACCCCCCTCTGGGCTGTGTGCCCTCTGGGCAGCGCAACCACAACCTTTCCGATTTTCAAAATTCAAAATCTCGGATTTTCGAATTTTGAATTTCTACTTTTAATTTTGTGTTCCCTATCTAGTTTACCTAATTTACTATTTCCTGCTTAGTTACCAAGGCCTTTTGTGTTTTGGCCTTTGGCACCTGCTGTAATGCTCTTTTCGAGCCACCCCTTCTCTTTCAATAAAATTACGTTATATTTAAAATATATATATATATATATATATATATTTTATATGTATAGGTATTAGACTATTAAATAAAATGGGAGTAAAAGAATAAGCCCAGCCAGGCCGAGACAGGGCCCCCTGAACCCGGGCCCAACTGCCGAGCCCAGCCCTCTCGGGCTACACCCAAACAACCCCATAGCAAATTCCCCCACAGTGCATTAAGCACAGCAGCCCGCACAGTAAATCCCCACACCCGACCTCCTCGAGAACCCATACCGAATATATACATAGCGATAGAGAGATCGAAGAAAACACGAACGCGAGACCTAAACCCCTGACGCCGATACCCCTCTCCATTGGCTGGCGACCCTCCTTGGCCTCGCGCACCGTCACAGGCGGCCGTCGCCGGCCGAAAAAGCCGCACGCGCGCGGAGCAAACAGTGGAGTAGCAGCATCAGTTGCACCACTCGCCCAAGTTTGTAAACCAATATATCTGCCACCGCTCGATCGTCCTTCATGGCGTTTCCTCAGGTATGAAGTAGATATATACTTCTCCAACTCCTGCCTTTAGTTTCTTGTTAGATAGAAGGATCGATAGAAAAACAGGGCCAAAGTTCCGAAAAACCTATTCTAAACAGGACCTACAGGATAGCCCTGGCCTATATTGGAAGGCCGATTCGGTCGAACCAGTGAGCGATTCAAAAAGACTAATTGAACAGAGCTCTAGAGGACCTAAGAGATGGAAACCCCACTTTTGTTTAAT
>JANAVB010021798.1:0-137500 GCA_029216955.1 Iris pallida
TTAGCAATGTGGTTAGCTATCGCTGATTTGGCTATGTGTTAGATACAATGGTACTAGCATATTTGATTGTTTAGGACATAGACTTGTAGAACTAGAATTGACTAACATAGACTAGTTTGACCATTGTTGACCAAACCCTAGCTAGGTTTGACCACATTAGACTAGTTGTCCTAATTTGACCTATATATTGACCAGAGTTGAACAAGAGTTGACTTTGACCTAGATTGACTTAGACTCATGTAGATTGCATTATTATTTCAATTACCATATAAATTAAACTTTATAACCTATGTTGCTCGAACTAGGACTTGTGATTTCAGTTGGCTATCTTTTCATATCAGTTGTTCAGGATATCAGGCGAGTATTATATGAATGTTTCATACTTGGTAGAATTTATATCTTGTTCTAGATTATTTTACTTGATGTTCATGTTGTTAACACGGATTGGTACTATATGGATCTTTTCATGAGAAGTTATTTCTCTCATGAGCATCGGGGATGCTTTTCACGTATATCATGTATTCATGTGCTTTCATCATTCATGTGCACTCTTGTGATTTATGTACTCTCATGTTCACAGACACCTCTCCCATGTATACTTTATGTGTACCCATTTATGAGCCCCTATGTGAAATTATGTGCAATAACATAACTTGTCTGAATCTTTGTGTATTGATTAGGGTACGGAGGAGTATAAATGGTCATATGAACAATTTCAAAGTAGTGGAATCATGTGCAAACTCTTTAGTCTAATCATATGCAAATTTAAGCCGTTCACATGTCAATCTTGTACTCTACATCACTAGCCACTGATAGTTTTTTACCTATAGTAAATATTTTCTTATAGTCATTTCTTTTACTTTATGTATATTCTTCAGTGTTTCATGTACCTTACTCTATAGCATGCTTACATTTTCTGTCGTGATATGAACTGCGTGAGATATATTGTGCTCGTTCCTCTCCTGACTAGACCTGTTAAAAATATTACAAGTAACCTGGAGCCTAGAGGATCAGTAGATCTTGGAGTAGATTACTAGTTTATTGTTTAGTTTCTCTTTTAGAACTTATTTTGTAATAAGTAGTATTTTGAGATTATTGAGATGTTGTTATTTTGGGAGTTTATTTAAGTTGTTGATATTTTGAGTTTTATATATAGTTGTTAGACTCCTGTGTTATCTTATCGTGCTTAGATTGTGATTGAGTATTATCATCTCTTATACTTGTCCTCCATTCGGAGTTGAGATTGTGACAGGTATATTATATAATTGCGTGAGTTGTTGATTAGATAGTGACCTAGAACTACGTTCTACCATTGACACTGCGGCGTAGGCTGGACGTACCCACTTCTCGTACCCCGACACTGGGTGCGGGTCGTGACACGTTTATAGTGGTGGCCCACGCAGGTCGAGAGTCGCATTTGTGCGATGTCGTGGTAGTGTAAGGATTAGTTGTACTGCTGTGCGCCTGTGATAGGAACTAAGGAATAAGCTTTAGCAGAGATACTCAATCACAGTTAGGACTACTTGAGAAGATTCCTGGGATGACCCTTGAGAATCTCATTATAAACTATCTCAAAAGTCGATTCCGACAGTTTCTGTCTACTTCCTTGTTTATCATTGAATTTGATTCTTGATATTCATTATTGACTTGATTTTCTATCAAGATAACATTATGAGCTACGTTGTCTCAGTCCTGGAATCTAGAGTCTTCTACAGCCGTATTAGCTGGTTTGGCGATGGGATAGAGTCTGATTTTGGATACATTTCTCGAGTGTGGGAATTTAAAGTTTTTACAGCCAAGCTAGCGGCAATACAAAATTTTTAAATACCATGATTCTAGAGGTATGTATCTTAGTTGCAGACTCTATGGATTATCGATGTTGTACTTACTAGCGTAACAAGGATTCTGGTAACATGGTTCTGGATAGACAGGTATGATTATCAGATTGTAGAATAAATACCATATAGATGGTACCCTAGTATGATAGAGTGGAATATTAGTGTGGATGTCACTTGAGTATCATGGATTAGATAGAGGGAGTTAGGCTACCTATAGCATAGCACCATGCCCCGTACCATCAAAGGGATATACCCAGAGGGGCAGGGCTTTTGCACTGACGGTTGTAGAGACCGACGCTATGAGTGATGAGTTAGTAGGTCTATCCTTCCTGTCCTTCTTTTTCATCTTGTTGTGTGATTCCATTAGTACTTGTCAGGATGTTTTGTGCTATGATAAATAGTATAGTGACCTGTTCGAGACTATGATATCACGACCAGTAGGAATCATGTTTTGTATGCTTTAGATAGAATTTTCTCGACCTTGATTGCTGGGGGTTTGACCTAGAAGGAGTACGATGATTTGGACAGACCATATGATTATCAGACTGTATCTTGGGAAGGTTTTGAACATATCATCTTTGCTTTTGTTTCAATCTTTTTCAAAAAATAATGTTTTCCATCACAAATTAACTTGGGAGTAGGGATAACTTCCGATAACTAGTCTAATTCTGTGTAGAACTTTATTAGTTATAACTCTTCCTTAGTATAATAGTTTGATAGCTTGTATTAGGACTTATTCTTAGGTATGGTAGTCTAGTTGACATTAGACTAGTAACCCTTTATAGTTAAATCTATGTTGATTTTGACTATCAGTTTCATATAAGATGTTAGTCTCCTCAGGAGGTAGTGACCCCTCCGACTCACCAGAAGGATAGTAGGATATATTGATGGTTAGAACAGTGATATTTTGTAGGTGTACTTTAGAAACAACAAGGATATTCGAGGTCAGTTTGTTTTATCGACTTGAATAATTTAGGTTATTGATTCTCGAGATATTTTACTTAAGATTGTGATGCTAAATTTAGGAATTTAGAAATATAGAAGAGAATGTAACTATGAAGCGATAACGATACCAAAATTGAATAAGATGTTGGTAAGAGGACAGAGTGAACACAAGGATTTTAGGTTATGGGAAAATTTAAAGATTTTGTGGAGGTTTTAAAATTTAAGAAGAATAATATTTGAAGGTGTATGTCAAGGAAATATGAAGGTCGATTTTATAATAAAGAATAAGTAATAGTAGTATTAGCTTCGAATAAATTCGAGGACAGTGATTCGAACAACTTCAAGAATTTCATAGACATTGATCTAGAGATTTTGCATCCAAGTTAGGACAAGGTGGAGAATTTAAATTTTTGGGATGATCAAGTAGATAAGGGAGAGTAAGATCAGAAAGAAGGAATAAGAGTTTTAACAAGAGCATGATTCATGAGAAATGCCTTGGAAATTTAGGTCCTACTTCTAGGAGGGAGTTTTATTCACCAGACCTAATTTGAAGTGAGTTTTCGAATTGCATAATTTATATGAGCTTCTAAGACTATGATTGTTGGAGACGAGACTCTAAAAGGAGTACGACCATCTAAATTTTGAGGACAAAATTTTTCTAAGGAGTATAGATTTGTAACCACCCACTTTTTCGAAATGAGAATAATTTTGAACTTTTGTAAAAGTTTATTATTTAATAATAAGATTTATAATTTATGGGGATTTTTATTTAATTTAAAACTATTTAAAATTGGTAAATTATAATTTTGATGTGTTAGCTAGTGATCCCTAAAACTGTTGAGCCTAGAGACTAAATATGACCATGTGAACCTAACCATGTGATTAGAATGACTAATTACAGCTTTTTAGGCTAAGAAAATTTTGATCATTTTGTGACTTTTGAATTATTTAGGATTTTAATTAATTGGTAAATTTTAGATTATTTTAATAATATTTAAATTGATGTATTATAATTTTGGTCATTTTTCATATTTTAATATTTTGGGAATTTCTATATTGTAATATTGATTTTACGGGATTTGTTCAGTCGGGTTTGAGTTTCGTTTCGTTCCGACTTGTGTTAGTGACACAGGTAGCTTAGACACTAGACGGGATCCCAAGATTAGTTAGTCATAGCCCACAAACCCTACTAATTAAGTTAGTAAGTTTAGACAAATCCTACTTGTTAGATTGGTTAAGTTAGAAGCTTAAATTTAACCCTTTTGATCCCAAACTTGAACCTAACTTAAAAATAACCAAGAGGACTAATTGAGACCTTATTGGGCTTTCCCCCAAGGCCCAAATAGGGTTTAGTGGTAGCCACTATAGGTAGGTTAGCCTTCCTTCCTTTCATTTTATTCCATATTGCCTCTTTTCCTTCACAAAGTGTTCTTTCCCAAATTAGAGAGCTTTCCTCTTTGATTTGATCTCCATAACTCTTCATTCCTCCATAAAAACTTTTATCCAACCTTCTCATACTATCAAGAGAGGTTGCTAGCAAAGATTTGGATCAAAGTACAAAAAGGAGTGCCCATTTTAGAAGGATCTTCGTATTGGACCCGTGTTCTTGGGAGTATCATTGGAATTCCACTCCCAATAGGTAAAATCAACCCTCTAAATTGATTTTCTATACAAATTAGCTAGTTTTGAATCCATAGGATCCATCCCCATGCATATACCGACTTTAGATTCAAGTTTGAGGCCATTTGGAGCTCTCTAGAGTAAGTTAGAATTGTGTCTTGTGTCCTACTTCTAGATCTCAAATTAAAACACCTCATGTATTTGGTTTAATGTCTAATTGGTTTAATTGTATTTTAGTTTCTGTTTTAGACATGTTACAGGATGGTTGATGTTAGTTAGGATGGTTAGAATGAGTTTCATTTGGATATCCATGGTAAGATCTAAGTGATTTAGTCTATATGTCATATTTTTAGCCTCAACTTGTCATTTTAGTCTCTTTATATAATGGACTATTTTGTATATATATAATTGGTATAATAGATATATTTTATATATTTAGATGTGTGTGAATATATTGTTAGTGGTGTGCTTGTGTTAGAGGAGAGGGGAGTGTCGTTTGATGTGTGTCTTGAGTGGTGTGGAGAGTGAGATGTGTTTCTTTTGTCCAAACAACCCAAATTCATCATAATATTCATCCACGTTTTTAGTAGCCATAACAACTTAGAAATGTCATAACTTTTAGTTTAAAACTCCGATTAATCTCCCATTTTTTTAAAAGAACCGTATCAAAGTTAGCTTTCCAAATATATATATTAATAGGTCAAATGCATTCTAGAACTTTCTGTAGAACTGTTTGAGTGTCAACTGTACGAAAAATGAACGCGTTTTAGTATTTTTGCGATTTCGGAAGCTTTCGGACACGAAAATACGATCCGTTTGAAGTTTCGAAAAGCTAATACGAAGGAATACAATATACTTTAATCCTAAAATTTAGTGAAGGCCCAACTGGTACAATATTGATTTTAAGTAGAAGACTGACTATACGATTTAGATATTTTGTGTAACCTATGAGCCTATGTAGTATGAATATTAAATGAATGTAGGTATCATAGGTTGTCGAGCATATGTATGATATAATACATATATATATATTATATATTATTAAAATATATATATATATTTTTTATTTTTATTTTTTTTTTTTTACATATATATATATTATATATTAAATATATAATATATATATATAATATATATATATATATATTATATATTATATTATATTATATTATATATTTTAATAATATATAATATATATATATATATATATATATATATATTTATATATATATATATATATATAAAATATATATTTTATATATATATATATATATATAAATATATATTTATATATATATATATATATAATATATATATATATATATATATATATATATATATATATATATATATATATATATATATATAAAATATATATATTATATATATATATATATAAATATATAAATATATAAATATATATATATAATATATATATATATTTTATTTTTATTTTTTTTTTATATAATATATATATATATATATATATATATATATATATATATATATATATATATATATATATATATATATATATTATTTAGTTATATATGTTAGTATGTTTGTTAGATGTTGGTTAATAGAGGGTTATATATGTTAGAGTTTGTTATTGTAAGTTATATTTGTTAGTATGAGTTTTAGTTAGATAGTAGAGGTTAGTATTTTGTTAGATATTGATATGTTATTAGATAATTTGATGTTAGATATCTAGTATGTTAGATATTAATATGTTAGTAGGTTATGTTAGTTCTAGATATTGGTATGTTAGCAAATTAGTCTCTATAGGTTAAGATGTTATGTTAGTACATTAGATAGATATTTAATTGGATAATTGTGGGATATCTTGGTGTCTCATGATACCAAGTTAGTATCTTAAGGTAATTATGAATTACCTTTACCTTGAAGGTAATTGATTAGTTTACCTTTTGACCAAGGTATTGGTTTTGGGATACCAATATGACCAAGGTTGATATGGTATCCTAGTGTTAGTGGGTTAGTGTCTAAGTGTTTGAGTTTGAGTATGTGATGTTAGATTATGGAAGAATTATATATATATATATATATATATATATATATATATATATATATATAAAAAAATATATATATATAGTATATATTATTATAACATATAGATATAGGTTATTATTCATAGTGAGGATATGTATATACTTGATATATGACATCTATATGTATGTGTTAGGATGGTACTATATGGGTAAGGATATATGTGATATATATGTAATGTATATTATATAACTAAGTTTGTGTGCCTTGTTAGCCTTGTGGTTTAGCTATGTGCCTTAATTTAGGCTATGTGTTAGATAGCAATGGTACTAGTATACTTGATTATTTAGGCCATAGACTTATTTAGACCTAGAATTGACTAACCTAAACTAGTTTGACAATTGTTGACCAAACCCTAGCTAGTTTGACCACATTAGACTAGTTATCCTAATTTGACTAGATTGTTGATCAGAGTTGAACAAGAGTTAACTTTGACCTAGATTGACTTAGACTCATGTAGATAGCATTATAATTTTAATTACCATATAAATTGAACTCTTTATAATCTGTGTTGTTCTAACTAGGACTCTGTGACTCCAGTTGGCCATTTTTTCAAATCAGCTATTTAGGGCATCCGGCGAATACATTCTCTGACCGTTTCATACTTGTTAGGATTTATATTCTTGCTCTAGATTACTTTACTTTATGCTGTCATGTTGTTAACACGGATTGGTACTATATGGATCCTTTCACGAGATATTATTCCCCTCGGAAGCATCGGGATACGTCGTGTCATGTGCTTTTCACATACATCATGTATTCATATGCTTTCATCACTCATGTGTACACTTATGATTCATGTACTCTCATGTTCATAGAGCCCCCATATATACTTCATGGGCACCCATTTATGGCCCCCATATGAAATCATGTGCAATAACATAACTTGTCTGGATCTTTGTGTATTGATTGGGGTACGGGAGTGTATAAATGGTCATGTGAACAATTTCAAAGTAGTGTAATCATGTGCAAACTCTTTAGTGTAATCATGTATAAATTCAAGCCGTTCACATGTCTATCTTGTACTCTACATCACTAGCCACTGATAGTTCTTTACGTATAGTAGATATTTCCTTATAGTCATTTCTTTTACTTCATGTATATTTTTCAGCATTTTATGTACCTTACTCTATAGCATTCTTATATTTTTTGTCATGATATGAACTGCGTGAGATGTATTATGCTCGTTCCTGTCCTGACTGGACCTGTTGAAAATATTACAGGTAACCTGGAGATTCACAGCTAGCCTAGAGGACCAGTAGAGCTTGGAGTAGATTACTAGTTTATGGTTTAGTTTCTCTTTTAGAAATTGTTTTGTAATAAGTGGTGTTTTGAGATTGTTGAGATGTTATTTTGGGAGTTTATTTAAGTTGTTGATGTTTTGAGTTTTATATATTGTTGTTAGACTCCTGTTTTATCTTATCGTGCTTAGATTGTGATTGAGTATTATCGTATCTTATACTTGTCCTCCATTTAAAGTTGAGATTGTGACATGTATATTATATAATTGCGTGAGTTGTTGATTAGATAGTGACCTAGAACTGCGTTCTACCACCGACACTGCGGCGTAGGCTGGACGTATCTACATCTCGTGCCCCTACACTGGTGTGGGTCGTAACACATTTTAGTGGTAGCCCATGCAGGTCGAGAGTCGCATTAGTGCGATGTCGTGGTTGTGCAACGATTAGTTGTACTGCTGTGTGCCTACGATAGGAGCTAAGGAATTGGCTTTAGCAGAGAGGTAACTCAATCACAGTTAGAACTATTTGAGAAGATTCCTGGGATGACCCTTGAGAATCTCATTGTCAACTATCTCAAAATTCGATTCCGACAGTTTCTGTCTACTTCCTTGTTCATCATTGAATTTGATTATTGGATTCATTATTGACTTGATTTTCTATCAAGATAATAATATGAGCCAGGTTGTCTCAGCCATGGAATCTAGAGTCTTCTACAGCCATATTAGCTAGTTTGGCGATGAGATAGAGTCTGATTTTGGATGTATTTCTCGGATATGGAAATTTAAAGTTTTCGCAACCAAGCTAGCGGCAATGCAGAAATTTTAAATACCATAATTCTAGAGGTTTGTACCTTAGTTGCGGACTCTATAGATTATCACTGTTGTACTTACTGGCGTAACGAGGATTCTGGTAACATGGTTCTGGATAGACAGGTATGATTATCATATTTTAGAATAAATACCATATAAATGGTGCCTTAGTGTGAAGGAGTGGAATATTAGTGTGGATGTCACTTGAGTATCATGGATTAGATAGAGGGAGTTAGGCCACCAGTAGCGTTGCACCATGCCCCGCACCATCAAATGGATATACCCCAGAGGGGCAGGGCTTTTGCACTGACGATTATGGAGATCGACGCTATGAGTGACGAGTTAGCAGCTCTGTCCTTCATGTCCTTCTTTTCCATCTTGTTGTGTGATTCCATTAGTACCTGTCAGGATGTTTTGTGCTGTGATAGATAGTATAGTAACCTGTTCGAGACTATGATATCACGACCAGTAGGAATCATGTTTTGTATGCTTTAGATAGAATTTTCTCGACCTTGATTGCTGGGGGTTTGACCTAGAAGGAGTACGATGATTTGGACAGACCATATGATTATCAGACTGTATCTTGGGAAGGTTTCGAACATATCATTTTTGCTTTTGTTTCAATCTTTTTCAAAAAAATATAATGTTTTCCATCACAAATTAACTTGGGAGTAGAGATAACTTCAGATACTAATCTAGTTCTTTGTAGAACGTCATTAGTTATAACTCTTCTATAGTATAATGGTTTGATAGCTTGTATTAGGACTTATTCTTAGGTATGGTAGTCTAGTTGACATTAGACTAGTAACCCTTTATAGTTAAATCTCTGTTGATTTTGATTATCAGTTTCATATAGGATGTTAGTCTGCTCGGGAGGTAGTGACCCCTCCGACTCACCAGAAGGATAGTAAGATATATTGATGGTTAGAACAGTGATATTTTGTAGGTGTACTTTAGAAACAACAAGGATATTCGAGGTCGATTTGTTTTATGGACTTGAATAATTTTAGGTTATTGATTCTCGAGATATTTCACTTAAGATTGTGATGTTAAATTTAAGAATTTAGAAATGGAGAAGAGAATGTAACTATGAAACGATGACAATACCAAAATTGAATAAGATGTTGGTAAGTTGACAGAGTGAACACAAGGATTTTGGGTTATGGAGAAATTTAAAGATTTTGTGGAGGTTTTAAAATTTAAGAAGAATAATATTTGAAGGTGTACGTGAAGGAAATACGAAGGTCGATTTTATAATAAAGAAGAAGTTCCTGCATGACATAGTAGTATTAGATTCGAATAAATTCGAGGACAGTGATTTAAACAAGTTCAATGATTTCATAGAATTTGATCTAGAGATTTTGGATCCAAGTTAGGACAAGGTGGAGGAATTTAAATTGTTGGGATGATTAAGTGGATAAGGGAGAGTAAGATCAGAAAGAAGGAATAAGAGTTTTAACAAGAGCATGATTCATGAGAAATTCCTTGGGAATTTAGACCCTGCTTCTAGGAGGGAGTTTTAGTCACCAGACCTAATTTGAGGTGAGTTTTTGACCTAGGCTTTAGCATGTCTTTTGTGATATTTTGTTACACCACTTGCTTGTAAGTTTTGATACCTTGTGATTGCCTTGTGCTATAGTATGGCTAGTATAGCTAGATGAGACCTCATACTTATATTGCCTGCCATGACCCTGTATGTTATTCTTTCAAATTGCATGATTTAGTTGAGCTTCTAAGACCATGATTGTTTGGGACGAGATTCTCGAAGGAGTAGGTCCTTCTAAATTTCGAGGACAAAATTTTTCTAAGGAGTGTAGATTTATAACCACCCACTTTTTTGAAATGAGGATAATTTTGAACTTTTGTAAAAGTTTATTATTTAATAATAGGATATATGATTTATAGGGATTTTTAATTAATTTAATACTATTTAAAATTGGTGAATTATAATTTTGATGTGTTAGCTAGTGAACCCTAGAAATGTTGAGCCTAGAGACTAACCATGACCATGTGAACCTAACCATGTGATTAGAATGACTAATTACAACTTTTTAGGCTAAGGATATTTTGGTCATTTTGTGACTTTTGAATTATTTAGGATTTTAATTAATTGGTAAATTTTAGATTATTTTAATAGTATTTGAATTGATACATTGTAATTTTGGTCATTTTTCATATTTTAATATTTTGGGAATTTTTATATTGTAATATTGATTTTACGAAATTTGTTCAGTCGGGTTTGAGTTTTATTTCCTTCCGACTTGTGTTAGTGACACGGGTAGCTTAGACTCTAGACGGGATCCCAAGATTAGTTAGTCATAGCCCACAAACCCCACTAATTAAGTTAGTAAGTTTAGACTAATCCCACTTGTTAGATTGGTTAAGTTAGAAGCTTAAATTTAACCCTTTTGATCCCAAACTTGAACCTAACTTAAAAATAACCAAGAGGACTAATTGAGGCCTTATTGGGCTTTCCTCCAAGGTCCAAATAGGGTTTAATGGCAGCCACTGTAGGTAGCTTAGCCTCCCTTCCTTTCATTTCATTCCATCTTGTCTCTTTTTCTTCACAAAGTGTTCTTCCCCAAATTAGAGAGCTTTCCTCTTTGATTTGATCTCCATATCTCTTCATTCCTCTACCAAAACTTTCATCCAACCTTTTTATACTATCAAGAGAGGGTGCTAGCAAAAATTTGGATCAAAGTACACGGAGAAGTGTCCATTTTGGAAGGATCTTCGTATTGGAGCCGTGTCCTTGGGAGTATCATTGGGATTCCACTCCCAATAGGTAAAACCAACCCTCTAAATTGATTTTCTATGCATATTAGTTAGTTTTGAATCCATAGGATCCACCCCCATGCATGTACCCACTTTAGATTCAAGTTTGAGGCCATTTGGAGCCCTCTAGAGCAAGTTAGAATTGTGTCTTGTGTCCTACTTCTAAATCTCAAATTAGAACACTTCATGTGTTTGGTTTAATGTCTAATAGGTTTAATTGTATTTTAATTTCAGTTTTAGACATGTTACAGGATGGTTGATGTTAGTTAAGATGGTTAGAATGAGTTTCATTTGGATATCCATGGTTAGATCTAAGTGGTTTAGTCTACATATCATATTTTTAGCCTCAACTTGTTATTTTCGTGTCTCTTTATATAATGGACTGTTTTGTATATATATAATAGGTATGTTTGATATATTTTATATATTTAGATGTGTGTGAATATGTTGTTAGTGGTGTTCTTGTGTTAGAGGAGAGGGGAGTGTCGTTTGATGTGTGTCTTGAGTGGTGTGGAGAGTGAGATGTGTTTCTTTTGTCCAAACAACCCAAATTCGTCATAATATTCATCCACGTTTTTAGTAGCCATAACAACTTAGAAATGTCATAACTTTTAGTTTAAAACTTCGATTAATCTCCCTTTTTTAAAAAAAACTGTATCGAAGTTAGCTTTCCAAATATATATATATTAATAGGTCAAATCTGTTCTAGAACTTTCTGTAGAACTGTTTGAATGTCAGCTGTACGAAAAATGAATGTATTTCGGTGTTTTTGCGATTGTGGGAGCTTCCGGACACGAAAATACAATCCGTTTGAAGTTGCGGAAAGCTAATACGAAGGACTACAACATATTTTAATCCTAGAATTTAGTAAAGGTCCAACTGGTACAGTATTAATTTTAAGTAGAAGACTGACTATACGATATAGGTATTTTGTGTAACCTATGAGTCTATGTAGTATGGATATTAAATGAATGTAGGTATCATAGGTTGTCGAGTATATGTATGATATAGTACATATATATATTATTGTTAAGTTATATATGTTAGTATGTTTCTTAGATGTTGGTCAGTAGAGGATTATATATGTTAGAGTTTGTTATATGTTAGTGTAAGTTATATTTGTTAGTATGAGTGTTAGTTAGATAGTAGAGGTTAGTATTTTGTTAGATATTGATATGTTATTAGATAGTTTGATGTTATATATCGAGTATGTTAGATATTGATATGTTAGCAGGTTATGTTAGTTCTAGATATTGGTATGTTAGCAAGTCAATCTCTATAGGCTATATGTTAGATATTAGTTAAGATGTTGTGTCAGTACATTAGATAGTTAGTTAATTAGATAATTAATGGGTATCTTGGTATCTCTTGATACCAAGTTAGTATCTTAAGGTAAATATAAAGTACCTTTACCTTGAAGGTAAATGATTAGTTTACCTTATGACCAATGTATTAGTTTTAGGATGCCAATATGACCATGGTTGATATAGTATCCTAGTGTTAGCGGGTTAGTGTCTAAGTGTTTGAGTTTGAGTAGGTGATGATAGATTGTGGAAGGGTTATATATATATATATATATATATATATATATATATATATATATATTTTGACCATTATTGACCATTATTGTTTAGGCCATAGACTTGTTTAGACCTAGAATTGACTAACATAGACTAGTTTGACCATTATTGACCAAACCCTAGATATTTTGTCCACATTAGAGTAGGTGATGAAAGATTGTTTAGGCCATAGACTTGTTTAGACCTAGAATTGACTAACATAGACTAGTTTGACCATTATTGACCAAATCCTAGCTATTTTGTCCACATTAGACTAGTTGCCCTAATTTGACTAGATTGTTGACCAGAGTTGAACAAGAGTTGACTTTAACCTATATTGATTTAGACTCATGTAGATTGTATTATAATTTCAATTGCCATATAAATTGAACTCTTTATAACCTATGTTGCTCTAACTAGGACTCTGTGACTCTAGTTGGCCATCTTTTCATATCAGCTGTTCAAGGTATCAGACAAATACATTCTCTGACCGTTTCCTACTGGCTAGGATTTATATTCTTGCTCTAGATTACTTTACTTAATGCTGCCACATTGTTAACATGGATTGGTACTATATGGATCTTTTCATGAGATGTTATCCCCCTCGGGAGCATCGGGATACGTCATGTCATGTGCTTTTTACGTACATCATGTATTCATGTACTTTTATCATTCATGTACACTCTTATGATTCATGTACTCTTATGTTCACAGAGCCTCCATGTATACTTTATGTGCACCCATTTATGGGCCCCCATGTGAAATTATGTGCAATAACATAACTTGTCTAGATCTTTATGTATTGATTGGGGTACGGGAGAGTATAAATGGTCATGTGAACAATTCCAAAGTAGTGTAATCATGTGCAAACTCTTTAGTGTATTCATGTGCAAATATAAGCCATTCACATGTTTATTTTGTACTCTATATCACTAGCAACTGATAGTTCTTTACCTATAGTAGATATTTTCTTATAGTCATCTATTTTACTTCATGTATATTCTTCAGCGTTTCATGTACCTTACTCTATACCATGCTTATATTTTCTGTCATGATATGAACTGCATGAGATGTATTGTGCTCGTTCTTGTCCTGACTAGACCTGTTAAAAATTTATAGGTAACCTAGAGATTCGCAGCTGGCCTAGAGGACCAGTAGAGCTTGGAGTAGATTACTAGATTACGGTTTAGTTTCTCTTTTAGAACTTGTTTTATAATAAGTGGTGTTTTAAGATTGTTGAGATGTTATTTTGGGAGTTTATTTAAGTTGTTGATGTTTTGAGTTTTATATATAGTTGTTAGACTCCTGTGTTAACTTATCGTGCTTAGATTGTGATTGAGTATTATCGTATCTTATACTTGTCCTCCTTTCGGAGTTGAGATTGTGACAGGTACATTATATAATTGGGTGAGTTGTTAATTAGATAGTGACCTAGAACAGCGTTCTACCATCGACACTGCGACGTAGGCTGGACGTACCCACTTCTCGTGCCCCTACACTGGGTACGGGTCGTGACATATATAGTGTGAACTGATCATTTAAGCTAACCAACTAGTCATGCTAGGATTATATCTCACATGAATATTAAACAATTAAAAGTTATCAATGAGAGCTAACAGCAAGACATCAATAAGAACATGCTAGATTCTATAAAATAATTATTTAAGAAAAATTATTTAGCATGTTACCAAAGTGGCTCTAGTGGCCATACTTATGTTGGTGCAATTGCTTGGAAGATGACCATTGTAGCTTTGCAATCACCAACATGTTCCATGTTCATATGGTTCAGTATAAGTAGATCCACCTAAAATATTAGGTGAAGACTTTGGTATCCAGTACTTGGATCCACATTTGTTAGCTTTGGGAACCCAGTTACATAAGTTTATATCAAATAGCTTTTTAATCTGACAATGACTAGAAATGTGTCCATTCATACCGCAATCATGATATAAAGTATTAGCATTAGTGTTATGTGAAGCAGTATGGGAATGTGCATTGGTGTGATATGATGTGCAGATATTTGTAATAAAAAAGATAGTTATATGAAGCTTTAGCTTTGCTTGCTTCCTTTGTAAAAGATCTGTCGTGTGTGACTTTATGATGTGTCACGTGTCTTGTGTTAGACTGAGTCATAGGTTGTACTACCTGCTTTCCCAGTCTAATCTCTAATTTTTTAGAGTTAGCACAGATCTCATCATATTTAGCAGAAAGAGCATCAATTCTACATGAAGCAATAGAATACTTCTTCTTTTCCGATTCTAATTTCTCCTTAAGTTTAGCATTTTCTTGAGTGCTTTTCTCAATACATTCAAGTGCCTCATGCAATCTAAACTCAAGTATAGAAATCTCAGTAGAATGATCAAAAGTAGAAATGTTTCTAGCATCATTCAATAAGCAAGTAAGCTTTTCATTCTCAAGCTTATAGCACAAAATATCCTTTCTAGCATGCTTATACTTATCTAATACTTTCTTGTGTTCTTTCGATAGATCATTGAAAGCATCAAATAACTCATCATAAGAGAATTCATTCTCTTTAAGAACAATGTTGTCTTGTACCTCGTTGGATAATGCTGAGCATATATTTATAGCTTGACGTGGTCTCTCTTCTTTTTCAAAATCGCTTGCTACACTTTTACACCATATGCTTGTGGTAGCATACTTGTGAGGCGACGATCTTTCTTTGTACGATTGTTCATAGCGGTTCTCCTTTCTAGCTGCTGTACAATCTTCTTTGATGTGGCCTATCTTCTTACAGTTATCACATACAAGCTCTTCTTCATATAAAAGGTAGTGTTAAACCTTAAATCTCGATGTCATCGTGTATACATTTACATCGTTATGAAGACTATCCTCCTCTCTGGAGTTGCTATCTTTGTTTTCGTACCTGCATTAATAAGTAGCTTCAAGAAGTTTTCAAATTTTATAAGATGTTGTGCAAGTAGTAACAAGATTGAATACATTTATATCTACAGCACAATAAAAAGCATGCATTGCTTTTGTATCAAGGCTAGCTAACTTCTTTTCTGTCTCTGTGTAACTATAATAAGGCTTGTTAAAAATAGAGGAAGTAAGAATAGAGGTGATAGTTGGCTTTTTGTAGCCATTGCAAACAATTGACCATAAGTTAAAGTCTTGAGACTTCAGGTATAACGTCATCCGTGTTTTCCAATAACTATAGTTCGTTCCATCAAATAGTGGGAGTCTATTTGTGGATTGCCCTTCACCTATGAATATTGAATTTACGGCTGCCATATGTATATTCTCTAGAGTGTTATATTTGAATATAACCTGCTCAGATACCAATTTTAGGACTGTTTGCAAAGAACAAAAGTTTTATTACAAACTAAGAAAAGAGTATAAGAGTACAATTGATTTCTAGGAAAGTACAACTATAGTAATCTGATCAGAAGACGATCACTTTATCCCTTGGACGATGTGATATCGAAGACACGAGCCTCTGGAGGATGCAACAACACTTTAGCAGGAGATTATGATCACACTTGATACTTTGGGATTGATTTAAAACTCTATTTATAGAGTTCTTGAAATAACTGTTTAGCAGTTATTCTGGGTTGCGTGCACTTCAGGTTGTGCGTCGCCTGTTCACTTGCGCGAACGGTTGTACTAACTGTTGTGGACGCATAGCATAGTTTGATTGAGATGCGCATAGTCATGAGCAGTGTAGTGGGCACGTTCTACGAAGTTAGTGGCTTGTGCGCCACGTCACTCTGTCTTGAACACTAGTTGATCACCTTGTGCGAGCTTCATCAGGTTGCGCGTGGCACAATGTAACAACTTGTGCGAGTGGTTGTACCAACTGCTATGGATGCGTGGTATTATTTGATTGAGATGCGCGTGGTCGTGGCAGTGTAGTGAGCATGCTCTGCGATGTTGGTGTCTTGAACGCCACATCAGCCTGTTAAAAATAAGAATTGATCAAGTAGCGCCAATTTGTCAGACTATGCATGGGCGCAACTGGACAACTAGCGCCTTTGACTAGGTTGTTTTTGTTCTGTACTGATTAATCCTCGTGTCATACAGTGACTTGCGAGCGAACCAGCTGTCAGCATTAATTACATGCTGACAAAATCTTCTCGAGCGCCGCGTTGCACGGGATTTGAACGGATTTTCCTTATTCTCCATGCTGTCAGTTTGTCAGGTAATGATGATGCCGTTACAGCTTCTCGAGAAAGTGTACCACGTGGCGCTCACGTAACCTGACTCCAGCACAACCTGATGTTGGCGCAGCCCATTTCTGCACAACTTGATTGTTTGGCGTAATGTAATATTTTAGCGCTATTTGATGATTGCACACTTTAATGGATGGCGTAGCTTAATTTTTTAGCCTCTATAAGAGCCCCTTCAAAGTTTTTGAAACTTGAAAATACTTCAAAGTTTTGAAATGCTTTGAATTATGCTAGTTTTGTTTGGATTATGCTAGTTCATCTCTGTTGCGCCAGTCAACTCGAGCCCGATTCTTCAGCATAGATTGCGTAAGTGTTTGGGCTATAAATAGCCTTATTTCATTTTGCGTAAGTGTTTACCCACTCTGTCTCTTCTTCTTCCTGATTCAGAAGCTTCTTCGACAAACCCTAATGGCGCCTAGGAGATTCGATGTTAAGAAAGGAAAGGGCTTCGTCGAGCCTGTATCTCGTGCTTCATCAAGCAGAGAGCAGCGACAAGCGCGTCAGTACGTTCCACCTTCGTCACGACGAGAGACTGTTAACCCGGTCGTGGAAGGTAAGCATTAGACCCGATCATCGACCACCCTATTTAGGGATTGGCCGGCTCCTAACATCGTGCACCCACTCTTTTTAAAGTGGGGCACAACTCATAACTTGTGCCTCCCTTACTGTCGACCCATGTTGTACAATGCTTCGAAATCTGTGTTGTATTTTGAGCATAATTTTGATGCATTGAGCGGCAAGATACGGCATAATCATGATTGTTGCGCAACCTGATGGATGCGCATGCTGAGTGCGGCACAATGTGAGTATCGTGCAACCTGACTAAAAAAGTATTAAATACTCGGTTCATTTCCAACAATGAACCCATTTATGGGATGCTCTTTTTTAAAAAGTCTTTTTACTTTCTCCCTCGTTAAGTGATACGTGCCCATTTATTGGGAAGACGAAGAGTCGACGGAGGCTAACCTTCACTGTATAAATATATATGGGCATGATGCCCAGCCTCCATCTTCATTCACTCATATGGCCTCCAAAGAGAACATGAAGCAGGAGACGAACAACCATTGCGTCGGCAAAGCTTCTGAGAAGGAGTTGCACTCTGTGCCTGCAGAGTACTTGCTAGAAGCTGACCCATCGTTGAGGGCGAAAAACTTTTTCGACTGTTTTGGCCTGACTCCAACAGTGCTTGCTCATTCCAGAGGTGGGTCATCATCTTCTTCCTAAGAGCGTGGCGCCTTAGAACATAGAGAAGGATTCCTTCATTTGATGCATCGCTCGAGAATCCATAACATGGAGGAACTGAGCGCTGCCTTGCATCAGACTGATGACGAAAAGAAGAAGTGATGTGATGCGAAAGGGTCATTTTGCATAATGGCCTATAGCACCTATGTATGTAGTGTCTGTCCTTTTTTTCATTATGAAATAAAAAATTGGACTTTATTAAACCCCTGTGAATTTCAGCTTTGTTGTGTAACTGTCTTGACACATCCTACTCACATTTTTTAAAAAAAACTTTTTTCGGTTCTGTTAACATCAACTTCCAAATACCATGTGGCATTTCTTCCCGAAATATACGCCAATAGACGCGTAAAATGTTTCAGCTTCAATTGCACATGAATAATTGCGATGAGAAAAGAACATTTACTCTATTCTCTTTTTCTTTCTGATGCTTGCAAGAGACCAAAAGACAAAAATTCCTAGAACTGGCATCGGTGATCGTGGATGTTATGAAGTTGAACCACCTTTGACAGACACATCAGAGAGCTCAGATCTCTTCATGCTTAAAATATCTTCCTCAAGATGGTAGGAAGGGCTTTTATACATGAGAGTTGGACGGTGGAGAGACAATTAGGAATCGTATCACGAGGGTGATCTCATTCCTAGTTCTCATGACGGGTCGTCTCTTCTCTACCAGTTGTATTGACAACAGTTTATCTTTGAGCTGCTGTACTCTGGGGTTCTCCTCTCGTCTTTCTGAGAGAGAAGACCAGAGTTGATTCTGTTGCCTTGCTCATTGTTTCAGGTCGAGTCGACAAGGAACTGGCACAAACAAGAAGATCCGTAAATGTAATAGACCTTCATTTGTTATATTCAGAATAAAAATTCGAGATGTAATAGATTTCCATTAAGATGTAACAATGTTTTTGAAGAAGGAATAAAGAATGATTTTCTCTTCTTTATGATTTGATTTGATGTGATGATATAGAAAAATAGAGAGGTAATATGGACGTGAACTTTTTTTTTCTATAAATGGTCTTCAAGTCCGCTGGGACTTAAAGACAAAAGATCGTATCTAAAAAGACAATATTTGGATTTATCATAAAGAAAAGACATCCTTTAAAACGGCTGGGTTTCAAAAGATAGAATTGATGAATTGGATAGACTCCACGGGGATTTTGAGTTTTTATTATCTTGTGGCTTTATTTACGAAAAAGTAAATAAATGATAATAAATGTAGGCCCATTCCTGCAATGAAGTAGAAATGAATAATCATGCCTTTTCAAGGAAAATTCGCTTCGATTCTCGAGACAAAGAGTGAATGAAGATTTTTTTTCAAGATGAACGAACATGCCTTTTCGAGGAAAGGTTGTATCGATTCCTGAGACAGAATGTTTGGCTTTTCTATCTGAAAATAGTGTAGAACTTTTTTGACAGCATCATTAATCCCTTTTCTTTGCAAATGTCTTCAGAAGTAATTGCTAAGGAGACGGGAGTTATCCCGAAGATCGAAGCCGTCCTCGATACTCATTCCGATGAGCCTCTGCCGCCTACTCAGCCAGAAGTCAGAGAAAGCTCGGCTGTCCGTAGACAGAAACAGGACATTCTCGTCGAGCTGGTGGAGCCTGGGAGTACTGCCGAGGAAGAAGCTATGAGGAAGGCCACCTGTGAACCGCTGGTGTCATTGGACAATAATGTCTTTGACCTTCTTGCAAAATATATTTTCAATCAAGAGGGCTCCGATCCTCGTTAATTTTATGTATTTTATTCTGTCTGAATTTATACAAATAAAAAAGGAATTTTATTTACATTTTGAGTCTCTATGTTGATGTTTCTTCTTTGTCTTCAGACATAATATTTCTTGAGACATTTGCTATTAATGGGCGTCATGGCGATTCGACCATCCATACCAGTCAATTGATAAGCTCCATTGGAGAAAACTTTGCTTACAATGTAGGGTCCTTCCCACTTCACTTCGAATTTGCCTTTGCTTATGTGCGTCATAGTCATAGGACGTCTGACGGTTAGAACTAATTCTCCTTTCTGAAATGTTCCGACTTTGACTTTACGGTTGAAGGCTTTTGATAGACGAGCTTGGTATGACTCAATATGTTGTTGAGCTAGGAGCCGTTTCTCGTCAAGCGCTTCAAGCTCCAAAAGTCTCAGATGATCATTATTTTCGGTTATGAGTTCATTGGCAATGGCAATCCTTAGAGAAGGGATCTGGATTTCCAATGGTAAGATGACTTCACATCCATATACCAAAGAGAACGGCGTACAACCTGTAGGAGTGCGTACAGTAGTATGGTAAGCCCACAGACATTCTCCAAGCTTCTCACTCTAATTTTTTTTGTTAGTAGAAACAAAATTCTTGAGGAGTTTGATGATGGTCTTGTTAAATGCTTCTGCCAACCCTTAGCTGCAGGATTGTAAGCTGTAAAAGGAATATTATTGATCACGTTGTCATCGCAGAATCGAGTAAACTTCTGACTGATGAATTATGGCCCATTATCATGAATAATTTTTCGAGGAACACCGAATCTGTACATTACATGATGCTTAATAAAATTGATAATGCTGCTTGTCTTGACCTCAGCTAGAGGTATTGCTTCATCCCATTTTGGGAAATAATCAGTTATGGCTAATATGAACCGATGTCCTCGAGATGAGGAATGGTTGATAGGACCGATGACATCCATACCCCAAGCTTCAAAGGGCCAAGATGCTGCTATCGGGTGAAGAAATTCTGACGGTTGATGAATAAAGTTTGCGTGGATTTGACATGCTCGGCACTTTCTTGCATACTCGATTGCATCAGATACCTGTGAGGGCCAATAATAGCGCATATGGCGAATGCGATCCTGTAATTTATGACCAGGTTGATGTGCGCCACAAACACCGTCATGAGCTTCACGAAGTATTTGTTTTTCTTCCTCTCCTGCGAGACATCGTAAGAGGAAGCCGTCAGCCGTCAAATGTTCGTCGGTAGAGTGTCTTTGTAGTATGATTATAGTAAATTCTGAGTGACCATCGTCGAATTGTTGTAGCCTTCTTGGGATCTTCGAGTAGGATATCATGGACCACGAAGTCTATGAAAGGAGTCCTCCAGTCTTCATTGATAGCACAAATTTCAACTGAATTGTTGAATTCCATGTTTGAGTCTTCAGTATTTAAGTTATTCTCGACACAAAATAACTCTCTACTAGTGATGACGACCATTTGTTGCCTTCTTATCGGAATTGCTAATACTGCTGCAAGATTAGCGAGTGCGTCAACTTTTGTGTTACACACTCGGCATACATGCTCGATGAAGAAGCCTTTGAATGAAGTGGCCATCCTTATCGCTGCATCATGATATTGAAGCAAATCTTGATGTCGAACTTCGTTTGTGCCTCTAACTTGATTGACAATCAGTTTGGAGGCTCCGTAAACTTCAAGATACTCAATATCTAATTGTTTAGCCAATTTGAGACCAATGAGCAGAGCGTTGTATTCAGCCACATTGTTGGAACACGACTCATCTAAAGAATAAGCTCTTTGGATAGTTAACCCTTCTGGTGAGACGAGAACGATTCTGACTCCAACAACAATAGCACCTTTTGGTCTAATTCTGGATGCACCATCAAAGAATAAACACCAAATAATATTTTTTTCTGAAATCATATTGGACTCCAAAGTTTTATCTGGAATCTTATCGTAGAGTTTAGATGTTTCGGAAATTGGATGAGCTGCCAGAAAGTCAGCAAGGGCTTGACCTTTAACGGACTTTTGAGGAACATAAACCATATCATATTGTGCTAACAATATGGCCCATATTACAAGCCTAGAATTGAGTGTACTGGGCTTCATCATCAGGAACCGGAGAGGGTTAACTCTAGAAATAACATGAATAGTTTGGCCAGTGATATAATGTCTCATCTTTTGGACAGCAAACATCAAAGCTAGACATTCTTTTTCTACTGGAGTGTATTGATGCTCAGCTCCAACCATCATACAGCTAAGGTAATAGATAGCCTATTCATAACCCTGTTTATTCTTCTGAGCTAATAAAGCACCTAGGGAATGGTCCATTGCTCGAACATATATCATAAAAGGTATTCCTGACACTGGGGGCACTAGAACTGGAGGGTTCATCAAGTACTGCTTTATGTCTTCAAATGCTTGTTGACATTCTTCAGTCCAAATTAAAGACACACCTTTCTTCATAAGTTGAGTGAACAGTCTACAGCGTCCAGAGAGATTTGAGATGAATCTTCTGATATACGCAAGCCGTCCCTGGAATCCTCATAGCTCTTTTAGGTTGCGTGGAGGATGCATCTCTTGAATGGCTTTGATTTTTTCAGGGTCAACGTGTATAACTTTAGAGGTAATAACGAATCCCATAAATTTACCACTAGAGACTCCTAGGAATGACTTGGTGGGATTCATCTTGAGTTGATGCTAGCACATTAGATCGAAAATAGTTCTCAAATCTTGAATATGGTCTTCGTTCAGACGACTTTTGATAGCAATATCGTCAACATAACATTCAACAGTCTTTCGTAAATAATTACGAAAGATGTTACTCATGGCCCGTTGATAAGTTGTACCAGCATTCTTAAGACCGAATGGCATGACAGTGTAGCAATAGACTCCAAGAGGAGTGCAGAAAGATGTATGTTTCTCATCTTCTGGATGCATCTTGATTTGATTGTATCCTAAAAATCCATCCATAAAGGACATACGTTCAAATCCACAAGTATTGACAATCATAACATCAGTGATTGGGAGAGGGAATTCGTCTTTGGGACAAGCTTTATTAAGGTCTCTGAAGTCGATGCAGACCCGAACTTTCCTTGTTTTCTTCAAAACTGGGACAACATTAGCTACCCAATCCGGATGTTGTTCTTCTCTGATGAAACCGCAGGCAATGAGTTTCTTAACTTCCGATTCTATGGCATCCATTATATCAGGTCGAAACTGACGTTGTTGCTGTTTAACTGGCTTCGTATTTGGCAGAATATTGAGCTTGTGGGTAGCGATCTGAGGATCCAATCCTGGCATGTCTTTATAGCTCCAAGCGAATATATCAATATATTCCCTAATGAGTTGGATTAGTTCTTGTTTATCCGCTTCAGGGAGGCTTTTGCTGACAAATATTGCTTCTTGGAAAATTTTATCTCCAATATTGACTTGAGCCAACTGATCTTCAGTAGGTGGCTCACATTGTTCAAAGCGAAGCTCTCAATGAGTATCCATCCTTTGTGTCAAAGGATCAGATTCAGAAGCTTCGGCAAAGTCTTCGTCATCTTCTGAGAACTCGGCATTAACCATATTGGAAGATAGAGTCACGCGAAGGACGTGCCCTACACCGGTGTCTGAATCCCATGAGATAGAATCAGATGAGTTAGATCGTTCTTCTTCCTCAGATTCGGAGGCTTTTGGAGTCGAAATTGGTGAAGTATAACCTAAATCTAGCTTCATTTTAATATAGTATTGTTGTGATCTTTCTTTCGGAGCAAGAATACAAATAGCAATTCGCCTTCCTTTGCCGCCATTGAGACCAGCTTTAAAATTATAGCCCATCTTTTGAATGATGTTCTTTGATTGCTGACTATAACGACGTAGTTGAAGTTTTCCATTATTGTAATAAAAAGTATAGGAAGTTCATCTTTCTTCCTGGAAGGAACTAGGAAGAAGGAGTCATGCATTGGCTCGAGCAATACTTCATTTTGGGAAGCTTCAACTGCTCCTATGGTAAGTGGTCTGAAGTTATCTAATATTTTTAAATAACATCGAGTATAATAAAGGATATCGATATACTATAAAGGAGATGCTATTTTATTGATTTGTACATCATCATTTACAACATGATTCTTAGCCCTCACAGAAGGCTTAGTAAGGTTAATGACCGAAGGAGGATGAGGAGAAGGAGAATATTTGTTACGACGAAGGTCGATAATAAGAGGCTCAGAAGGGGTGAGCTCCCTTTGTTCATTTTCTACAGCAGGAGGCTGTTTGTTATGAGAGGAAAGATGTAGAGTCAATGTCTGAGAAGAAGAGGGACGAGTAGCATGTCCTTTGACGGGGATCATGAGAACATCTTTTGGATTATGTTTCTGATCTTCCTCACTATCCATTGCCGATACAACTTTTATGAACTCCTCTTTGTACATCCGAGAGTCTGCAAAATATGCTTCAATGCTCCTGAAAGGATTCAAGTCAGCTACTTTTGGACTTCTCCATTGACATCCACATACTCGAAGCATTGATGTAAAGTGGATGGTACAATGTTGTGCTCATGTAGAAAGGGTCCTCCCAGCAAGGCATTGTAAGAGCCATGATTATCAATCACGTAGAAAGTAACCTTCGTACAAAGATTGCCTATTTCAACTTTCAGGCGAATCTTTTCCAATGGTTCACTTCTTCCAGAATTGAATCCCAGGATTGTCGTGATGGTTGTCCAAAGATTGTGTACGGGAATCTTTAATGCATCTAGTAGAGTCTTTGGCATGATGCTTAGTGCAGACCTAGGATCGATCAAGATACGATCAACCTTCATGGTATCAACATATCCCGTGAAGTAGAGGGGTCGATCATGATGATTATCTTCTAACAACCTATCATCTTGTGTAAAGGTAATGTTTGGCAATAGTTCCATCACACTGTGACAATGGAGGCATGTTATAGGCTCATCATCTGGTTTCTTGAGAAGTGCTATGCAAGTATCAGCTTGCGTCAAAGCTTCACTCAACGTTTCTCGAGTCTCTCTCGAAAGACGGAGTAACTCAAAAATTGACAATATTGCCGGAGTATTGGCCAGCTGAGCCAGTATATCAAAGTTATACAGCTTCTTAAGTCCCAAGGTTGAAGTCTTCTTTAATACTTTGTCGAAACGGACAGGCTATTTTTCTTTGTCGGCTGTCGTCAGTTTGGGAAGAGTTGACTCTATTGGGGGTGATGAAGCTGATGGATTATTGACAGAAGGAGAAGATGATGCTTGAGGAGCCTCCAGAGCTGGAGCAGGGTTTTCTTGACCCTCTGAATAGTCTCTTAGGTAAGGTTTCCCAGATCTGATACCAGTTAAGACTTCTTCTTCGGATACAGGCTCAAAGGATACCATATTGCAACTTTTTGCCTGGGTTTTATTTCTAGAAGATTTATTTTGGCAAGATGGAGAGTTTGTCCAGTAACCCAAACCAACCCGAGATCGGTTGTGAGAAAGACATAGAGAAAGAGGTACATGAGATCCCTTTCCATGATTCAAACCAGAGGCCTTTTGTAAATCATATTCCATCTTTGCCATGAGTTCACGAGACTGTGGACTATACAGATGGAAAGAAGGTTGGTATTGGATTCTGATTTTGACAATATTGTCTTATCAGTGGAAGAAGAACAAGGATTATCTGTTGCCGAGATGAAGATAGCAGTTAGAGGTGGAAGACAATGTTCACCAAATGAAATCATATGACATGATTTATTTTTAGTGGCTTTCTTGGACTTGGTGGAAGAAGATGGTGTTTCAAAGACCGCCACTAGATCTGGATGGATCCATATAATCTCTCCTCTATCAGTAGACAGAGAAACAAGACCATCTGTTCGTGCAGGTGAAAGATTAATAACTTTCAGAGTAGTTCTCGGAATGGGGATGACACCGTCCTACACAAGTTGAACTGAAAAATCTTCAAACTATAAAGAGACGACATTAGCTGTTACAGTTTTTTTGTCTTATTGGAGAGTGATTACACCGGAATTGACCATCTCCTAAATTTTACTCTTGAGCACATAGCATGCTCGATTTGGATGTCCAATAAACCTGTGGTAAACACAATATTTAGGATGGTCAGTCTTACCAACTTCATCTGGCCGTTTTGGTCCTGGCAATTGGAGTTTATTGCTCTTGATGAGGCAATCAAAAATACTTACGATATCATCCTCATCGAAAGAGTATTCTTCTTTTGGACGTGGTGCCCGTTGTGGTGGTGCTGTAGGGGTTGATGTTAGCTGATTTACATTGATGGCTAAGGCTTTTTTTCCTTTGAGGTCAATGGCCAAAGTTTCCTTGCTCTTACGATTGTTCTGACGGCTATTATTATTTGGTGTAGCACGTTCATCTTTGTCAAGATTAGGCATTTGAATGCCTAAGTGCTTGAATTTGTCAGTGCTCTTTTCTGCTGCTTTGGCGTTCATTATGAAAGAAGGCCAATCTTGAAACCGTGTTGATCCTGTCCACATGCTGATTATAGGTAACAAGTTTGATTTGCAAGTGTCTATAGTTAAAGCATCTGGAGTTCCGAGAGGCATTTTGAGTGCTTCACGACGGAACCATTCAATAAAACATTCAGTCATTTTATTATGCCGTTGTTTGATTTTGATGAGAGCAGACATAGTTATATCATTGGTTCCCTCATAAAATTGTTCCAAGAACATTTGTTTGAAGCCAGTAAAAGAGGTTATACATCCATCTGGTAAACTACAATACCAGTCATATGCTACACCAGCTAAACATCCGATAATTACTCTGGTAAGAAGAGCATCATTTGGTTAAAGTTGATCAATCATTACTTCAAAGTGATTGAGGTATTGACTTGGGGACGTGCTGCCATCAAACAGCATAATAGTAGGAGGTTTATATTTAGGAGAAAATTGGACCTCTTTCCATTCTATGGGATAAGGCTGTTTGATCCCAAGATTTTGTAGGCCATCCTTCTGTTTGAACGCCTCAAATTGAGTACGTAAAAGTTTTACAGCCTCATTGGTATCTGTCGTTGTTTGTTGAGAAGTAGAAATATGTTAGGAGGGGGTATCATATGATATGTACCACCCCCAGCACCAGATTGATTTGGAATAGCCTGCACAGGAATGGAAGCGGTATGAGAAGATTGTACCCCCAGATCAATATTAGTGGGAACTGATGTTGTCACAGGTTCCTGAGTCGAAATCAGATTCGCGACGGGTAGAACTTTATGTTGTGCCATAATCACAGCATGCATGCCTGTCATCATCTCTGCCATGTTCTTCAAACTAGCCCCCAAAGCAGTAATTCTCTGCTCTTGACTGGAAGAACTGGAAGTATCTTGATCCTCTGTGATGGCATAAGCAGTCACTTCTCTAGCCCCTGAAGACGAATTAGTAGAAAGGATGGTCCTTTCAGAACTTTCACTGTTAGCATCAAAGTCACATAAAGAACTACCCCCAGAATAAGTGATAGGGATATCTTTTTGACTGAAGGAATCTTGGTTTGAATCAAGAAGATTCCTTTGACCGATAGTATCTCGACTTCTTGACCTAGTATATTGATATACTCCTTCATTGGATTCATGAATCCGATCTAAGTATTGCTGACTAGGATTGTGGGATGCATTACGTCTTAGACATTTTCCACCCCAGTGCTTCGAGATGTCATGTTGACAGGAGAAAAGAGTAATTCATCTTCGTCGACTAGGATTGGTTCAAGAGTCTGAACATAATTCAAACGATCAAAGACGGACCGCTTGGCTGACTGACAGCAGCATTTGAAGACAACTTCATGGTGGTTATTACAATGATGTTCTTGCTGTTGGACCACCCTTGGACGGGATGGATTTATAACCTTCTGTTTCTGTATAAAGAGTTCGTGGAGATCACTAACAGGACGAGAAGAAGTTGCCAGAATGTAGTCTTTGACAATGTTCGGGACATAATTCCTGTTCCTGCGGTGTCATGTACCTTGAGTATACAAGGACGTGCTAAGCTGGTTAGCATAAGTCATAGGATTTTCACCTCAGCATTCTTCCTCTGGTATAAGTTAGCAACTGGTGCAGGTTGCCCTTGATACATCTTATGATTTCTCGTGGTTGAGCCTAATTGGCACCTGTTGATATAGGTGCGCAAGTCTGACAGAGGAACTACTTGTGCATCTACTTGAGATACTAGTAGTTTGTCTCATCGGGATCTTGAAATACATAATGTTGGTAGATCCTACCCTGATCTCTTCGGAGTAGACATAATACCCTTTTACATGGAAGGTCTATTCTGCATAGAACCCATCTTCCCGACAGAGATTTGGTTGTCTCTGTTTAGAAGAGCAGTACTTTCTACCCAGTCAATGACTCGAGCGGAATGAGGAAAAGCTAAAGAGCGTTTTCCTTGATTTAGTAATTTTCCACTAAACTTCTGATTTGGTGGTAAAGTGGGAGTCACTAAATAGTGCTTCTCTTTACTTTGTGCTAGTACAGAAGTATGTGCAGGTTATGCCAGGGTATGAACATTCACAAGTTGTGCCGGAGCAGAAAAGGCCAAAGGACGCTTTCCTTTGTTTTGGACAGCAGTGTGTCGAGATAGAGTCTCCTTCTATCTCAGAATCAGAGAAGTAGAGGGATTAGCCAAAAGGTTGTTTCCCTTAAGT
The DNA here is from genome assembly GCA_029216955.1 of Iris pallida. Taxonomy (NCBI): domain Eukaryota; kingdom Viridiplantae; phylum Streptophyta; class Magnoliopsida; order Asparagales; family Iridaceae; genus Iris; species Iris pallida. Next base: position 28,623 of record JANAVB010021798.1, read on the forward strand.
TGCGCCAAGGTAGTGATGGGCGCAAGTTGTACAGAGGCAGGAATAGGTACAGGTTGTACCAGGGAAGAGAAGGCCAAATGATACTTTCCCTTTATTTTGGACAGCAGTATGTCGAGACAGAGTCTCCTTCAATTTCAGAATCGGAGAAGTAGAGGGATTAGCCAAAAGACTGTCTCCCTTATATTGTGCCAAAGCAGTGATGGGCGCAAGTTGCACAGAGGCAGGAAATTGTGCCGTCGAAGACTTAGGAGTCCAAACAGACCACATCTTGCTCTTAACAGCGACGACAGTGTACTTGGCACCCCCAGCATTGATCATGGTCTCGTAGGCTGTCTGGTCGACTTGAACGACCACGTTCTTCTGCATCTTGCCGATTGACGCGGTATCAAATTGAGTTGTCACTTTTTCGTCGGAGGAGAAAGTCGTCCCCAACAGAGTCGTCATTTTGTTTACAAAGAACAAAAGTTTTATTACAAACTAAGAAAAGAGTACAAGAGTACAATTAATTTCTGGAGAAGTACAACTATAGGAATTTAATTAGAAGACGATCACTTTATTCCTTGGACGATGTGATATCGAAGACACGAGCCTCTTGAGGATGCAACAGCACTTTAACAGGAGATTATGATCACTTTTGATACTTTGGGATTGATTTGAAACTCTATTTATAGAGTTCTTGAAATAACTGTTTAGCAGTTATTCTGGGTTGCGCGTGGCCTGTTCACTTGCACGAACGGTTGCACTAACTGTTGTGGATGCATGGCATCGTTTGATTTAGATGCGCGTGGTCATGAGTAGTGTAGTGGGTACGTTCTGCGAAGTTAGTGGCTTGAGTACCACATCACTTTGTCTTGAATACTAGTTGATCACCTTGTGCGAGCTTCATCAGGTTGCGCGTGGCGCAATGTAGCAACCTGTACGAGAGGTTACACCAACAGCTGTAGACGTGTGGCATCGTTTGATTAAGATGTGCATGGTCGTGGGCAGTGTAGTAAGCACGCTCTGCAAAGTTGGTGGCTTGTGCGCCACGTCAGCCTGTTAACAATAAGAATTGATCAAGTGGCACCAATTTGTCAAACTATGCATGGGCACAACTGGACAACTGGCACCTTTGACTAGGTTGTTTTTGTGCTATACCGATTAATCCTCGCGCCATACAGTGACTTGCGTGAACCAGCTGTCAGCATTAATTACATGCTGACAAAATCTTCTCGAGCATCGCGTTGTGCGAGATTTGAACGGATTTTCCTTAATCTCCGTGCTATCAGTTTGTCAGGTAATGATGATGTCGTTACAGCTTCTCAAAGAAGTGCGCCACGTGGCACTCGCACAACCTGACTCCAGCGCAACCTGATGTTGGTGCAGCCTGGTGCTGCACAACTTGATTGTTTGGCGTAATATAATGTTTTAGCGCCATTTGATGCTTGCACACTTTAATGGGTGGCGGAGCTTAATTTTTTAGCCTCTACAAGGACGATTGGTATGAGCAGTAATATATATATATATAACAAGAACCCGCTCTGATACCAAGTATAGGACCGTTGAGCACCTCTAGAGGAGGGATAAATAGAGTGTGTACGTGTGTATCAAAAAATAATCACCAATTAAAAATTAACAGATTATAAATTATGGCAGATAAAAGAGAGCAAATAAAATACAGTAAAGTAAGAGTCAATAATTCAAACTCAGTGAAACAGCGATGTATACTGATTTTCCTCTGAGAGGACTAGTCCAGTCACGAGTACTCTTGCTCGCTGTTAATCCACTATGGCACAAGCTTTAACTGAGCGCTTGCAACTCTTACAACACCGTGCTTCACGACAAGTGCACGACTGACTTCACAACACCGTACTTGGTGACGAGCGCATGACCGACTCTAGATTTAATTAAAAAACTGTATTATTTTCTGAATATAACCTCCAAGACAACTCTTCAATACCAAACTCTAGATTAAACATAAATTGTATTGGCTTGGCTAAGAGTCGTAAAGGCTTAGATATTAAAGTAAAAAGCTCAGAACACTTTAGATAGAGAAGAGAATAGAAGAAAATGGATGAGTGAAATGAATGGTAATCACAATACTATTTATAGTATTTTAGGGGACCGAACTCGGGCAGAGTTCGGGCCGAGTTCGGATGCAGAAATATCGTATTCGAACAATGTAGGCAGATTTCGAGGGAATGGTTAAAACCACCCTGACCGAACTCGGGCAGAGTTCTGCCAGTACATGTTAGACGAATAAAATAATATGATACGGTATGATACAAGCATAGCAATATGATATAGTAAATATTTAGGACAATGCTAAGTTTAAGTAGCAATATGATAGTGAATACATGAATCGTAGTGACATCAATAGTTAAACTCAATTGATTAGCCATATTCAAAAATATGATATAATCATTGGACTAACAAGATGAGTTCGTTCAGATCGATCTAGGAGACTATTTGCAAGAACAAAAAGTCTTTATTACAAAATTAGAAAAGAGTACAAGTGTACAATTGATTTTTGGGGAAGTACAACTATAGGAATCTGATAAGAAGACGATCACTTTATCCCTTTGACGATGTGATATCGAAGACACGAGCCTCTGGAGGATGCAATAGCACTTTAGCAGGAGATTATGATCATTATTGATAACTGTTTAGCAGTTATTCTGAGTTGCGTGCGCTTCAGGTTGCGCGCCTCCTGTTCACTTGCACGAACGGTTGTACTAACCGTTATGGACATGTGACATCATTTGATTGAGATGCGCGTGGCCGTGGGCAGTATAGTGGGAACGTTCTGCGAAGTTAGTGGCTTGCGTGCCATGTCACTCTGTTCTGAATACTGTTTGATCACCTTGCGCGAGCTTCATTAGGTTGCGGGTGGCATAATGTAGCAACCTGCACGAGAGGTTGTACCAACTGCTATAGACGCGTGGCATCGTTTGATTGAGATGTGCGTGGTTGTGGACAGTCTAGTGGACACGCTCTGCGAAGTTGGTGGCTTGTGCGCCACATCACCCTGTTTTAAAATAAGATTTGATCAAGTGGCGCCAACTAGCCAGGCTGTGCATAGGCGCAACTCAACAACTGGCGCCTCTGACTAGGTCTTCTGTGCTGTACTAATTAATTCTGGTGTCACTCAATGACTTGCGTGAACCAGCTGTCAGCATTAATTATATGTTGATAAAATCTTCTCGAGCGCCGTGTTGCGCGGGATTCGAATGGATTTTCCTTAATCTCCGTGCTGTCAGTTGTGAGGTAATGATGATACCTTCACAGCTTCTCGAGGAAGTGCGCCACGTTGTGCTCACGCAACCTGACTCCAGCACAACCAGATGTTGGTGCAACCTGATGCTGCACAACTTGATGGTTTGGCGCAACATAATGATTTGGCGCCATCTGAAGATCGAACACTTTAATAGGTGGCACAGCATAAATTTTAGCCTCTACAAGACCCCCTTCAAAGTTTTTGAAACTTGAAAATACTTTAAAGTTTTGAAATACTTTGAATTATGCTAGTTTTGTTTGGATTGCGCCAGTTTACTGTCTTAGTTGTGCCAGTCAACTCGAGCATGCTTTTTCAGCATAGATTGCGTAACTGTTTGGGCTATAAATATCCGTACCCTCTTGGAGTTTTTGCATTCTTCACATAATTTGGGATTGCTCGAGAGAAACCCTATCTTCTTCTTCTTCTTTTCGATCTTTGAGAGCTTCGATCTACAGCAATGGCACCCAAGCACTCTGCTGCTGAGAAAGGCAAGACTGTGGCTGAGCCATCCACGCGAGCTTCACCCTCGTCACGTCGGAAGATAGCCAACCCGACCATGGAAGGTAAGCACTTGATCGTAGACCCGATCATCGACTGCCCTATTTAGGATTTTACTGGCTCCTGACGTCGTACACCCACTCTTTTTAGAGTGGGGCAAACTTATACCTTGTGCCTCCCTTTTTAGGGTTTGGTTCCTGTTGACCCATGTTGAGCTATGCTTTAAATTTTGTGCTGTATTTTGGGTGCATTTTTGACGCGTTGCACGATAAGATGTGACACAACATGATTGTTGTGCAACTAGATGGCCGCGTAAACTGAGTGCGGCACAATGTGAGTGTCACACAACCTGACTAAATGGAGCATTAAATACTCGGTTCATTCCCAACGATGAACCTATTTATGGGGTGCTCTTTTTCGAAATGTCTTTTTCTTTTCTCCCTCGTTAAGTGATACGCGCCCATTTATTGGGAAGATAAAGAGTCGGCGGGAGACGACCTTCACTGTATATATAGGTATGAGGTTGCAATCCTTCATCTTCATTCACTACTCTTATGGCATCCAAGGAGAGCATGAAGAAGAAGGCGAACCTCACTGACGATGGCGAGGCTTCTAAAGAGAAGTCGAATTTTGTGTCTACGGCGTATCTGCTGGAAGCCGACCCATCCCTGAGGGCGAAGAACTTCCTGAACTGCTTTGGCCTGACCCCAGCACTCTTCGCTCGTTCCCAGTGTAGGCCATCGTCTTTCGAAGATCGTGGCGCACTAGAACATAGGGAAGGATTCCTCCGTCTGATATATTGCTCAGGGATCCACAATATAGAGGAGTTGAGCGCTGCTTTGCGCCAGGCTGATGGCGGGAAGAAGAAATGATGTCACATAAGATCGTCATTTTTACATAATGACCATAGTGCCTTTTAGTGGCTGTCTCTTTTTCTTTTAATTATGAAATGAAAAACAGTTTAACTTTATTAATCCTGGAACATTTGAACTTTTGTCGCGTAACTGTGTTGATACGTCTCGATTTTGGGCATATGTGAGCTTTGTTGTGTTACTGCCTTGATATATGCCACACTTTTTCGGTTCTGACAACATCAACTTTTGAATACCACGTGGTGTTTTTTTCCCGAAATATACGCCTATAGACACGCATAACGTTTCAGCTTCAATTGCATATGAATAATTGTGATAAGAAAAGAACATTTACTGTATTCTCTTCTTCTTTCTGATGTTTGCAGGGGACCAACTGACAAAAATTCCCAGAACCGGCATCGGTGATCTTGGATGCTATGAAGTTGAACCACTTTGACACACACATCAGAGAGCTCAGAACTCTTCATGCTTAAAAGGGCTTCCTCGAGATAGTAAGAAGGGCCTTTATACATGAGAGTTGGACGGTGGAGACACAGAATTAGGAATCGTATTACGAGGGTGATCTCATTCCAACTTCTCATGAAGGGTCATCTCTTCTCCACTAGTTGTATTGACAGCAACTTTTGTTCGAGCTGCTGTACTCCGTGGTTCTCCTCTCGTCTTTTTGATAGAGAAGACCAGAGTTGATTCTTTTGCCTTGCTCTCTGCTTCAGGCCGAGTCGACAAGGAACTGGCACCAACATGAAGATCCAAAGATGTAATAGACCTTCATTTGTTAGATTTAAAATAAAAATCTAAGATGTAATAGATTTCCATCAAGATGTATGTATGTTTTTAAAGAAGGAATAAAGTAACGCCCCAGTCCCAAAATACATAAGACTGAGTATGTAAACATGCTAGCTGCATATATACGATAAATACTCAAATATATGTGTCATGACCTGCACTCAGTGTAGGGGCACGAGAAGTGGGTACGTCCAGCCTACACCGCAGTGTCGGTGGTAGAACGCTGTTCTAGGTCAATATCTAAACAACAACTCATACAATTATATTATGTACTTGTCAAAATCTCAACTCCGAACGAAGGACAAGTATAGATATAATGAAAACTAAATCACAGTCTAAGCACGATATGATAACACAGAAGTTTATAACTAAGACTAAATAACAACTACTAAATAATAATAATCTCAAACAATCTCAAAACAAAACAATATCTCAACTTATTACAATTCAAGTTCTAAAACATGAAAACTAAACCAAGTCTACTAGCTAGTCTTCCGATCAGTCCTGAGTGTCGGAACCAAAGGTAGCTAAGCCATCTCCTGCTCTAAGGCAAGTAGGACAAATGTCCTCAGGACAATCATCTGTAATATTTTCAACAGGTCCATCAGGACAGGAATGAGCACAACTCATCTAGAAAACTCAAGTAAATGACAAAGAACTATAAAGCAGTTATAGACAGTTTTATTGATGAACATGATAGAGAAACAGTTAAGATACAAGGAAAGTAAGGTAACTAAACCAAGAGAAGAATCATGGCAATGAAGACTGTAAAATAATATTCTAGCTGAACTAGAGTAACATGATAAGTTTAGACAGTAAATGTAAGACAAGTATAAATCTAATATAAATCCAGTATGAGACGAATCTAATACAAGATGAATCCAGTACATGATGATTCTAGTCGGTGATCAAAAATCCAGGTGAGACCAGCTATATTCTAACAGTGTGTTTTAAAATACCGAGATCGACATGTAAACGGCTGTAGGTATCAGGCATATCACTCACTGATCAGGCGAGGGATGGCTATGCTTCTAGTAGATTTCAGTTTGGAGATTCCAGATTTGGGGTATATCTAGATGTCTTACTCAATATTTTCCCGCCCCGCAATACAAGTGAATCCAGAATTCGACATGAGAATCGAGATGAGTCCAGCCAAACATGATACCAGCAATGATTCCAGAATGATTTCAGTAATAGAGGCCAGACAAGGTGGCATGTGTGTCGCATACATGAATCTAGAAATATCCATACGTGTTGTAACAGAGAATCACATAAAACTAACTAGAACTGAAGTGCAGTAATTGACAAGTAAATGAGAGAACTATCAAAAAATATACTCGCCTGATACCCTGTGCAACTGATGAAAATAGATATTTGCACCGGAGTCACAATGTCCTATATAGAGCAATACAGGTTATAATGTGTTTAAAATAAGGTAAAAGAAGTTTATGATGTAATCTACATAATTTCTAAGCCAATCTATGTCAAAGTCAAACTAGGTCAACTCTAGGTCAAACAAAGTCAACATCTAGTCAAACTAGGTCAACAACAAGGTTATCTTGGTGAACTGGTCAAACTTAGGCTATCAAGGGTCAATTTGGTCAATGATCAACTATTGGTCAACTTTAGGGTTGGTCAACTCTATAGGGCTAACTCAAAACTAAACCATAGGTCTACGTAACTTAGGATACCATATATACTATATCATAAATATACATCTATAACATATATCCATATAGCCATTGCCTATAGTCCTAGACATATATATAACCATCACATATAAGTAACACAATTATAACATACATATATAGGTATCTCAAGTAATCTGAGCTCTCAAACCCATACATGTCTAATGTATACTCTTCATGAATACCCTATGAAATCTATACATCAATACACTATATGCACTTGCCTATTTGGATACCTAGGTAAACATCCAAGGAGGATGTGTATCTTGGGGTTATCTACCCTTTACATTAGGATACCCTCCCTTACTGCTACCCTCTTTCTAATCTGTACTGACCTAAGCCAAGCAACCAAGGTCAAGTATCCCTACTGGTACCAACATGTGTATCCTACTTGATACTAATACATATATGACTTAAGACATGATAACAACAAAAGGGACTGAACAATATAGATGACTGATACTACTGTCACGACCCGCACCCATTGTGAGGGTACGAGAACGTAACAACGCCCAGCCTACGCCGCAGTGTCGGCGGTAGAACGCTGTCCTAGGTTTCAGTGCATCTAACAGTATAAGACTAATCAGTTTATACTCCCCGAATGGGGGTGACATAGCAGAATGTAAACTCAATCACAACTAAGAAAGAAGAAGTACGATATGATATAAAACTCAAATGAAATACAGAAGATCAGAAGAGTCTAAGTGTCTAAGATATCATCTCAGCAATATCCAGAATACAAGTTCCAACTACTGATTATGAAAGAATATATACAATCCAGATCCCAAATGACAATAATAGTAAACCTAGACTAGGAAGCCTCAGTCTCTATAGCTAATGGATCCGGCTGGAAATCCGGATCAATGGTGTCATCTAGAACTGTCCCGTAGTAGGTATCCACACAGGCCTCCTCCTCATCCTCTATAATATTTTCAACAGGTCCAGTCAGGACAGGAGCGAGCACAATACATCTCAACAGATCATAGCAGGTTATAAAATATAATCATGCAGTAAAGTAAGATACATGAACTGAAAGAAATATAGTATGTAAATAGAGAGAGAACTATAACAGAAATATCTACTATAAATAGAGACTAACAGTGGCTAGTGAGTCAGAGTACAATATAGACATGTAAATGGCATAGGAGATTCTGATGAGACACTACGGAGGTGATCAGGTGAGATACTACTTGGATATTATTCATATGTCTACTTCTACTCCCCCGTACCCCCAATCAATACACAAGGATCCAGCCAGCTTATGTTATGATTCCATGCAAAGGCCCACAAGGGGTGATACATGGAGGGCCCATAAATGGGTGATCTGGGAATGCCCATAAATGGGTGATTCAAAGAAGACGCCGTGATCAAGAGAGTACATGTCACAAGTGATCAATGAACCGTGAAGCATAGTGATACGCCATGTAAGTGAAACGCACAGAACATGTAGTATACGATGCTCCCTGAGGGGATAACATCTCAAGAAAGGATCCATATAGTACTAATCCGTGTGACCAATGTGACAGTATCATGTAAAGTAATTTAAAGTAGGAAAATAATTCTAAACATGATATAAAATGATCAGAGAATGTACTCGCCTGATATCTAAGTGTCCAAGATGAAAGTACTGTCCGAGGAGTGGTGTCTGGCTCCTATTTAGAATAGCACAAGTCACAACAAGTCTAAAATAAGAAAATATACTGCTACAATGCATCTACATGAAGTTTGGGATCAATCTAGGCTAAAGTCAACCTTTGGTCAACTCTAGTCAACTAGACTAGTCAAACTAGGTCAACTAGGTCAAACCTAAACCAAACAAGTCTATACTAGTCTAACTAGTCTATTCTAGGCCTAATCAAGACTAAACAAGTCTAACTAAACTCTCACTAGGCAAACAGACACACCATAGGCTAAGTGCCCTAGGCTATAGGCTATATCATGCCTAAGCCAAACCACAAACACATATACACATAACAATATATATATCTAATATATTGTAGTACACTCATAACATATAGGCTACCTATATGTACATCCCACATATATATATATATATATATATATATATATATATATATATATATATATATATATATAAATTATATATATATATATATATATATATATATATATATATATATATATATATGCGCATCACTATTCACATATTCATATACATAGATATATATAGGAAAGCTATATATATATATGCACATACATATATATATATATATATAGAGAGAGAAAGAGAGGTAAAAGAGTAAGTGAGTTTGTGTGTGTTTGGCATGTGTGTGAAAGGATATGTGTTAATGTTCTAAAATTTAGTGATAGGTAGGTGTATGTGACATGGGATACATGATGTCAAAGGGTGTATGAATGCATGTATGTAAAAGGTTATAAGTTAACTCAGTTTATAGAAATACATACATACATACATACATACATACATACTTACCTTGTATACATGCATACATACATATCATGTATATTACATTTACATGATATATACATGTATACTTGTATTATATTATACTTACATTCATGCATATTAGATACTTGTATTTATATTAACATATTGTAAACATTCATTTCATTCATGCATCTATGCATTACCTACATGTTTTATCCATATGCATACATTGTATATTCATATCATTTCATATATTAACATAGTGACATACAAACATGCACACATCATATATTTTATACCTTGCATTACCTTACATATCATGTTATATATTATCATTCATTCCTTTCATATATTATATTATCTTTAAGTTGAATACATCATATATGGATACAATACATTATCTTGCATGCTTGCATTCATATATTACATTCTATATTACCTATATACATGTATTTCCTTCATTCATTCATGCTTGCATCATATACTCTACATTACCATACATGTTATCATTATATATTACATTACAATATTTATATATTATGCATTCATATCTATCATTACATATATATCTTGCATTCATATCTAGCATTCATTACATACTTTCATGCATACATTGTATATCATTCTTTCATTCATGTATTGCTTACATGCATTATATTAATTGCATTCCTACATGCTTGCATTTAACCATATATATACATTAATGTAAAGAGAATATATAACATATATATATCATTTTATTCATCTAACATATCATGTATTACATACTCTATATTCATTTAATATCCATACTACATAGGCTCATAGGTTACACAAAATGCATATATCGTATAGTCACTCGTCTACTTAAAACTAATACTGTACCAATTGGGCATTTACTAAATTCTAGGATTAAAGTTTGTCGTAGCCCTTTGTGTTAGCTTTCCGAAACTTTAAACGGATCGCATTTTCGTGTCCGGAAGCTCCCGAAATTGCAACAACACCGAAACGCGTTCGTCTTTCGTACAGCTGACACTCAAATAATTCTACACAAAGTTATAGAAAGAATTTGGATTATTAAAATATATATATTTGGAAAGCTAACTTTGATACGGTTCTTTTAAAAAAAATAGGAGATAAATCGGAGTTCTAAGCTAAAAGTTATGACATTTCTAAGTTGCTTTGGTTAATAAAAACGTTGATGAAAATTATGACGGATTTGACAAAAGAACACATATAGGCCAAGATACTTGGATACAAACATAGGTATCCAAATAAAACTCATTCTAACCATCCTACCTAAGATCAATCCACTCTCTAACCACTATAAAACAGAATTTAAATATCTATTTAAACTATTATCATACATATATACACATGGGGTGTCCTAATTTAGGATCTATCAAGTAGGACACAAGACACATATCTAAAATCCTCAAGAGAGCTCCAAATGGCCTCAAATTTGAATCTAAATGGGACACATGCATGAGGATGGATCCTACGGATTCAAAACTAATTTACATACAAAGGAAATCGATTTAGATGATGGGTTTTACCTATTGGGAGTGGAATCCCAATGAAATCCTTTAGGACACGGCTCCGATACGAAGATCCCTCAAAGTGGACACTCCTCTTTGCACTCTTCTTCCAATCCTTGGTAGCACCCTTCCCTTGGAGAATGGGAATGATTGAGGGAAGGTTTGGTGAAGGAATAATTTGATTTGGAGATCAAATCAATGGGAAGGCTCTCTAAAATTGGGGAAGAACAAAAAGAAAATAAAAGAGACAAGATTGTAATGAATGAAATGAATCATTCTCTCCTAAAGGTGGCTGCCATAAAGAGTCCATTAGGGCTAATGGGAAATGTCCTAATTGTCCCTCTCTAGTCTCATATGGTTAAGTCTAGAATAGGTTCAAGTTTGGGGTCAAAATGATCTAGTTTTGAGTCTCTAACTTAACCATTCTAACATGATAAAAATTAGTTTAATTAACTAACTTAATGTTGGGTCTTGTGAGCCATACTTAACTTAATATTGGGTCTCATCTAGAGTTCAAGCTACCCGGGTCACAATACAAGTCAGAACGAGACGAAACTCAAACCCGACTAAACAAATCCAATAAAAACAATATTAAAAACATAAAAATTTTCCAAAATATTAAAATATGAAAAATGACCAAAATCATAATACATCAATTTAAATATTATTAAAATAATCTAAAATTCACCAATTAATCAAAATTCTAAATAATTCAAAAGTCACAAAATGACCAAAATACCCTTAGCCTAAAAAGTTGTAAATAGTCATTCTAATCACATGGTTAGGTCCCCATGGTCATGGTTAGTCGCTAAGCTTAGCAAAACCAGGGATTAACTAGTTAACCATAAAAATCACAAGTCAACATTTTAAATAGTTTTAAATTGATTAAAAAAATTACCAAAAATTACAACATGAGTTAAATCTTATTATCGATTAATCAAAATTATAAAATTTCAAAATTACTCTCATTTGGAAAACTGGGTGTTACAATCCTACCCACCTTATAAAAATTTCGTCCTCGAAATTAAGACGATCGCACCCCCTTCTAGGTCAATCATAGTCAAGGGTCAATCACTAGTCAATTTTCTCAACATCCTAGTACTTGGTCATCCGCTGGTCAACTTCTTAGGATTTTACCTATGCTAGCTACCTAAGTGTTGGCAACCAGAATTTAGCAAAAAAAGAAACTCTATAATAGGCTAGCTCTTAACTTCCCAATCCTATCAGGGCTGATACTATAAATCTTATAAGCTACAGGTTTATAAACACACATTCCCCACATCAAGGACTAACCTATATATATATCCACAGTTAATACTAATGGGGGTAACATCCCTATTTTCTGACAATCAAGGTCCTAAGAATTTTATCTAAACCATGCAATTTGAAGGAACAGCATACAGGGTCAGGGCATACTGTTGCAGTTGGAAGTCTCACCTAGGTGCACTGGTCATTCTAGGTCAAAATAGTACTATGATATCAACACACAAGCAATCTAGGGTGTCCTAATTGGGAAGGTAAGGGAACAACAACCATCAAGGTTGTAAGGGTTGTCTACCATCCTATATAAGAAATTAGTTATTAACAAACAACTGAGAAATTATTAAAAGGTTACTATTCCATAAAATGGTAAAAATTAAAAATTTAGGCACAACAAATAACAAATAGATTTTTGTCTTGACAAGATCTAAGTTGATCAATTTCGGGATAATTCGAGATTTGGATAAGATGGGGAATCAATGAAATCAAGTATGAGCACGAGCATCCAATGATGAAGATCCAGGTCATGATTAAATTTCATTCAACTGGATACGAATACAAGGTTCATAGGCGATAAAAATAATTCCAAGAAGAATTGTCAAGGCTGTTGCGGATAAGATTCTAGGGCAAGTTTAACTATGTCTCCATCCACGTAGATTAATATAAAAAATGAACCAAAACGTAATAGGTTGATCAGACCATCATACGCCGGTTCTTATTAGACAATATGTTAGTGGGTGCGCACCCAATAAGATATGTCATGATCAAGATCGAAAAGGATAAGCTTGTAAAACTGAAGATAATTAGCAGCATAGATATAAGTAAGGGTGGTAGTGATGAACGAAGATACATAGTCCAGATTCTTAACTAAATGGGTCAAGCAATCAAGATAAGGTATAAGGTTAAGCATTTAAGGAATCAAGCCGAACATCATCACATGTCGGGTCGAAGGAATTGAGTCAAGGCTGGATCTCTAATTGAAATCAGGAATAATTCAGTATCATGGTAGAGGGTATAGTTTAGCCATTTGACCAGAAAATCATATCAAGAAAATAGAGTACAAGGAGACGGGTTTTAGTAGGACATGATATACCTACTCGAAGGTGAGTTCGTCTAGGTCTTGCATATAAGATTTGTTGGAGGGTAACAGCTAGTATTACATTCTGAATGTCAAGGTCACGATAAGGAACGTCAAAAGATCTCAAAATAGAAAGTGGGGGTTCAAGAGGTGGTTAATAAATGCACAAGATAAGGAAGATCAAATTAATCATCTATTTCTGATACCCTTAAGTTCATCTGGTCATAACTTGCCAATCGTATCCTTACCTCACCAGTCTCCATATAAAAATTTAACCTTTACCTAAGCCTTTACCATGACTACCGTAGGCAATTTCCAATTTCCAAACATTACTCATGAAGCATAGCCTTCACATTTAGGAATCAACATTAACCATTTATTCAAATTTTCAAATTCTTTCACCTTGTCTTAAATTTGGCCCGAAACCTCTAAATACCGTTTACAAATCCCTCGAACTTGTTCAAATGGTTCTCCTCGTGTTATTTAATTTAAATACCTTTAGGCCTTACAAAACTTATCCTCCATCAAAAAAATTAACTTCCGTATTTTCTTCGACATACACCTTTGAATATTATTCTCCTAAAAAAAATTTCCACAACAATCTCTAAATTTCTATAACTTTATGTTCCCTCTATCCCTAGTCATTTCCTTGCAATATCTTGTTCAATATCCTTATTGAATGCAATTAATTTCTCTTTTCTATTACTAACCTTCTACATAGCCTTAGGGTAAAACTTTCCAAGAATCAATAACCAGAGTTTCGAGGTTCTCAAATCTAGGTTGACCTTAAATATCCTCATCAGTTTGAATACACCTATAAACTATCTCAAAACCCCAAAATCTCCCTAAGTGTGATTGTTTCCAGATTGGTAGTGCACATCTCTTGATTCTATTCGAGACCTTTACCATATTTCTATCTCAAGGTTTCAATATTGAACACTCCACATTTTGATTTCCTCTAGATCATCATATAATAATCAGTTATGTCTCCTCTGAGCTACATGATTCACATCACTTCTTCAGTCTTTTTCAGGCAGAAGATATGAAGATTCAAGGGTTTCGAGGTACATCTTGTAGGGATGATAAGATATGGGTGATTGGTGTAATTAGACAGAGTTTAAGATAAGAAGAAAATAATAATACAAGGAAATAATGACAAGAAGGAGTAATGAAGATCTGTTCTTTCTCATCTGTTCAAACGAGATGAACCCATCAAGCTCAAATTCAATAGCAAAAAATGAGGGTGAATCCAAACAAGAGGAAAAAGAAATTCCAATTGAAGATCAAAAATGAATTTCTCAGGGGTCGTCCCAGGAATCTCTCAAAGAATCCTAAGTGTGATTGAGTGCCTTGAATTTGAAAATATTAAATACAAAATTAAAATCAACTACAGAATTTTATCAAAATCATCAACTAATACCAGGATTCAAAGTTCTACAATGAATCCACCAAAATCAAATTCAAATCAAGGAAAAAGGTGAATCAAAATAAGGGAAAGGGAGTTTAAATCAGAGTTCAAAATGAGATTCTCAAGGGTCATCCCAGGAATCTCTCAAGGAATCCTAACAGTGATTGAGTATCCTCTCATCCTAATATCTTAATTTCTATATCCTATAGCAGGCTCGTAGTATACAGCTAAGTCGTTGCGCTACTACGAAATTGTACTAATGCGAATCTCGACATGCATGGGCCACCACTAAAAACTACATACAAGTTATGACTAATACTCTACTCACACCCTCTCTAACCTTGCTTCACAGCTATCCTACATGACAAGGTATTTACATACACCCAAAACCCTCTATTCCATACTGCCTACTCCCTGTCCTGCTATTGCAGGTGGACCAAGTGTGCACTTATTTGTCTACAAAACCTCCCCTGCTTACTGCTACTACGTACTGCTGCAAGGCCAAGCCCAAGCTGCTGCGACTCATCTACTGCACTGTTATTCCCAGGATCCCTCTCTAACTCACACTGAACCCCCAAACATTTATAACATATATATACCTATTTGTTAACCCTCTATAGCTCCTAAAGCATATATAATCCCTATACATAACATATATCAAAATATCTATATACATCAACATTCAAATATACATACATATCCCAAACCCAGGTTCATTCAACCCAAACTCAAACATCAGGAGGCGGTCTAGACAAGGGTCTGTGTGTGTGTTTGTGTGTCATATGGTATCACAAGGTATCAGATGTGTCAAGTAAAGTGTCCAAGTGGTGTCCAACGTGTGTCAAGCCAGTGTCAGAGTGTCAAGTGACTATGCAGTAAACTAGAGTGTCAAAGTGATATGTTTGGGTGTGCTCGAGGGTGTCAAGGAGTGTGTCCAGTGGGTGTCAAAAGAGAAATGTGTGTGTGTGGGGTGCTCGACTTGTGCGTGCTAGGTATGACAGAGCAATGTGTAGTGTCGAGTGAAATGTATAGAGGATGTGCCAATTAGGGAAGAGTGTGTCAATATAGTGCAGGCATGTAGTGTTAGAGTGTCATAACCCATTGTATTGTCGAGTATTAGACTGTGCCAGTAAAATATTTCGAAAACACTAAATCAAAATCCAACCCAAATAAAACCCAAAAACAGTCATCATACAAGATGTGCCTCATGTGTATATGTCAGGGGAGGGTGTACTCATGTCCAACAAGTTGACACGAGGTGTCCAACACCACATGAATACACAGTATCATAACTGTGCAGAATACAGTAATGTGCAGCCATGTCGTGTCCGATTGGACACGACACAGAGCTCGAAGTGTGTCGAGCTCGTGCACACGTGTAGAGGGGATATAGGGCTAGGTTTGTGTCATCCTGTATAGTGTCTAGGTTGTGTCGAGTCCTTGTTTGAGTCGCGTATCAGTGCCGAGTTTCGTGTGTATGCACAGTGAGCACGAGACAGTGCAACCTCGATTTCTTCCAATCCACACCACAAAACCCGATGAAACTTGGTCAACATCGTGTCAGTCACGTGTCCTATGTGTCCAGCAAGTTTGGTGTAATATAGTGTCGTGTCGTGTCCTGTGTCGACCCCGAGAAGCAGGGGACCCGTACGAGCCCCGTACGGTGTCTCGTGCTGCGTGTCCGTGCCCTAAAATAGTGTTCAAACATTACTAAAATTGACTCAGTCGATTTGATATATGTTCTACACCTAATTGGCTATAAATATATGTAATTAGTTTTGCAATTTACTAAAATCCATTTCTATCTGGCATTCTAACAAACACTTGTAAATGAAAACGGATACGTGTCCGATACGGACATGAAATTAATGCAAAACTTCACCAAACACACACCACAGCTATGGGATACCTAGATCTAGGCTATCATGCAAAGAAATCAAGATTAAATGATAGTTTGAGGTGTTTACCTATAGAGTATCAATCACAAGGAAAAAGTCCCAAATAGGAAGATTCCACTTGCAAGCCAAAAGTTCCAAATTGTACCAAATCTTAGATTTCTCTCCATGAACAAAAAATAGAGTGGGATTAGGTTCTGATGCAAGAGACTAGAGTCAAAAATGAATTAAAATGAAGGAGTTATGGATTGGGGAAGAAGGACCAATACCTTTTTCTTTCCAAAAGTTATTAAGATACAAAAGAGGCAAGAACTAGGAAGAGGCATTAAATGGGGGGATTCCCTAGGGGCCGGCTATGTAAGGTAAAAATTAGGGTTAGGGTTATGACTAATGGGCTTGGGCCAAGTTTCAATAATAAATGAAATAAATCCTTAAGTCAAAAGTCCATGAACCTAAATCATTTATTCTCTATATGAAACTTGATTCAAATAAGTCAACTTGAGTCGACTTAAGTTAGACTAGGGTCCCACCATGCTAATCAAGTCACCATAGCTAAAGTCAACATCTAGGTTAGTCTCCATAGTCACAACTAGCAAGGGGTCAAAAATAACAATCATCATTCAAACAATTTAGAAATAATTTCCAAGAAACCGAAATGGCCAAAATACTCCTAGGCCAAAAATGATAAATAAAACGTCCTAATCACACGGTTAGGCTCTAGGTCAAGTAGTCTCTAGGGTTTTACTAGTAGCACATCAAAATCACAAGTCATGACTTAAAATAATTTTAAATTGATCAAAAATCACCAAAATTTACAATGTGATATAAATATCAATAAATAAATGATTATAATTACAAAAGTTCAAAATTACCCTCATTTAGAAAATTGGGTGTTACCAAGTCTACCCCCCTTAGAAAAATTTTGTCCTCGAAAGTAAGATGATCGTACCCCTACTAGGTCAAACCACCAATCAAATCAAGGTCGATAGATAACATGCAACACAATCCTACTGGTCGTGATTCCACAGTCTCGATCAGGGTAACTATGCTATCTAACATATTACAAGTATATCCTGGCAGGTACTAATGGAAATCACACAAGGTGGGGAAGAAGAACAAGAAGGACAAACCTGCTAACCCATCACCTGCAGCGTCGATCTCCTCGACCGCCATCACAAAAGCTCTACCCCTCCGGTGCTGCACCACAGGTGGCCTAGCTCCCCCAAAAGGAGGTGCAATGGGACAATCTATCTTCTGGTAAGCTTCAGACCCACAGGAATAGCAAACCTTCAGCCTCTTTCTATACAGCTTCCTGGTGTGTCCCAAATTCCTGCAGTAGAAACAACTGATCTTCTTCGGGTCCAGACCCCGATACTGATGTGGCACCTGTTGAACCATCACTGGTGCCTGTGTCTGCTGAATCTGTACGTGAGGCCTTTTGGCCTGGGCTACACTGCTGCTGGCACCATGAGCGTCTCGTCCCCTCTTGTGCCTCAGCTCAAGGTCATCCTCCGCTGCTAGGGCTCCTACCAGGATCTCCTCAAAAGTGGCATTACGGGCACTCTTAGTGTAGGACTTCACCTCCTTGACTAGCCCTTTTCAGAACCTTCGAGCCTTCGTCGCCTCAGAAAGCCCCTCAACAAATCTGCCCAGACGATAGAACTTCCCGGTGTACTCCTCGACAGTCTGACTGCCCTACACCAAAGCCTCGAACTGCGTCTCGAGGGTACCAAGCGCTGCTTCGAAAAAGAACTTTTCCTTGAACAGCTTCTTGAAGGTTGCCCAAGTCTGTCCAGCTGTACCAACCATCGGATCTATCTGGTACCAGGTGCGAGTCAAGTCCTGCATCATACTAGCCGCCGCCTCAATCTGCAGTATTACTAGAATCTCTGCTAGCCTGAAGATCTCCTCCATGTGCTCGATCCACTCATCTACGAACATGATGCCCTCTGTACCCCTGAAGTCTCGTGGGTGCATCTTCTAGAAATCCTGTATGCCCTTCTCCTTCGGTTCATGCTGCTGTTGACCTGCCGGATACTGTGCTGTAACTCTCTCCACTGTCGTCAGGGCCAGATCTATGCCCCTGCTGAACTCCGCCGTCTGACGCTGTTGCTGAGCCTGCTGAGCCTCCATAAACTACTGGAAGAAGGCAAACAGCTGTACTGCATCGACGGATCTTGAAGGCGGCTGCTGCTGCTGAAGTATCTCTGGAGCGATGAGATCTAGTCTCGATGACCATCCTGGAGATAGATCAAATGAGGAAATCAATACTGAAATAGAAGCGATAAATCAAAGGAGGACAGTCAATTTCAAAGAAGACAAATCAGCAAGATGTATAGATGGCATAAATTGAAGCAGAATTTTTCCTAACTGTAATTGAGCACCTCTCCGTTGAAGCCTATCGCTCAATCCTATCGCAGGCTCGCAGCAATACAACTAAGTCGCCGTACTACCACGATATCGCACCAATACGACTCTCGACCTGCATGGGCCACCACTAAAAACTTGTCACAACCCACACCCAGTGTAGGGGCATGAGAAGTGGGTACGTCCAGCCTACGCCGCAATATCGGCAGTAGAATGTTGTTCTAGGTCACTATCTAAACAACAACTCATGCAATTATATTATGTACTTGTCAAAATCTCAACTCCGAATAGAGGACAAGTCCAGATATAATGAAATCTCAATCACAGTCTAAGCACGATATGATAACACAGAAGTTTATAACTAAGACTAAATAACAACAACAAAACCAACTACTAAATAATAATAATCTCAAACAATCTCAAAACAAAACAATATCTCAACTTATTACAATTCAAGTTCTAAAACATGAAAACTAAACCAAGTCTACTAGCTAGTCTCCCGATCACTCCTGAGTGGCGGGACCAAAGGTTGCTAAGTCATCTCCTGCTCCAAGGCAAGTAGGACAAATGTCCTCAGGGCAATCATCTGTAATATTTTCAACAGGTCCAGTCAGGACAGGAACGAGCACAACTCATCTAGAAAACCCAAGTAAATGACAGAGAACTATAATGCAGTTATAGACAGTTTTATTGATGAACATGGTAGTTTATATTCAGGTGATGGTATAGAGAAACAGTTAAGATACAAGGAAAGTAAGGTAACTAAAACAAGAGAAGAATCATGGCAGTGAAGACTGTAAAATAAGATTCTAACTGAACTAGAGTAACATGATAAGTCTAGACAGTAAATGTAAGACAAGTGTAAATCCAATGTAAATCCAGTACGAGACGAATCTAATACAAAATGAATCCAGTATAAGATGATTCTAGTCAGTGATCAAGAATCCAGGTGAGACCAGCTATATTCTAACAGTGTGTTTTAAAATACCAAGATCGACATGTAAATGGTTGTAGGTATTAGGCACATCACTCACTGATCAGGCGAGGGATGGCTATGCTTCCAGTAGATTCCAGTTTAGAGATTCCAGATTTGGGGTATGTCTACATGTCTTACTCAATATTTTTCGTCCAGCAATATAAGTGAATCCAGAATTCGACACAAGAATCGAGATGAGTCCAGCCAAACATGATGATACCAACAATGATTCCAGAATGATTCCAGTAATAGAGGCCAGAGAAGGTGGTATGTATGTCGCATACATGAATCCATTAATATCCATACATTTTGTAACAGAGAATCACATAAAACTAACTAGAACTAAAGTGCAGTAATTGACAAGTAAATGAGAGAACTATCAGAGAATATAGTCGCCTGATACCCTGTGCAACTGATGAAAATAGATATCTGTACCGGAGTCACAATGTCCTATATAGAGCAGTACAGGTTATAATTTGTTTAAAATAAGGTAAAAGAAGTTTACAATACAATCTACATGATTTCTAAGTCAATCTAGGTCAAAGTCAAACTAGGTCAACTCTGGGTCAAACCAAGTCAACATCTAGTCAAAATAGGTCAACAACAAGGTTATCTTGGTCAACTGGTCAAACTTAGGCTATCAAGGGTCAATTTGGTCAATGGTCAACTATTGGTCAACTTTAGGGTTGGTCAACTCTATAGGGCTAACTCAAAACTAAACCATAGGTCTACGTAACTTAGGATACCATATATACCATATCATAAATATACATCTATTACATATATCCATAAAGCCAATGCCTATAGTCCTAGACATATATGTAACCCTCTCATATAAGTAACACAATTATAACATACATATGTAGGTATCTCAAGTAATGTGAGCTCTCAAACCCACACATGTCTAATGTATACTCTTCATGAATGCCCTATGAAATCCATACATTAATACACTATATGCACTTGCCAATTAGGATACCTAGTGTATCTTGGGGTTATCTACCCTTTACATTAGGATACCCTCCCTTACTGCTACCCTCTTTCTAATCTGTACTAACCTAAGCCAAGCAACCAAGGTCAAGTAGGCATCTCCCTACCGGTACCAACATGTGTATCCTACTTAATACTAATACATATATGACTTAAGACAGGATAACTACAAAAGGGACTGAACAATATAGATGACTGATACTACATACAAGTTATGACTAATACTCTACTCACACCCTCTCTAACCTTGCTTCACAGCTATCCTACATGACACGGTATTCACATACACCCAAAACCCTCTATTCCACACTGCCTACTCCCTGTCCTACTATTGCAGGTAGACCAAGTGTGCACTTATTTGCCTATAAAACCTCCCCTGCTTGCTGCTACTGCCTGCTGCTGCAAGGCCAAACCCAAGCTGCTGGTACTCATCTACTGCACTGCTATTCCCAGGATCCCTCTCTCACTTACACTGAGCCCCCAAACATTTATAACATATATATACCTATTTTCTAACCCTCCATAGCCCCTAAAGCATATATAATCCCTATACATAACATATATCAAAATATCTATATACATCAACATTCAAATATACATACATATCCCAAACCCAGGTTCATTCAACCCAAACTCAAACATCAGGAGGGGGTATGGACAAGGGTTTTTGTGTGTTTCATATGGTATCACAAGGTATCAGATGTGTCAAGTAAAGTGTCCAAGTGGTGTCCAAGGTGTGTCAAGCTAGTATCAGAGCGTCAAGTGGCTATGCAGTAAACTAGAGTGTCAAAGTGATATGTTTGGGTGTGCTCGAGGGTGTCAAGGAGTGTGTCCAGTGGGTGTCAATAGAGAAATGTGTGTGTGTGGGGTGCTCAACTTGTGAGTGCTAGGTATGGCAGAGCAATGTGTAGTATCAAGTGAAGTATATAGAGGATGTGCCAATTAGGGAAGAGTGTGTCAATGTAGTACATGCATGTAGTGTTAGAGTGTCACAACCCAGTGTGTTGTCGATTATTAGATTGTGTCAGTGAAATTTTTCGAAAACACTAAATCAAAATCCAACCCAAATAAAACCCAAAAACAGTTGTCATACAAGATGTGCCTCATGTTTATATGTCAGGGGAGGGTGTACTCGTGTCTAATAAGTGGACCCGAGGTGTCAAACACCACATGAATACACAGTATCATAACTGTGCAGAATGCAGTATCGTGCAGCCATGTCGTGTCCGATTGGACACGACACAGAGCTCGAAGTGTGTCGAGCTCGTGCACACGTGTAGAGGGGATTTAGGGCTAGGTTTGTGTCACCATGCACAGTGTCTAAGTTGTGTCGTGTCCATGTTTGAGTCGCGTATCAGTACCGAGTTTCGTGCACGTGCACAGTAAGTACGAGACAGTACAGCCTCGATTTCTTCCAATCCACACCATAAAACCCGATGAAACTTGGTCAACATCGTATCAGTCACGTGTTCTATGTGTCTACCAAGTTTGGTGTCATATAGTGTCGTGTCGTGTCCTGTGTCGACCCCGAGCAGCAGAAGAGCCGCACGAGTCCCGTGCGGTATCTCGTGCTGCGTGTCCGTACCCTAAAATAGTGTCTAAACATCCCTAAAATTGACTAAGTTGATTTGATATATGTTCTACACCTAATTAGCTATAAATACATGTAATTAGTTTTGCAATTTACTGAAATCCATTTCTTTGTGGCATTTTAACAAACACTTGTAAATGGAAACGGATACGTGTCGGATACGGGCATGAAATCAATGCAAAACTTCACAAAACATACACCACAGCTAGGGGATACCTAGATCTAGGCTATCATGCAAAGAAATCAAGATTAAATGATATTTTGAGGTATTTACCTATAGAGTATCAATCACAAGGAAAAAGCCCCAAATAGAAAGATTCCTCTTGTAAGCCAAAAACTCCAAATTGTACCAAATCTGAGATTTCTCTGCATGAACAGAAAATAGAGTGGGATTAGGTTCTAATGCAAGAGACTAGAGTCAAAAATGAATTAAAATGAAAGAGTTATGGATTGGGGAAGAAGGACCAATACCTCTTTCTTTCCAAAAGTTGTTGAGATGCAAAAGAGGCAAGAACTAGGAAGAGGCATTAAATATGGGGGAGATTCCCTAGGGGGCCGACCATGTAAGGGAAAAATTAGGGTTAGGGTTATGACTAATGGGCTTGGGCCAAGTTTCAATGATAAATGAAATAAATCCTTAAGTCAAAAGTCCATGAACCTAAATCATTTATTCTCTATATGAAACTTGATTCAAATAAGTCAACTTGAGTCGACTTAAGTTAGACTAGGGTCCCACCATGCTAATCAAGTCACCATAGCTAAAGTCAACATCTAGGTTAGTCTCCATAGTTTCAACAAGCAAGGGTCAAAAATAACAATCATCATTCAAACAATTTACAAATAATTTCCAAGAAACCAAAATGACCAAAATACCCCTAGGCCAAAAATGATAAATAAAATATCCTAATCACACGGTTAGGCTCTAGGTCAAGTAGTCTCTAGGGTTTCACTAGCAGCACATCAAAATCACAAGTCATGACTTAAAACAGTTTTAAATTGATTAAAAATCACCAAAATTCATAATATGATATAAATATCAATAAAAAAATGATTATAATTACAAAAGTTTAAAATTACCTTTATTTGGAAAACTGGATGTTACAATATGGAACCCTCGTATACGTACATAAGCTGTATAATAAATCATCACAGGCCAGAATAATATAATCTAATCTCATCACAGCTCAACACAGAAGATAATAAAGTCCAGATAATAAATGAGTGTATCAAAAGATAGCCGGGTAAATATACTCACTCCAAACAGCTATAAAAATAGTCTCATAAGATCGACGTCCAACCTCCGCAAAATATAAAGAGAAGAGATGTAAAAAAATATCCACCAATTTCTTAAATAGGAATAGACTAAAAATTACTAGGTACTGCCTCGTCATCAATGTATGCAAGATCCAAAGCTGCTCCGTACTCCTACGGGTAGTCGTCTAACCATGGAGAGATAACCAGGTCCTCAGAGGGACGTAGCAAGATACAAGAAAATACCATGCCATATAAACTGTGATAATATATTAGAAAAGAAAGGATGCATGCAATCGGGTTCCTGACCAATCTACTGTGAATATGCAATTGAGAAACAATCCTTCGACGCATGAGCCCTGGCTAAATATGGGATCCGGTATAGTCTCCTCTTGGCACCAGTGACCAAGCGCATAACATTCAAGAACGTTAGTGGCCAACCTGAGAGGATAATCATACCCGTATCTCCAGCGGAGCCTCCGGATTACAGAAAAAGTACAATCGAAGCCCATACGTCAGGTATTGTTCTCCCCACCCAATGCCTAGTATCGTCATCTCCATGACTAATAAGAACCTCTAGTAACTACCAAGTCTTCAAGTATACAATTCTACTGACAGTTACTCCTATCCGTCGTACGCTCCATACGTATCAGTGGCCAGCCGACTATGCGGCTATGTGTCCTACATGTGACTCACAATACGTGGTAAAGCAAGTGTCAAGGCCGTATTGTAACGCCCCAGAACCAGAATACTGGAGAGCGGGAGCATACATAGCCAGCTACGTATAATGAAATGGAATCCACCCCACTATACGGTCACGGCTGTCTAGATACATGAGGATTTAACTACAATCCATCAGTCTCCTATGGTCAATAACAAGCCTAATTATCTCAATTTCAAGCAAGCAAGTAAAGTTACAAGATGTAAGATCACTAAATATACAATAATAAGGCGTCCCAAATATTACATATCCAGCTGATCATGAAGCTAGTCGTTATAAAATGTGAGGACTAGCAAGAGTTTAGTCATACATGATCAACCCTAGGATCTGTCAATCATGTTACAGCCCGTGGGCAGACAATAATAAGGTATGCAATACGAGCTAACAAGTGCTCGCCGGCTAAACGCCTCAAAATAAAATTTTTACAATAGAGTGGGAGAGCAAAAATGAACCCACTCGTTGCCCTGGTCACGCCCGATGGTCACCATCGGGCTGGAAGGTCGGTAGATCCTCTGAGGTAGCTCTGAAATCAGGCCACACAAAACCAGCTGGGTCAGATCCCAGAAAGAGCAAGTGCCACAAAGGAGGCTTCACTTAAGAACTAAAACCAGCACATCAGAAAATGATATTTAAAGCAATTAAAGAACTTGAAGTAAAAGAATAACAACCATCAAAATGGAGCACGAGGGAACCATTCAAGTAGCCGGGTCACAACCCTTAAACCAAATAAGGACCAGGGTTGTAACCCTTCACTTGAATAGAACTTCGTCTCCAACTCTTGTTGATAAGGTAAAACTTTACGAGCATGACGTGGGGTGCAATAATACAATAAACGAAGAGAGGACTTAGAACTGCTCCGGAAGCCAGGTTTCAACCCTCAAACCAAACAAGGACCGGGGTTGTAACCCTTCGCCTGAACCGAACTTAGCCTCTGATCGTTATTGTTAAGAGTGACAATCATACGATCAAGCTTGCAATAATCGAGCACTGAAAACCATACCATACAATCGATCCCGGCCAATCAGTGACTACGGCTTTCTATGTTAGCTAACTAAATTGCCACAACATGCAGTGAGATATTCCTCCAGCCACAAGCCCTGCAGCTAATCTAGGTTATCCAGGCGACTTGGGTTCGTTAAACAGTGCATCGTTTTTTTCTACATATCAGTGAATTTGGACTTGTGCCCTACTCGTCGGCAGGCTGCAAGTCCCACAATGGTGGCCGGGATAACGGGATCGCCTGTAGCTGGGGAAATCTCACATGACTACTGAATTATTCTAGTTATTAGCCTTAGCCATTTATAGTGGGTACCCCTGACCGTGGTACTCAGGAATCCCTGTCCTAAACATGATGCAAACATTACCGGTTCAATTGTACAAACACAATCACCTACGGTGTCCAGGCCATCCAATCTTGTTATGCCATGTTCACTGTCAGGAGTGCGCCGCGTCGGGCCACTATCATGTTATGTCAAAAGTGCACCACAACGGGTCACCATCGCGTCAGGGAACCATTAATTTAGCATAAGTACACATGTAATAATTAAATATTAGAAGGGACAAGGGCTGCGGGGGACTCATGCGGCTCGAAAAATTTCCATACGGCCAACTGTCACTTGGCCATATGCGGCTTGAGCAGAATCTATAAACATGCATGCTAGCAGGCAAATGTATCTAAAACATTAATATAATGTATTAATGTAATGCATTAATAATGCATTAATACATTAAATACATTATATTAATATATACAAAATATATTAATATACATTATATTAATATACGCTAAATAATATATTATTATATATTAATGTATGCTTGTATGCATTAAAATATTGTATTAATATGCATGCGACTGAGGAGAGCCATATGCGGCTGGCTTAAGAATTGCTAAGAGAAGAAGAAAATACATTACATACATTAAATGCATTCTTAAGCTTAGGAAATGCATTGAATGTATAAAAGGGGACTTAAATGCATAAAATGCATTAATAATCCATACCTATGCGGCTAGTGGATTACATGCTTGGGTTTTAAATGCATTGAATGCATTAAGGGGCTTAAATGCATAAAATGTATTAAGTCTATTCTTATGCGGCTGATGCTTGTGGACTTAAATGCAAAAAGACATTAAGTCTATTCTTATGCGGCTCATTAATTCCAAGGCATGAGAATGCCTGGACAAGCATTAATTATTAATGCATTGGATGCATCAAATGTGAATGCATTAATGTGAATGCATTTGTTTAATGTATTTCTTCTTAAGCATATGCGGCTCATTGTGAAGCAAGCAATATGCGGCTCCATATTGCTCCTGCATGCGGCTAAAATGTTTTAGAAACTGCATAACTACATGCGGCTGAATTAGAAAGATGCATTAAATGCATGCTTCAGGAATGTATAAATAGAGTGCATTCTTAAATGCATGCACTTGAGTATGTATTAAAATATTCATTGAAATATTTCATGCATTAGTTATAATGCAATGTAATGCTAAGGAAATATTTAAAGGGAAGCCATGCGGCTCAGTTTTCATTGCATGCTGCCAAGTGTTCGACGTAGGCCTGCAAGCTGATGCTTGGTAGTGCATTAAAATGTGCATGCTTGCCACTATATTAAAATGAGCAAGGGCCATGCGGCTGAGTGCTAAAAATGTCCATACGGCTCGGCAATTCCCATAGGTCAAATTTGGACCAAACAAAATTCCCTGCAACCATGGGATCCTCAACTAGCAAATATGCAAGTTTGATAGATCCAAAATTATGGAAATCGAAAATACCACAAAGCTAGATCTACAAAAATTTAACCATGGAATTGAAAAATGCCAAGTACTAAAGTGGGTTAGAAACACATGAGAAAAACAATAGAACAATAAAAATGGACTTTCTTTATGAAGCAAGATGCACTTGCCTAAGCTCTCCCACTCTCTCTATCTCTCTCTTGTGGTTGAAGAAGTAATGGTGAAGAAGAAGAAGTAATGAAGAGAGAGAAATGTTAGTGGGATATTTAATGAAAGTGGATGGTGGTAGGTGGGATATTTAATGAAAGTGGTGGTAGGTGGGAGTGGTTCACTTAAAACCGAACCATGCAAACCAAGCCGAATCAAGTCAAGTTGGGCCAAACCAACCAAGGAAACATGCAATACGGGTCTAAATACGTACATGTATACCGAGATACATGATACGAACAATGGTCATTACAACTCTATCCACCTTAATAGAATTTCGTCCTCGGAATTTAATCAAGTGGCTAGAGATGCAAGGACAAGCTATACTACTCACAGGCAAGCTATATTAGTTAAGTAATCAAACAATCATTCATGCAAGCAAGGAATCGAAAACATGAGGCATAAGAAGGATATTATACCTCACGAGCCAAACAGGTTGGGATATCGTGATCGGATATCATCCTCACGCTCACACGTTGACTCTCCCAAAGAGTGATGACCCCAAGCAACACGGACTAACTTGATAGTCTTGTTCTTGAGTATCTTCTCTCTTTGGTCCAATATGGATACGGGCCTCTCCACATACGAAAGGTTGGTACCCACAACCAATTCCGAATGATCCAGGATGTGGCTTGGGTCCGGGCTATACCGTCGTAGTTGGGACACATGAAACACGTCATGCACCTCACTCAGAGACGGTGGAAGAGCGAGACGATAGGACGCGTCTCCTACTAGCTCCAGAATGTCGAACGGCCCTATATACCTAGGACTAAGCTTTCCCCGTACGCCGAAACGAATGACGCCACGGTTAGGCAAAATCCTCAGGAATACATGGTCGCCGACAGAAAACTCAAGAGGGCGTCGATGAGAATTGGCCCAATGACGCTGACGATCTTGTGCAACGCGAAGATGATCTCTAACTCTCCTGACCACTTCAACTGTCTGAGCGATCATCTCTGGACCAAGCATCTGCCTCTCTCCCATACCGTCCCATGCTAGTGGGGATCTGCACTTTCTACCATACAGGACCTCGAACGGTGCCATCTGGATACTAGTTTGGAAACTATTGTTGTACGAGAACTCCACCAGGTGCAGGTGATCTTCCCACGAACCACCGAAGTCGAGTGTACAAGATCTCAATATATCCTTCAGAGTCTGGATCGTACGCTCCGACTGACCATCTGTCTGCGGGTGATAAGCTGAGCTGAACTGGAGGCGAGTTTCCAAACTCTCTTGCAAGCTACGCCAAAAGTGTGATATGAATCTCGAATCCCGGTCCGAGGTGATACTGACTGGTACTCCATGGAATCTGACAATCTGCCGAAGATACATCTCTGCTAGCTGAGCTGTCGATTGACCCACTCTGAACGGAAGAATGTGAGCCACCTTCGTGAGCCTGTCAACTATAACCCAAATAGTATCTCTACCGGCTGGGGATCTTGGTAATCCAGTCATGAAATCTATGGTTATATGTTCCCACTTCCATTCTGGAATCGGTAAGGGCTGAAGAAGTCCAGCTGGCCTCTGGTGTTCAGCCTTGACTTGTTGGCAAACCAAATACCGAAAGACAAACCGAGCTATCTTCCTCTTCATGCCATTCCACCAAAAGTGCTGACGGATATCACGGTACATCTTCGTGCCACCGGGATGAATCGAATACTGAGAACTGTGAGCTTCCGCCATCACCTCCTGTCTAATATCTCCACTGGGTACACAAAGATGCTTACCATGTCGATGTGTACCATCTTCATGAATACATAATTCTGGTCGTCGTCCTGCTTCACATTCTGCTCTAAGCCGCTGAAGCTTAGAATCGAAGGACTGAGCTATCTTGATCCTCTCAACTATACTGGACTGTACTTGTAGGCTGGCCATCAATGCCACGTTGGTATGAAGGACAACTTCTATACCCATCTTCTGAAGATCTGCTAACAACTCTGGTTGCGCTGTCAGAAGGTAAATTCTGGCTCTTCTGCTTAATGCATCTGCCACAACGTTGGCCTTCCCAGGGTGATACTGCAGGTTGACATCATAATCCACAAGTAGCTCTAGCCATCTTCTCTGATGCATGTTAAGGTCCTTCTGGGTGAAAACATACTTCAGACTCTTGTGGTCGGTGAATATCTCCACCCTATCTCTATACAAATAGTGTCTCCACAACTTAAGTGCAAATACTACTGCTGCCAGCTCTAAGTCATGGGTTGGGTAATTCCTCTCATGATCACGAAGTTGACGTAACGCATAAGCTATTACCTTCCCATGCTGTATCAAAACACATCCTAAACCCTTGCCTGAAGCGTCACAGTACACTAAAAATCCTCCAGTCCCATCTAGAAGTGTGAGAACGGGTGCCGTCATCAAACCTTGCTTCTGCTTCTCAAAAGATTCTTGACACTCTGCTGTCCAAGCAAACTGCACATCCTTGCGGGTCAACTGTGTCAATGGCGCTGAAATTCGAGCAAAGTCCGAAAAAAATCTCCGGTAATAGCCAGCCAATCCAAGAAAACTGCGAACTTCTGCAACTGTATGGGGCACTGGCCAGGTTTCGATAGCCACTATCTTCTGGGGATCCACTTCTACTCCGCCTCTGGTAATGATATGACCCAGGTATGAAATACGATCGAGCCAGAACTCGCATTTACTGAACTTGGCATACAACTGGTGCTCTCGAAGAATCTGGAGGACAACTCTGAGATGCTGCTCATGCTCCGCTTCACTCTTGCTGTAGACCAGGATATCGTCTATGAACACGATCACGAACTGATCCAAATAAGGCATGAAGATACGATTCATGAGGTCCATGAATACGGCCGGCGCATTGGTCGCTCTAAAGGGCATAACAAGGAACTCCTAATACCCATATCTGGTTCTGAAAGCTGTCTTCGGGATGTCCTGCTCTCTGACTCTGATCTGGTGGTACCCTGACCGCAAATCAATCTTCGAGAATACTGTCGCTCCTCTGAGTTGATCAAACAAGTCATCTATCCTTGGGAGAGGATATCTGTTCTTGATTGTCACTGAGTTCAAGGTACGATAGTCAACACATAATCTGGACGTACCATCTTTCTTCTTCACAAGAAGCATCGGGGCTCCCCAAGGAGATCCACTAGCACGAATGAATTCCTTGGTTCTGAGTTCTTCAATCATCTTATACAATACCTCCAATTCTGACGGCGCCATCCTGTAGACTCTCTCTGACACTGGGGCTGTCCCGGGGATCAAGTCGATAGTAAACTCAATCTCTCGTTCTGGCGGCATCCTTGGAAGCTCTTCCGGGAAAACATCTGGAAATTCTTCGACTATCCGGGGTAACTGCACTGCTGTTACGGCCATCCGCAATAATGGAGGAGAAGGTTTCACTTCACCTCGAGAAAAGGAAAATTCTGGCTCGCTTGGAATGCTAAAAACAACTCTGCCAATATGGCAGTCTATCCTAGCATACTGGTCTCTCAACCAATCCATCCCTAAGACCACATCATAATCGGCCATCGGGAATTCTATCAGCCTAGCGGAAAACTCTCTACCGCTAACCATGATTTGACAAAAGGAAAACACTCTATCTACTCCCACAAGATCGTTACCAGTAAGTATATTGAGCCTTACTGATAACGACTCGGGCTCCAGTCCTATCCGTGTCGTAAATCGTGCAGACATAAATGAATACGATGCACCAGAATCAAATAACACTGAAGCGAGAAATGTGTTGACGAGAATAGTACATGCCACTACCTCACCTGGTGCCACTCCTTCTTCTCCCATGGTCAAAGCCAACACTTGACCATGTCCTCTGGGTGCCGGACCTCTCTGCTGGAATCCTCGCTGCCTATTCTGGGCTTGCGCCTAGGAAAACTGCTGAGGCCTTTGCTGATGAAAAGCCTGGGTCTGCGTCGGCAACGGCCTCGGGGAAGGAAACTGCTGCTGGACTGGTACTGGGGCTGGTCCCCTCACTGATGAACTGGTCCTAGCTGGTGATAAGTCAGTCCTGAACGGGCAGGTCCCTACCTTGTGGTCCGGCGCTCCACAAATTAAACACAATCCTTGAGCCTTGCGACACTCTGAAACAACGTGTCCAGGCTTTCCACAATAAGAGCAGCCCATAGGGGAAGACTTCTTCTGCTTCTGCTGCTGAGGGTACGTCGGGGTTGAATGCTGAACCGACGTAACTGAAGCTGCCCTTCTCGGAGCTCCAATGGTTAAAGCTCTAGCTGCCGGGGCTGGAGCTGACGTCTGATTCATCTGGCCGTGAGATTGCTTTCGACCTCCGGTCATGTCCACAATCCTCTGGGAGGTATACTCATGCCTCCTAGCTGCCCTCAATACCGTATCAAAAGTCTGATGCTCGAACTGTTCTACTGCCAGCAAAATCTCTAGGTGGAGTCCCTGTTGAAATCGCTAGGCTCTATCGAACTCGGTCGCCACCAAGGTGGAAGCAAACCGACTAAGCCTAGAAAACTCGGCCGTATACCCATCGATCGTCCTGTCCATCTGCTTCAAATTGGTGAACTTGGTCTGAAGATCATACAGAGCCACCGCATCGAAGTACTTGCTCTGGAACCTCTCTCGGAATACTGCCCAAGCAACAGGCACCGCTAGTCCAATGGCCTGAGCCGCCCACCAGCTGCGGGCTAGATCCAATAACTGCAGGCGCACCACGGCCACCTTTTCATCTTCCGGGGTCTTCGCTGCTTCCAATATCACCTCCGTGTCCTGAAGCCACGTATCAGCAGCGATAGCGTCTTCGCTGCCATCAAAGAATGGAGGGTTCAGGCACTTGAAACTATTTGCTGCACTGTTCCCATGATATCCATCTCTGCCTAGAGCATCTGCCACTGCCTGATGCAAGGCATCTCCTCGACGGTCCTGCGATGCAAGCAACTCCCTGATAAGTCCAACTAAGGCTCCATCATCCTGCCTCGCGGGCTCGGCTGACTGTACCGGGGGTTCTGGATCTCCAGAAGGCATGGCCCGGGAGGCTGCTCCTGAGTGCTAGGCCTGGTCTTCTTGTTGCTGCTGGTCCACAGGATGTGCTTCGCCTTGCTGAACAGCAGGTCCAGGAAGGATGCCGCTGAAGAAGACGACATAGGGAACAATAAGGAAGGACCAAGATAGATTCAACGATACAAGCATGTGATCCGGTCGAGAGTCATAGGGATTAGAAGATTCGGACAGAGATCAAGGGCGAGTGCTGATTGAGACATCTATTCGGTAACCCTCACATATCTTGATTTACAAGACCTGCATGGGCCACCACTTAAACCATATAACGCCCCAGAACCAGAATACTGGAGAGCGGGGGCATACATAGCCAGCTACGTATAATAAAATGGAATCCACCCCACTATACGGTCACGGCCGTCTAGATACATGAGGGTTTAACTGCAATCCATCAGTCTCCTATGGTCAATAACAAGCCTAATTGTCTCAATCTCAAGCAAGCAAGTAAAGTTACAAGATGTAAGATCACCAAATATACAATAATAAGGCGTCCCAAATATTACATATCCAGCTGATCATGAAGCTAGTCGTTACAAAATGTGAGAACTAGCAAGAGTTTAGTCATACATAATCAACCCTAGGATCTGTCAATCATGTTACAACCCGTGGGCCGACAATAATAAGGTATGCAATACGAGCTAACAAGTGCTCGCCGGCTAAACGCCTCAAAATAAAATTTTTACAATAGAGTGGGAGAGCAAAAATAAATCCACTCGTTGCCCTAGTCACGCTTGATGGTCACCATCGGGCTGGAAGGTCGATAGATCCTCTGAGGTAGCTCCGAAATCTGGCCACACAAAACAAGCTGGGTCATATCCCAGAAAGAGCAAGTGCCACAAAGGAGGCTTCACTTAAGAACTAAAACCAGCACATCAGAAAATGATATTTAAAGCAATTAAAGAACTTGAAGTAAAAGAATAACAACCATCAAAATGGAGCACGAGGGAACCATTCAAGTAGCCGGGTCACCACCCTTAAACCAAACAAGGACCGCGGTTGTAACCCTTCACTTGAATAGAACTCCGTCTCCAACTCTTGTTGATAAGGTAAAACTTTACAAGCATGACGTGGGGTGCAATAATACAATAAACGAAGAGAGGACTTAGAACTGCTCCGGGAGCCAGGTTACAACCCTTAAACCAAACAAGGACCGGGGTTGTAACCCTTCACCTGAACCGAACTTAGCCTCTGATCGTTATTGTTAAGAGTGACAATCATGCGATCAAGCTTGCAATAATCGAGCACTGAAAACCATACCATACAATCGATCCCGGCCAATCAGTGACTACGGCTTTCTACGTTAGCTAACTAAATTGCCACAACATGCAGTGAGATATTCCTCCAGCCACAAGCCCTGCAGCTAATCTAGGTTATCCAGGCGACTTGGGTTCGTTAAACAGTGTATCGTTCTTTTCCACATATCAGTGAATTTGGACTTGTGCCCTACTCGTCGGCAGGCTGCAAGTCCCGCAATGGTGGCCGGGATAACGGGATCGCCTGTAGCTGGGGAAATCTCTCATGACTACTGAATTATTCTAG
Organism: Iris pallida; assembly: GCA_029216955.1. NCBI lineage: Eukaryota > Viridiplantae > Streptophyta > Magnoliopsida > Asparagales > Iridaceae > Iris > Iris pallida. The sequence continues at coordinate 62,668 of JANAVB010021798.1, forward strand.
TTATTAGCCTTAGCCATTTATAGTGGGTACCCCTGACCGTGGTACTCAGGGATCACTGTCCTAAACATGATGCAAATATTACCGGTTCAATTGTACAAACACAATCACCCACGGTGTCCAGGCCATCCAATCTTGTCATGCTATGTTCACTGTCAGGAGTGCGCCACGTCGGGCCACTATCATGTCATGTCAAAAGTGCACCACAACGGGTCACCATCGCGTCAGGAAACCATTAATTTAGCATAAGTACACATGTAATAATTAAATATTAGAAGGGGCAAGGGCTGCGGGGGACTCATGCGGCTCGGAAAATTTTCATGCGACCAACTGTCACTTGGCCATATGCGGCTTGAGCAAAATCTATAAACATGCATGCTAGCAGGAAAATGTATCTAAAACATTAATATAATGTATTAATGTAATGCATTAATAATGCATTAATACATTAAATACATTATATTAATATATACAAAATATATTAATATACATTATATTAATATACGCTAAATAATATATTATTATAATTTAATGTATGCTTGCATGCATTAAAATATTGCATTAATATGCATGCGGCTGAGGGGAGCCATATGCGGCTGGCTTAAGAATTGCTAAGAGAAGAAGAAAATGCATTACATGCATTAAATGCATTCTTAAGCTTGGGTTTAAATGAATTGAATGTATAAAAGGGGACTTAAATGCATAAAATGCATTAATAATCCATACCTATGCGGCTAGTGGATTACATGCTTGGGTTTTAAATGCATTGAATGCATTAAGGGGCTTAAATGCATAAAATGCATTAAGTCTATTCTTATGCGGCTGATGCTTGTGGACTTAAATGCAAAAAGACATTAAGTCTATTCTTATGCGGCTCATTAATTCCAAGGCATGAGAATGCCTGGACAAGCATTAATTATTAATGCATTGGATGCATCAAATGTGAATGCATTAATGTGAATACATTTATTTAATGCATTTCCTCTTAAGCATATGCGGCTCATTGTGAAGCAAGCAATATGCGGCTCCATATTGCTCCTGTATGCGGCTAAAATGTTTTAGAAACTACATAACTACATGCGGCTGAATTAGAAAGATGCATTAAATGCATGCTTCAGGAATGTATAAATAGAATGCATTCTTAAATGCATGCACTTGAGTATGTATTAAAATATTCATTGAAATATTTCATGCATTAGTTATAATGCAATGTAATGCTAAGAAAATATTTAAAGGGAAGCCATGCGGCTCAGTTTTCATTGCATGCTGCCAAGTGTTCGACGTAGGCCTGCAAGCTGATGCTTGGTAGTGCAATAAAATGTGCATGCTTGCTACTATATTAAAATGAGCAAGGGCCATGCGGCTGAGTGCTAAAAATGTCCATGCGGCTCGGCAATTCCCATAGGTCAAATTTGGACCAAACGAAATTCCCTGCAACCATGGGATCCTCAACTAGCAAATATGCAAGTTTGATAGATCCAAAATTATGGAAACCAAAAATACCACAAAGCTAGATCTACAAAAATTTAACCATGGAATTGAAAAATGCCAAGTACTAAGTGGGTTAGAAACACATGAGAAAAACAATGGAACAATAAAAATGGACTTTCTCCATGAAGCAAGATGCACTTGCCTAAGCTCTCCCACTCTCTCTATGTCTCTCTGGTGGTTGAAGAAGTAATGGTGGAGAAGAAGAAGTAATAAAGAGAGAGAAATATTAGTGGGATATTTAATGAAAGTGGATGGTGGTAGGTGGGATATTTAATAAAAGTGGTGGTAGGTGGGAGTGGTTCACTTAAAACCGAACCATACAAACCAAGCCGAACCAAGACAAGTTGGACCGAACCAACCAAGAAAACATGCAATACGGGTCTAAATACGTACACGTATACCGAGATACGTGATACGAACCATTGTCATTACACGTATAAGATATAACAATACCTCATCAACAATGGGTGGTCATTAGGCTAAGTCAATGCAAGAGAGATAAATAAAAGCAAGAAAATGACCGACAAAGTCGCTTGCACCCAAGTGTGGCTTGGACGCACAGTTTTATAATAACAACAAATAAGAAATACTAAAAATAAAACTAAAAATAAGAATATAATAATCACAGAGTATGGTGGCAAGGTATCTTGCCTGGGGGTACGAAGGTGGCAAGTCCAAGAATCACAATATCAGCAAAGAATGTCACAATCTCCAAACGACTCCGGATGCTGAAACAAATATCTATAATGTACTCGAAATAAGTGATATACCTAGAAAACGCCTGTCCAAAAGTTAAATTCCGGAACAGGAGCAAATTCATAATTTCGGGTCAAAACGATGTCCGTCGTTAGACCTATTTTGCACCAAAATGTGTGCCAATATCTACGATCTCTAAAGTCGTCAAACTACATGTCTACAGATTCGGTTTGAGGAGACGAACCCAATGGTATGTCCAATTTTGGATTCCGATGAGCCGTGCACAAAATTGCCCATTTGGTTTGTAGAAGCATGAAAAAGAATAATAATTCATATGCGGCCCAGACTCAACATGCGACTCAAAAGCTCAAAGAATCTTAAGTGGCTCGAAAAGACCCAGAGAGTCGCAAGCGGCTCAGGGACTTTATGCGGCTCAGGAAGAGACACGTGGCCTCATGCGGCTCAAAACAGACCGATGACAACTGGCCATAATTACTTCCTGTAGCTGGCCATTTAATGCTCTGACGTAAAATGACAGCTCTGACGGCTCTGACATAATGAGGATACGCGTCAGGCTCCTCAAAAGATGAAAAAATCTTTGAGACAGCCGGCAAAATCCATAAAGTCCAAAGAAGCTCTCTATACGGACCGTCTAGACCACCTTTATGCGGTTCAGATTGGGGGTTCACCCTTATGCGGCTGCCACCCTCATACGGCTGCCACTCTCATGCGGCTCGAATTATGGGGGCCACCCTTATGCGATTCAGTTGGACGCCACCCCCATGCGGCTGCCACTCTCATGCGGCTCGGATTGTGGGAGGCATCCTTATGCGGTTCAGATTGGGGGTTCACACTTATGCGGCTGCCACCCTCATGCGGCTGCCACTCTCATGCGGCTCGGATTGTGGAGGCCACCCTTATGCGATTCAGTTGGACGCCACCCCCATGCGGCTGCCACTCTCATGCGGCTCGGATTGTGGGGGCCACCCTTATGCGGTTCAGTTGGGGTTCACTCTTATGCGGCTATCACTCTCATGCGGCTGCCACCTTCATGCGGCTCGGTAGTCGGGGCCACACTCATGCGGCTCTGCCAGGTTGCCCCGTCTATGCGGCTCGCAGCATAATGGCAATTGGGACACGTGGCAGAAGATCGACTAAGACTTATCCACACGCGTTCATACGGCTCTCAGTATAATAGCGGTTGGGGCACGTGGCAGAAGATTGACTAAGATTTATCCACTCGGATTTAGCAACCAACAAATCATAACAATGCAGATTTGTTGCAATCAACATTAACTGCCCAGATCAATTTCCAACAAACCATGCAGATTTGGTACAATCAACATTAACTGTCCAGATTTGTTACAATCAACATTAACAGCCCAGATTAATTTCCAACAAAAAAGATCAAGGCTAATCTTAACCAAATCCCTAATCGCCCACTTTTCAAGGAGCAATTACTGCACACCCTACTCATCACAAAGCCCTATAAATAGCAAGGTGCCATTCCCTTACAAAACCCTGGACACAGAGAGCGGCGGAGACACAGAGAGAGGCAGAGAGCAAAGAGCACCCAGCAAGAGCATTTCTTCATCAGAGCCGAAGTGACGTCCGATCGTCCAAGGAGTAAGGCAGAGTTGATAGCACTCTCCCGAGCCTCTACCGTCACCCCCAGAAAAAATAAAATAATTGTACTTTAGATTGCTTTTTCTTAGGTTTTGTTCTCAGGCTCTCTTCTGTACAAGCGAGTTTATAGTTGTGAAGTAAAAGTCCAGTCCTCCTATAAAACTGTTCTGTTCTTTTATAATCAATGGCAAACACGATGGCGACTCTGCTGGGGACTAACTTCTCCATGGCTGAGAAGTTGGTGATGCAATCGGACGCCGCCAAGCTCGGTTCCATACAACAGATGTTGGTCGTCAGCTTCGACCAGCAGGCGTTTGAAGAAATGCTCTCCGACGGGAGCGCTGGCCCGGTCCAAAAGCGAACCCGCACGAAGAAGGCCCGCAGGGAGTGAAGGCCCAAATCATTTGCTCCTTCCTAAGCTCTGAAAGAAATGCTCTCTGCTGCCCAAGATGGCGGAGGAGGCTCTCATGCGGCCCCACTTCAGACCGTAGAGGACTCTGCTGTCCCCAAGTCTGGCAGAGGAAAATACTACGATGCTGGACTTGCAGGGGCAATGAGGGACTCTATACGGTCCAAGAAGCAGCCACATAAGGGCGCCCACCGCATGGAGAAGGCTCATGCGGCCACAACTGCCAGCCGCATGAAGAAGGCTCATGCGGCCATAACTGCCAGCCGCATGAAGGAGGCCCATGCGGTCACAACTTTCAGCCGCATACAAACTATTCCCAGCCGCATGGAGAATACTTATGCGGCTGCCAAACTCAGCCATAAGCCATCCATCCTGTACGGCTCAGGGTCAGTCTTTGACCGTCTCTCATGCGGTCCTGATCCAAGAGGCTCTCAGCAGGACGTGCCTGACTCTGTGACGCACAACTTGGACTCTTCCTACTATGCACTCTCAGGTGCTAGAGGGAAGAAGTCTAGGACAGCGCGGGCTCGTCGAGCTCAGTCAGCTGTCCCAACTTCTGACGATCAGGGCATCCTACTGACTATTACGCGGGCCCCTGATGGAAAGTTATACAGAACCGACCGTGTCCAGCCTCCGACGGAAAACGGACAGAGTGGTTCCTATGAGTCTCCCGATCAGGGAGCAAACATGATGCCAACACACTCGTGTGCTCGGAACTCCCGGGCCCACAAAATGAGTGACTTGCGTAATGTGATTCTCCACAAGCACAAGAAAAAAGAAGAAAGCTTGGTGTGCAGAGAGTCTTTTCATGGACATCACTGCACTCAAGTCATCATCAACTGCTGCTGCAGCAAGACGACAGCCCAAGAGGACCGGCAGTCCGTCTTCCAACGACTGCAACATCCCGGACCGGTCCTACCACCAAGCTCAGGAGACAAATAGCTTCATGTCGCCTCCTGCAACTCTGTTCAGAAGGTCCCTACTAGCAAAGTAGGGAAGAAGATGAATGTGGCCAGCCCAAAGATTTCAACCGGTACGGCCAAGAAGCTCTCATCCAAGCGGTTGTCTACCACCACCATTGGAGGAGTTTATCAAGGAACCCGTTCAAAGGCGAAATCTTTAACACTTGGAGATTCGTCATCCCTATCCCTGGGGGTAGCTGAAGCTGGGGGTAGCACCCATCCGAACGTCCACGACAATCCGACATTCTAAGAAGATGCACCGGAGGAAGCAATTCCCCCCACAGATGTAGTAGACCCAGACGTCCCAGAGGACGTCCACGGGTCCCAAGACGAGGCAGCCTCCTGCGCAGGGGGTAGCACTTCTTCTGAGTCCGAACCAGAGGAGAACATTCCTACATTCCCCGACGATTTCTAGGTACAAGGGTATGATTTAGAGGGCACGTCCTCCACCGTTCCTTCCATCTCTCCTCATGTGAGGACGGTGTTCATGACAAACAACGACCAAGACGGTCCCAGTGATCACCAACGCATCGACACCCTGGAGGCCATACTTTATACCTTGGTCAAATCCGTGGACGAGATCAAAGCGGCCCTACCAACTCTGCAAGGAAGGACGCCTGGCCAGACAAGCTTGGGTCCTACGGCCAATACGGACTTGAACTCAACCCCGGGCGACAACCCTCCAACAATATCGGCCTCCACCGCTGCAGACGAAGCCAGGAAGGCAAGTTGAGAGGTCCAGGAGCTCCGGACCATGTTCCACGCCCGAGAAACCTATCAAAACCTCAGGATACGACAATCGTATCCTGCTGCATGGAGAGATGTTCCCTTCCTACCAAGATATAAACCATTCAACATCAATCCATATGATGGAAAGACATCTGCATGCAGGTGCATTACCTACTTCGAAGTCACAACCGACCATCTATCTCATAACGACGCCATCCTTACGCGGTTGTTCATTGGAGCGTTGGAAGGGGTCGCCTTCGACTGGTACCGCAACTTGCCAGACAACTGTATCCATTCCTTCGTCGGCTTCAAAAATATGTTCCTTGAAAGGTTCTACGAGGTAGGATAAGATGTGACAATGTCCACCCTCATGGACGTTCTTCAAGGTGAGAAGGAGCTGACAAGGAACTACATTGAGCGATTTCGCCAAATCGTGATAAAATTGCCCTCTGGCAATCCAGATTCTTTCTTGATTGAAATCTGCCAAAAGAGGCTGCTTTCCACAATCAGCCTCTGGATGTGGGCGAGAGTCAGTTCAAGGACTGGAAGACTTTCATCATCAGCGCTACTAGCGCAGAAGACAAGTTGAAAAAAGCTCACCAACTGGGGTTGCACAACTCGGAAGGAGAGGACAAGGACAAACGCCCTAATGCCAACAACAACAATGGTAGTAATCCCTCCAACAACCGAGACAACAAGGGCAAACAGGCTATGGTGACCGACACAGCCTCGAAGCTCGAACCGAAACTGGCAGAGAAGTAGTGGCTGTAGATGACTTACTCCTTCGAAGACAGCCATGTCAAGCCCATCCTTGACATGCTCATACAAGGAGACACGATTCAGCTCCCTCCATCAAGACGTGAGCCTCGGCCCATAGAGATAGAAAGCCCAAAGTATTGCCACTACCATCGCTATGTCTACCATGCTACACAAGACTGCTACCAATTGAAGCGGTACATCCAGCACCTGATCGACTCTAAGGCTCTGGCCATTGACATCGAGGAGGTAACTGTAGTGGCCAACACGGTGTCTGTCCAATTCGACAGCTTTCCTCCAATGAAGACTCAGGATCGAGTGGTACCCGTCCCCCGGGCAAAGATGGAGGTCGCTAATCTTCCACTTCCCCGAGACCAGGCTACTGGCTGGTACCCCTTACCACATCGTGATGAGAGGTCATGTGGGTCTACCAGGACTTAGTATCTGAAGTAATCCAGCCAGCATCACCCTCTACTGGTAAAAAGAAAGGTAGAAAAGTCAAGTCCTGCCGCATAATCTCGGCTGACATCGAAGAAGCGAGAGCTGTTGTTACCCGATCCGGTACACAAACTCAACCCCCACCGGGTAACTCGGCTGACGATCATCAGCCGGCTGCTGCTGATGCTCCAGGGCCCTCTCAGCCTCCGACGACCGACAAGCCTATGCCGAAGGAAACCCGCTTCGACAAGCCGCTGCTTCCGAAAAGATACGCCTCAGGGACTGGAAAGGCCTTACAATTTTGACATCTTGGCACAATTGGCCAACACACCGGCCAAATTGTCGTTGTATGAGCTCTTGAGGCTCTCTGAAAATGTTCGCATCGCGCTAAGTGACGCACTTCAGAACGCTGACACCAATCTGGCTCAAGTTAAGCTCACAGGAGAAAGCTCCACAGAGGATCCTCAGGACAATGCTTTTACTGGAGCAATACCCAACATTATCTTTACTCTACAGGACATGCTCATTAAGACCAACCTACACGATCACCCGCTGTATTATACTGGATACGTCGACGACATAAAGGTGGATCGGATGCACATAGATCCCGGTTCTTCCATAAGCATCATCCTGAAGAGCTTGCTTCTCTTCCTGGGCATTCCTATACATCGTCTGACACCTACAAGTACCGCCATTAGCGGTTTTAATTCAGGTAGAAGCTATCTGGTCGGGAAGATTCGCTTGAAGTGCCAAATCGGCGACCTTCAGTCAGAAGTAACCTGCTATATCATAGACGCGGATACTTCCTACAATATTCTTCTGGGGCGTCCTTGGATACACGACTACATGATCGTGCCTTCCACGTTGCACCAGTGCTTCAAGTACGTCGACAAATACAGCTTTTTAAGAACCGAATTTATCGACATTGATCCTTTCAGAGGGCTTGAATCCTACGACTCGGACTCCTCCTTGTACGAGAAGTCGAAGAGGTACCTTGTCGAAGAAAATACTCAAGCTTAAACTGAGGCGACAATGGGATCATAACAACCTCTGACAATCCACCTCCAAGCCCGCAAACCAGGCAGAACTGTACCCCTTACAGCCACTTTGCGTAAGGATACAATCAGTCACTCTGCACAGGAGGAGCAAATGACTATCCGACTCCCAAAGTCTGGCCAAGCGCCGAGACCCACTGTGAAGCCAATGACAATCAGACTGTCAAGAGCCGGTCAACGACAATCTGAAGGAAAAAACTCTTCTGATAAGACAATGGTCATCCGTCTGCCAAGAATAAGGCGTCAACCCAATACTGAGCCGAGGACTGTTAGTGAGCTACCAACCCCACGTCCTGCCCCACCAGCGGGACCCTTGGTGATCAAGCTCCCCAGATCGTCTTTCTAAACTTCAATAACATAGGGGGTTGCTGAACTGGAGCTGGGGACAAACCAATAATTCAGTACCAAGTCGGGGACCGCTAGCACACCGACGACTCCACGCCCGGCCCCATCAACGGAACCCTTGATGATCAGGCTGCCCAGATCATCCTCCATGTCTTCACTGATACAGGGGGTAGTTGAAGAGGAGAAAGAATTGGCCAAGTATGTGGCCGCATACACTGATGTTCCTTCCGCTGACGATGTAATTCCTCCTGAAAAGATACCTTACTTCATCAATAAAGGGTTATCTTTGAACTACCTCGAGCTTGATAAGCTTCGTGTAATATATGCGATGGAACACGGGATAGGCACTAACTTACACACACAAGTAACCAATGTCTATACCATGAACCAACTTACTCCCGTGGAAGGTACCTGCTTCATAATCGAAGGAGAGGATCATCCAATCATCTTTAGCCGGAAGAACGATCCACAGCCCTTCAGGCTAGAAGAAGTCGATCTGGAACCCGACACTAGGAGACTGCCCCTTTATCTGTATAGCTCTCGATCCAAGTACCTCATACAAAAATAGGGGTATGATATGGAGGCTACACCAGGCCTGAACTACGGTACTGGCCGACGATTACCTTTATAATTGTCAGTCCCAGCTGGAAAGCCATGGGATTACTACAGTAAGACAAGACATGGTCTAGGCTATGTTACTCGTTTGACAACCCTTGAGAGCTCAGATGAAGAATGCGAATGGCACTCTCATTCGTCCGGTTCATCCACTTCTGATTCGGATGTTAGCATTGGGGACATGCTCAAGCAGACTTGGACTGTCAATATGGCATTCGTCGACGCCTACGAAGAAGATGAAGACATTCTTAAACTTCTTGAGTTAGAGCCGTAGGCCCAATAGCTAGACGCGTAATGGAAGAAGCGGTTCGAACAAAGAGAGCCTCCCATCGAAGATGAGGTCATGCAAGTTGACCTCGGCGAAGAGCGAGAATCACTACTGTAACTCGTCAGAGAATATATCAACATGTTCGCCTGGAGCTATGATGACATGCCAGGGCTAAACCCTGAGGTTGTACTTCACAAACTTAACATTCGTCCGGACGCAAAGCCGGTCAAGCAGCAGCAACGACGGTTCCGCCCAGACATCATGAACTCTATCGAGGTCGAGGTCAACAAACTGATATCCAGCAGCTTCATTCGCGAGGAACAGCATCCAGACTGGGTAGCCAATATAGTACCAGTTCTCAAAAAGAATGGGAAGATCTAAATCTGCATCGACTTCCAGAATCTGAACGAGGCGTATCCTAAGGATGAGTTTTCCCTCCCTATTACAGATATAATGATTGACAACACCTGCGGCTTCGAGCACATGTCATTTATGGATGGCTTCTCAGTGTACAATCAAATCAAGATGTTCCCTGACGACAAAAAGCATACGTTATTTCGAACACCGATTGGCACATACTGCTACATAGTCATGCCTTTTGGTTCAAAGAACGCTGGCGCCACCTATCAATGAGCCATGAGCATCATCTTCAGAGATCACTTACGTAAGACAGTGGAGTATTATGTTGACGACATCGCCGTCAAGAGCCGCTCTAAAGAAGATCATCTGCATGATCTAAAGACAGTGTTCGACCTGATACGGGTGCACAATTTGAATCCCACGAAATCTTTCTTAGGCGTATCCAGCGAGAAGTTCTTGGGTTTTATCGTTACCTTCCAGGGTATCCATGTTGACCCTGAGAAGACGAAGGCAATCATGGAGATGGGTCCTCCAAGAAATCTCCGTGAACTCAGAGGCCTTCAAGGAAGGGTAGCTTACATCAGGAGGTTTATCTCTAACCTCTCCGGACGATGTCAACCCTTCACGCACCTCATGAAGAAAGGCATCTCCTTCGTATGGGATGAAGAGTGCCAGCGTGCCTTCGACAATATCAAAGAATACCTGTCGAACCCTCCAGTCCTAGTGGCCTCGGTTGCTGGAAAGCCATTCCTGCTCTATGTGCGAGCTATGGAGCATTCTCTCGGTGCTCTACTAGCACAAAACAATGATGTAGGCCATGAACAAGCCATCTACTACCTCAGCCGAATGATGGTAGGGACTGAGCATCGATACACTGTCGTGGAAAAGGAGTGCCTCGCTCTAGTGTTCGCCATTCAGAAGATGCGGCACTATATCACGGGACAAACCATAAATGTGATATCACGAGTCAACCCTTTCAGGGTCCTCATGACCAAACCAGGGGCACTCAGCTCTCGCCTCACTACTTGGGCAATATTATTGTCTCCCTACCACATGATCTTCGTCCCGCAGAAGGCTGTTAAAGGTCAAGCTCTGGCAGACTTTTTAGCAGCCTATCCATATTTAGAGTCAACCAGAATATACGAAGAGATCCCAGACGAGGTCGCCAATTCAAATGTGATCTCCCATGATGCCGTTTGGCGAATGTTCTTCGACGGCGCTTCAAGAACTGGGCCCAAAGGAAATATCGTAGTCGGAGTCGAAGTGGTGCTGATTTCTTCCTCCAGGTTGGTGATCAATCGGGCGTACTCCCTCACGGAACCTTGTTCAAACAACGTGGCAGAGTACAACGCTCTGGTTATCGGCCTCCGACTTACAAAAGAACTGGGGGTAGAGCACCTCGAAGCATATGGCAATTCAAAGCTAATCGTTAACAAGATCCGGGGTTCATACGAAGTTCGTCATGAAGACATGATCCCCTGTCACCAAATAGAGATTGACATCATCTCGTCCTTGGAAGAGTTCTTTATAGAACACGTTCCCAGGCTCCAGAACATTGAAGTCGATGCCCTAGCTGGCCTTGCCGCTTTCTTAGCGGTTCTGAATCATGCTCACCACTTGGTTGAAGTACTAGGCCGTGAATTGGTCTGTCCCCAAAAACAATGTTCAATGTGTTGAGAGTTACTCCGCTCTGACAATCGATGAAGCACCAGATTGGAGACAGCCATTCATTGACTTCGTAGTCTACGGCATCTTGCCGGAGAATCCAAAAGAAGCCACTTCCATCAGAAGGCATTCCCTCAGGTTCTTCTATGATACGGAGACAAAAATGTTGTATCGACGATCATACGATGGATTACTACTTCGATTTCTATCAAATACAGACGCCATGCGTGAAGCTCACGATGGCATTTGTGGGGCCCATCAACATGGCCCGAAGCTACAAGACTGCCTTCGCCGGATGGGCTATTACTGGCCTACGATGGTGGCGGATGCGATAGACTTTGCAAGAAAGTACAAAGCCTGTCAAGTCGACACAGATTTTATCCATCAATCATCCGAGTTCTTACATCCAATGGTGGCATCCTGGCCATTCGAAGCATGGGGAATGGACATCATCGATCCAATCACTCCACCTTCGTCCAGAGGACGCCGCTTCATACTCGCAATCACAGATTACTTCTCCAAATGGGCGGAAGCTGTTCCACTTACAGAAGTGAAGACATCAAACGTGATCAGCTTCCTTAGGCATCACGTCATCTATCGCTTCGGACTACCTCAAAGGATCATCCACGACAACGGTCCGCAGTTCGCAAGCCACGCCTTCTATCGATTTTGCGACAAACATCGAATCTAGAATGTTGTCTCAATACCGTACAATCCGACGGCAAATGTTTTGGCGAAAGCGTTCAACAAAACTATAATCAAGTTGCTCAAGAAGTTTGTGACTTCCAACAAACGCGACTGGAATAAAAAGCTTGGCGAATGCTTATGGGCGTACCGTACTACAGTCCGGACGGCAACCGGGAACACACCATTCTTTCTGGTGTATGGTAGTGAGGCAGTTCTTCCACTGGAGACCCAAATCCCCTCTCTCCGCGTCGCCCTCACCTATCCATTGACGACGGATGATAATTACCGTCGTCGGCTACAAGAATTGGAGGTCTTAGATGAGAAGCGCCTGCTAGCTCAACAACGAATCGAGCTGTATCAAGCACGCCTCTCGGGAGCCTTCAACAAGAAGGTTAAACTCAGAACATTCCAAGTGAGCGATCTCGTTCTGGAAGTTCGGAGGTCGATGGTTATGACTCACAAAACCGTCGGCAGATTCCAGCCAAAGTGGGAAGGCCCATTTGTCATCGAGGTTGTATTCTCCAATGGTGCTTACCACCTCACCAAACAAAACGGAGACTTGCTCATGTTGCCCGTCAATGACATGTTCCTGAAGAAGTATTATGCCTAAACGATATCCTCCAAATCTACCGGACTGTTAAGTTATGTGCCCTTAGGTACCGCTGAACTTACACTCTGGTCACTCTAAATGAATTCATATCGCATCTTCTGGGTAGTAAGTCATGTATGATCATACCTCTGAACTTCCTTCCTAAAAAGAGCACCTTCCTCATGATCTACTGCCCGTACTTTCAGTACATAAACAGGGTAACAGATCCACAAATTTCCCGAAACAACCACCTCGATGTCTCCTCTGAGTTGTTTCGCTTCCGCCAAAAAATGAATCACCCCCTCACGTAAAACTTCCATGTCCATATTACCTCTGAGTTGTTCTATGTACCCTTCATGAAGTCCACTCCTGCCACGTCCTCATTACCTCTGAGAAGGAAGGCCCCATTGAAAAAACCCTCATATTTACCACGTCCTTATTACCTCTGAGTACGTATGTTGGTCTTCTCTCGACTTATTATCCGTACCCAAGACCGGAGTACGCCATGGATAATAGGCCCATAAATGTCCTCTGTTGACCATAAATGTCCACTGTTGACCACAAATGTCCTCTGTTAACCATAAATGCTGTACTAAGTTTTCTAGTACATGTGTCTCATTTCTCATCATGCCTCGGGAGCCCAGCTGCTCCATGACATTCTTTCTCCCGATACTAGGAACTTCCATGGCCACCTTACTGTGGAATTGTTCTAAGTATTCCTATCAAACTTGTTATCCGTACCTAAAACCAAGGTATGCCAAGGGTAACAGGTCCACAAACAGTCCCCCAATGGGGCAAATATCATAACACCACAAACGCAACAAGCAATACAAATGAAGGGTAAAATAAAACATGCTCTTTTATTTGAAAGTCAAAGGTACTACATGTTCTGGGACCACGTCCCTCTCAAAAAGGAAAGAACATAAATAAAGAAAAAGGCCGACTATGGTTCGACGACACATAATTCTCTGAGACGTTCCCTCAGTAAGGCAGTCGATCGTTCAAACCGCTGCTTGGCCCGGCGCTCGGCCTCCTGAGTCAGCCGCTCCGTATCCTCCAGATGTGCGTGAAATCGCCAGCCCTCTTCAAGCCTTTCCAGAGCACGCTCCAAGCCAGCAGAAGCTCGAGTGACCTTGTCGTCTTCCTGAACAGTCAGCTCCTTATCCGTGCGGGCGGCCTCGAGCTCAGATTCCAAGAAAGTCAGTTTTCTCTAATGTTCGAGGATCTGCTATCTCGTATCAATTATCCCACGAGAGACGGCCGCTTCCCGAGCCATGCAATCCTCTCCCCTGCGGCTCAACTGATCATACTGCAGAGACAGGTGGTGGAGGTCCCCCATTATAATCGGTTTGGCCGTATCTCGAGTAACCCTTACCTTCTCTATGGCAGTTATGAGGAAGGCACGCTCCTGATCTATTGCTGCAGACAGATCAACTTGTCGCAGCACTTGAAACTGGGCCACAAGCTGATCAGCCTCTAGCAATTTAGGCTCCAGGAGCTCAACTATTCCTACCACGCCGGGAAGGGTTCTAAGGATTTTAATCTGGCCCCAGGCACATTGACGGGCCAAGGCAAAAGAGGTCCCCCTCTCCACTGCAGCCTCAATTTCTTGCCTCAGGTGGTGGTAGAAACTGTCAACCACATCCTTTGATGCTTCATCCAGAACTTCCGTAGGAGATGGCGTCAAAGAAAGAGTAGCTGGCAGTGTCGAAGAAGATGCACCAGAACTTGATGCCCCTGCCACAAGAGAAACAAGTTCCGAGTGAAAAGACGCTTGAAGAGCTGCTAATTCTTCCTCCGCAGCCCAAAGGGTCTGGAGACTTGGCAGGGCAGAAAGGTCGACCCCCAGAGTCACATGAACAGATGAGAGGGCGGGAACCATTTCTTCCCGCTCCGGCCGTTTCGCCATCTGCTCCCCAGAACTCGATTCAGCGGGAGGTCCTTCAATGTAAGATAGAGGGGGAGGAGGCACACTCTCTCTGGCGAACTCTACCCTGACAATGTTCGTCGTAGGCAGGGAAGGAGCAGGACCTGTATGTCCAGAGTGACCATCAATCAGCTTAACCCGAAGGATGTGATGATAGAGTAGATAAACCTCCTCACTAGTCAAGACATGGCTTATCTTACCAGCGGGGAGTTGTTGAAACTCACGTTCGCTCATAGTCGTCGTAGCCTCTTCACCAGCGACATCCGAGCCGAATTCAGCTGGTTCCTCGGCCCCAGCCGCCCCGGAAGGAGATACGACTAGATCAGCGTCACCCAGCTGAAGTTCAGCAGCCTCAGGGACGAGTTCAGCAGATCCCACGTCGCCGTGGGTTGAGACCTCAGCAACGGAAGGAACCTCAGCCGCCGCCGGGAGAACCCCGGCAGAAATAATCTCGGTGCACATGTCACTAATCAAAGTGGTCAGGGCCGGGTGGACTTCAGAGACAGAGGCCGGTTCTTGAGAGTCCGATTCTTCTGACGCCTACAAAGAAAAGAAAATGATTAGGTCATAGTTCAAAAGAAGAACTAAAGAAGAAGATGGTTGTAATTCAATTCACCTCTGAAACGGTTGCAGAAGCATGGAAAAGGACAAGAAAAGTCCATGCGGCTCCAAACAGAAGGAGCCTCATGCGGCTCAGGAATCCTTCAGAACTTTATGCGGCTCGGAACTCTCCAACAGCTCTATGCGGCTCAGGCAAAGACACGTGGCCATACGCTGTCCGCTTCTACAGCTGGCCATAACGTAGCCTTCCAATTAATTGCTCTGATGATAGCTCTGCCGCAATGAATGACAGCTCTGACACAATGAATGACAGCTCTGACATAAAGTTGAAATAATAATGGCGTGCTCCTTGGGAAAAGAAGAAAATCTTTTATAACTGGCAGGATCCGTCGAGTCCCAAGAACCCCTATGCGGCTACCTTCTTCATGCGGCTGCCATCTTCATGCGGCTGTCTCCTTCATGCGACTATCTCCTTCACGCAGCTGCCTCCTTCATGCGATTGCCACCTTTATGTGGCTGCCACATTCATGCGACAGCCTCCTTCATACGGTTGCCCTCGTCATGCGGCTGCCTCCTTCATACGGCTGCCACCTTCATGCGGCTGCCACCTTCATGCGGCTGCCTCTTTCATGCAGATGCCACCTTCATGCGGCTGCCACCTTCATGCGGCTGCCTCCTTCATGCGGCTGCCTCCATCACGAGGCTGCCACCCTCATGCGGCTGCTACCTTCATGCGGCTAGGATCGTGGGGGCCACCCGTATACGGTTCACTTAGAAATCGCACTCATGCGGCTCTGTCAGAACATCCCACTCACGACAGTTGAGACACGTGGCGATCCTCACGACAGTTGAGACACGTGGCGGTCCTCGCAACAGTTGAGACACGTTATGTTCTTATCCCCCTCGAAATTATGGCTTCTAGCAAATCATAACAAACTCATATTTGTTACAATTATCATAATTATCCAAATCAAATCAGATCAGACAAATCGAACACGTGGCAGGAGATCCGAGCCTATCATCACAAATTATGAAAATTCATGACAATCAACATTAATTGCCCATAGGATTTGGTGTAATCCACATTAATTGCCCAGATTTGTTGCAATCAAAATTAATGGTCCAGATGTTTGGCCGTCGATTTTTCAAGGGGAGAATCATCGCAAACCCTAATGATCACACCCCCACCTCTATAAATAGCAAGGTGCTATTCCCTTGCAAAGGACCTAGACCCCTGAAGACCTGGAGACCCCGAAGGCTGAACACACAGAGAGAAAAAGACATGCACAGAGGATTCTTTCCATGCATCCCGAGAGCATTTCTTCACCAGAGACAAGGCTACGTCCGATCGTCCAAGGAGTAATGCAGAGCTGTCGTCGCTTTCCCGAGCCTCTACCGTCACACCCCAGAATCAAAAATAAACAATCATACTTAGATTGCTGTACCTAGGTTTTCGTCCCTAGGCTTTCTTTGTACGAGCGAGTTTGTATTGTAAGTCTAAGTTCAGTCCTCCTATATAATTGTTCTGTACTTTTACAATCAATGGCAAACACGATGGCGACTCTGCTGGGGACTAACTTCTCCACGGCTGAGGAGTTGGTGATGCAATTGGACAAAGCTAAACTTGTCTCCACTCAACAAATATTGGTTGCCCAGTTCGACCAGCAGGCGTTTGAAGAAATGCTCTCCGACGGAAGCGCTGGCCCGGTCCAGCGGCGAGCCCGCACGAAAAAGGCCCAAAGGGAGTAGAGGCCCAAATCATTCGCTCCTCCCTAAGCTCTCGAAGGAGTACTCTCTGTTGCCCAAGACGGCAAAAAAGACACTCTTGCGGCCCCATTTCAGACCATAGAGGACTCTGCTTTCCCCAAGTCCGACAGAGGAAAATACTACGATGCTGCACTTGCAGGGGCAAAGAGGAACTCTGTGCGGTCTAAGAAGAAGCCGCATAGGGACGCCAGCCGCATGAAGACTCATGCGGCTACAGAAGCCAGCCGCATGTAGAAGACTCATGCGGCCAAAACTCTCAGCCGAATGAAGGAGGATCATGCGGCCACACATGCTAGCCGTATGCAGACAGCCTGCACGGCCAAAATTCCTTGCTGCATACAGAAGGATCATGCGGCCACACATGCTAGCCGTATGCAGATAGCCTGTACGGCCACCGCTCCTAGCCGCATATAGAAGGGTCATGTGGCCACACATGCTAGCCGCATGCAGACAGCCTGCATGGCCACCAATCCCAGCCGCATACCATCTTCTCCATGCGGCTCACGGTCAGTCTTTGATCGCCTCTCATGCGGTTCTGACTCGAGATATTCCTAAAAGAATGTGCCAGACTCTGTGCGGCACCATTTGGACTCCTCTTACTATGCACCCTCGGGTGTTAGAACGAGAAAGTCTAGGACAACGCGGGCTCGGCGAGCTCAGTCAGCTGTCCCAACCTCTGACCATTCGAGCGCTCCGCTCACTGTTATGCGGGCCTCCGATGGAAAGTTGTACCGAACCACTCGAGTCCAGCCCCCGGCGGTAAACGGACAGAGTGGTTCCCAAAAGTCTCCCAACAATTAGGGAGCAAACATGGTGCCAATACACTCGGGTGCTCGGGTTTCCCAGGCCCACAAATCGTGTATAAAGGATGCTCGAGATGTACCTGACTTGCATGACGTGATCTATCACAAGCGCAAAGAAAGAGAAGAAGCCTTGGTGTGTAGAGAGTCCTTCCCTGGACATCACTGCACTCAAGTCATTGTCAACTGCTACTGCTGCAAGGCGACCACACAAGAGGAGCGACGATCCGTCTTCCAATGACTGCAACACCCAAGCTCGAAAGACGAGGCACTTCTTGTCGCCTCCTGTAATTCTGCTCACAAGATCCCTAGTAGCGGGAGAAGAAAGAAAACAAATGTCTCCAGCCCTAAAATCTCAACCAAGAAAGTCTCTTCCAAACGGTTGTCCACGACTGCCACAAAAGGAGTTTTCCAAGGTACTCGCTCAAAGACGAAATCTACCACGCTCGGAGAATCGTCATCCACATCTTTGGGAAGCGTTGGAGCTGGGGGTAGCACTCCTCCAAACATCCGCAACAACCCGGTGTTCTAAGAAGATAATCCAGGGAAAACGGCTTCCCCAACAGACGCAGCAGGTTCCGACGTCCCCGAGGACGTCCGCGACTTTCAAGACGAGGCAAGCTCTGAAGCTGGGGGTACCACTCCTTCTGAGTCCGAACCAGAGAAGAACATTCCCATATACCCTGACGACTTCTCTGTACAAGGGTATGACTCAGAGAGCGCGTCCTCCACCATCCCTTCCATCTCTTCTGATGTGAGGATGGTATTTATGACAGACAGCAACCAAGATGGTTCCAGTGATCGCCAACGTATCGACACTCTGGAGGCCATACTGTACGCCTTGGTCAAGTCTGTGGACGAGATCAAAGAGGCCCTTCCAACTCTGCAAGGGAGGACGCCTGGTCAAACAAGCTTGGGTCCTGCGGTCAATGTGGACTCAAACTCCGCGACACCAAACCCGGGCGATAATCATCCAACAACATCAGCTTCTACTGCTGCAGACGAGGCCAGGGAGTCAAGAAGAGAGGTCCAGGAGCTTCGGGCCATGTTCCATGCCCGAAAAAACTGCCAGGACCTCAGGATACGACAACCGTATCATGCATGGAGAGATATGCCCTTCCCACCAAGATATAAACCAGTCGACATCAATCTGTATGATGGAAAGACATCTGTAACCAGGTACATCACCTACTTCGAAGTCACAACCGACCATTTGCCTCATGACGATGCCATCCTCACGCGGTTGTTCATTGGAGCGTTGGAAGGGGTCGCCTTCGACTGGAACTGTAACTTGTCGGGCAACTGCATCCATTCCTTCGTCGGCTTCAAACGTATGTTCCTAGAGAGGTTCTACGAAGTAGGACAAGACGTGACGATGTCCACCCTCATGGACGTTGTCCAGGAAGAAAAGGAGCTGACAAGGAACTATATCGAACGGTTTCGTCAAACCGCGATGAAGCTGCCTTCCGGTAACCCTAATTCCTCCTTAATTAAAATTTGCCAAAAGAGGATGTTCCCCACAATCAGCCTCTGGATGGGCGAAAGTCAGTTTAAGGATTGGAAGACTTTCATTATCAGCGCCACTAGCGCAGAAGATAAATTCAAGAAAGCTCGCCAACTAGGATTGCACGTCTCGGAAGGAGAGGACAAGGGCAAACGCCCTAATACCAACAGCAACAATGGTGGTAACCCCTCCAATAATCGAGACAACAAGGGAAAACAGGCTACGGTGGATGACACAGCACCGAAGCCTGAACCGAAGCCGGCAGAGAAGCAGTGGCCTCAGATGACCTATTCCTTCGAAGACGGTCATGTTAAGCCCATCTTGGACATGCTCACACAAGGAGGTCGAATCCAGCTCCCTCCTCCAAGACGTGAACCCTGTCCTGCAGAGATGGAAGGCCCCAAGTATTGCCACTATCATCGCTATGTCCACCATGCTACACAAGACTGCTACCAACTGAAGCGATACATCCAGCATCTCATCGATTCTAAGGCCTTGGCCATTGATTTCGAAGAGATGACCGTAGCAGCCAATATGGTGTCAGTATAATTTGGTAGCTTTCCTCCGACAAAAACTCAAGATAGAGTAGTGCCCGCCCCCAGGACAAGAATGGAAGTCGCTAACCTTCTACCTCCCCGAGACCAGGCTGCTGGTCTAGTGCCCCTTACCACATCACGAGGGAAGGTCATGTGGGTCCACCCGGACCTGGTATCGGAAGTAACCCAGTCCGCACCACCCGCTTCCAACAAAAAGAAGAGTGGGAAAGTCAAGTCATGCCGTACAATCTCGGCAGAGGTCGAAGAAGCTACTGTTGTTGTTAGCCGATCCGGCACACAAACCCAACCTCCACTGGGTAACTCGACTGAAGATCATCAGCCGATAGCTGCTGATGCCCCAGGACCTTCTCAGCCTTCGACGACCGACAAGCCTAGGCCGAAGGAGACTCGCTTTGACAAGCCGCTCCGAAAAGAGGTACCTCAGGGGCTGGAGAGGCCTTACAACTTTGACATCTTGGCACAATTGGCCAATACACTGACCAAATTGTCACTATACGAGCTCCTGAGACTCTCCAAAGACGTTCGCATGCACATTGAGCCCGGTTCTTCCATAAGCATTATCCCAAAGAGCCTGTTATACCATCTGCGCATCCCAATGCATCGCCTGATGCCGACAAGCACCGCCATTAGCGGTTTCAATTCAGGCAAAAGCTATCCGATTAGAAAGATTCGTCTGAAATACCAGATCGGCATTCTTCAATCAGAAGTGACCTGTTATGTCATAGATGCGAATACTTCCTACAATATTCTCCTGGGGCGTCCTTGGATACACGATTACATGATCGTGCCTTCCACACTACACCAATGCTTCAAGCACGTCGATAAGCATAGCTTCGTAAAGACAGAATTTGCTGACATCGACCCATTTAAAGGGGTTGAATCTTACTACTCTAACTCATGCTTGAACGAGAAGTCGAAAAGGCACCTTGTTGAAGAAGATACTCAAGCTCCAATTGAGGCGGCAACTGGATCGGAAGGACCTCTAATGATCCACCTCCAAGCCCGCAAACCTGGCAGCACATCACCCCTAACGGCCGCTCTGCGTAAGGATGCAATCAGCCTCTCTGTACAGGAGGAGCAGATGATAATCCGACTGCCAAGGTATGGTCAAGCACCAAGACCCACGACAAAGCCACTGACAATCAGGCTACCTAGAGTGAGTCAGCAACAAATAGAGGAGCGCAATCCCTCTGTCAAGCCGATGATGATCCGTCTTCCCCGAACAAATCGGTAGCCGAATACTAAGCCGGGGACTGCTAGCCAGCTAACAACTCCATGCCCAGCAACAAGCACTAACCTGGGGGTGGCTAGTACGCCAACGACTCCATGTTCTGCTCCACCCATGGAGCCCCTGATGATTAAGCTGCCCAAGTCGTCCACCCAATCTACATTGACACAGGGGGTGGTTGAAGCAGAGCCAAAGCTGGCCAAGTATGTGGCTGCTCACACTGATGTTCCATCTGCAGATGATGTAATCCTATTGGAAAAGATACCTTATTTCATCAATAAAGGGCTATCTTTGAATTACCTTAAGCTTGATAAGCTTTGTATAATGTATGCCATCGAACACGGTATAGGCACCCACCTGTACACGCATATGACAAATGTCTACACCACAAACCAACTTACTCCAGTGGAAGACGCTTACCGCATAATCGAGGGAGAGGATCATCCAATCATCTTCGGCCGAAAGAATGATCCACAACCCTTCAGGGTAGAAGAAGTTGATCTCGAATCCGACACCGGGAGATTGCCCCTTTATCTATATAGTTCCCGATCCAAGTACCTCATGCAAAAATAGGGATATGATCTGGAAACTACACCATGCTTGAACTACGGTACTGGACGGCGGTTACCCTTACAGTTGTCAGTCCCGGCTGGAAAACCACAGGATTACTACAACAAGACCAGATGTGGGCTAGGTTATGTTACACCTGCAATGACCCCTGAAAGCTCAGATGAGGAATGCGACTGGCATTCACACTCAATCGGATCACCAACTTCTGATTCAGACGTCAGCATTAGGGACATGCTCAGGCAAGTCTGGTCCGTCAATATGGCATTTGCCGACGCCTACGAAGAAGATGAAGATATTCCTGAACTTCTTGAGTTAGAGTCGAGGGCACAACAACTAGATACGCAATGGAAAAAGTGGTTCGAACAACGGGAGCCTCCCACCGAAGATGAGGTTGTACAAGTTGATCTCGATGAAGAGTCCTCTCCCAAGCCCATCTTCGTTAGCAAGAATCTGACAGACGAAGAGCGAGAATCGCTACTACAGCTCGTTAGAGAATACATCGACGTGTTTGCCTGGAGCTACGAAGACATGCCAGGACTGAATCTCGAGGTTGCACTTCACAAACTCAACATCCGTCCGGACGCAAAACCGGTCAAACAACAGCAACGACGGTTCCGCCCCGACGTCATGAATGCCATTAAAGCTGAGGTCAACAAACTTATAGCTAGCGGTTTCATCCGCGAGGAACAACATCCAGATTGGGTAGCCAACATAGTACCAGTCCTCAAAAAGAACGGGAAGATTTGAATCTGCATTGACTTCCGCAATCTGAACGAGACATATCCCAAGAATGAATTTCCTCTCCCTATCACAGACATCATGATTGACAACACCTGCGGCTTTGAGCGTATGTCATTCATGGATGATATTTTGGGGTACAACCAAATCAAGATGTTTCTCGATGACGAAAAGCATACATCATTCCGAACACCAATCGGCACATACTGCTACATAGTCATGCCTTTCAGTTTGAAGAATGCTGGTGCCACCTATCAAAGGGCTATGAGCATCATCTTCAGAGAACACCTACGCAAGATAGTGGAATGCTATGTCGACGACATCGCCGTCAAGAGCCGCTCTAAGGAAGATCATCTACAGGATTTGAGGACAATGTTCGACCTGATGCGAGCGCACAATTTAAAGATGAATCCCACAAAATCCTTCTTGGGCGTATCCAGCGGGAAGTTCTTGGGTTTCATCATTACTTCCCAGGGTATCCACATAGACCCTGAGAAGACGAAGGCAATCATGGAGATGGGTCCCCCGAGAAATCTCCGTAAACTCCGAGGCCTTCAAGGGAGGCTGGCCTACATCAGGAGGTTCATCTCTAACCTCTCCGGGCGATGTCAGCCATTCACCCACCTCATGAAGAAGGGCATTTCATTCGTATAGGACGAAGAATGCCAGCGCGCCTTCGATAGCATCAAAGAATATCTGACGAACCCTCCAGTCCTGGTGGCTCCGGTTGCTGGAAAACTATTCCTGCTCTATGTGCGAGCTATGGAGCATTCTTTCGGTGCTCTACTAGCACAAAACAATGATGCAGGCCATGAGCAAGCTATATATTACCTCAGCCGAATGATGATGGGGCCAGAGCACCGATACACTACCATAGAAAAGGAGTGTCTTGCTCTAGTGTTCGCCATTCAGAAGACGCGACACTACGTCACGGGACAAACCATCCATGTCATATCAAGAATCAACCCTCTCAGGTCCTCATGACTAAGCCGGGCGCACTCAGCTCTCGTCTCTCTACCTGGGCGATACTACTGTCCCCCTATCACATGATCTTCGTTCCACAGAAAGCGGTTAAAGGTCAAGCTCTGGCAGACTTTTTCGCGGCTCATCTAGGTTCGGAGTCAACCAGAATAGACGAAGAGATACCAGACGAGGTCGCCATTTCAAATACGGTCTCTTATGATACCATATGGCGAATGTTCTTCGACGGTGCTTCCAGAACGGGGCCCAAGGGCAACATCGTCGCTGGAGTCGGAGTGGTGCTAATTTCTTCCTCCGGGCTGGTGATCAATCGGGCTTACTCCCTCACGGAGTCCTACTCAAACATTGTGGCCGAATACAACGCTCTGGTCATTGGCCTCCGACTTGCAAAGGAGCTGGAGGTAGAATACCTCGAAGCATATGGCAATTCACAGCTAATCGTCAATCAGATTCGGGGTTCATACGAGGTTCGCCATGAAGACATGTTCCCCTATCACCAAATAGCGATTGACATCATCTCGTCCTTGGAAGGGTTCTTCATAAAACATGTTCCCAGGCTCCAGAACATTGAAGCCGATGCCCTAGCAGGTCTCGCCGCTTCCTTAGCAGTTTCGAATCATGCTCATCATCTGGTTGACATAATAGGCCGTGAGTTGGTCTGTCCTAGGAATAATATTCAATGTGTTGAGAGTTACTCCACGCTGGCAGTCGATGAAGCACCAGACTGGAGACAACCATTTATTGACTTCGTAGTCTATGACATCCTGCCAGAGAATCCGAAGGAAGCCACTTCTATCAGAAGACGTTCCCTCAAATTCTTCTACGATACAGAGACAAAAATGTTGTATCGACGATCATACGATGGATTACTGCTCCGATGTATGTCAAATACAGAAGCCAAAGAAGCTGTACGTGAAGCTCACGATGGCATCTGTAGGGCTCATCAGCCTGGCCCGAAATTACAGGATCGCCTTCGACGAATGGGCTATTATTAGCCCACGATGGTTGCAGATGCAATAGACTATGCACAAAAATGCAAAGCCTGTCAAGTTCATACAGATTTCATCCACCAGCCATCCGAGTTTCTATATCCGACGGTGGCGTCCTGGCCTTTCGAAGCATGGGGGAATGGACATCATTGGCCCGATCGCTCCATCTTCGTCCAGAGGATATCGCTTCATACACGCAATCACAGATTAGTTCTCCAAATGGGCGGAGGCTGTCCCGCTGGCAGAAGTCAAAACTTCAAACGTGATCAGCTTCCTCAAGCATCATGCCATCTATCGCTTTGGACTTCCCCGAAGGATCATCCACGACAACGGTCTACAGTTCGCTAGCCACGCCTTCTATCGGTTCTGCGACAAATACCAAATCCAGAATATTGCTTCAACATCATACAATCCAGCGGCTAATGGTCTGGCTGAAGCACTCAACAAAACAATCATCAAGCTTCTCAAGAAGTTCGTGTCATTAAACAAACACGACTGGAATGAAAAGCTCGACGAATGCTTATGGGCGTACCGTACTACAGTTTGAACGGCTACCGGGAACACACCATTCTCCTTGGTATACGAGAGTGAGGCAGTTCTCCCCTTGGAGAGCCAAATCCCTTCACTCTGCGTTACCCTCACCTATCGATTGACGACAGACGATAATTACCATCGCCGACTGCAAGAGTTGGAGGCCCTAGACGAGAGGCGCCTGTTAGCTCAACAACGAATTGAGTTGTATCAAGCCCGAATCTCTGGAGCTTTCAACAAGAAGGTCAAAATCAGAACGTTTCAAGTAGACGATCTTGTTTTGGCAGTTCGGACGCAGATGGTCATGACTCACAAGATCGCTGGCAAGTTCCAGCCAAAGTGGGAAGGCCCGTTCATCATCGATACTATATTCTCCAATGGAGCTTACCGCCTCGCAAAGCAAAACGGAGACTTGCTCATGTTGCCCATCAACGGTAAGTTCCTAAAGAAATATTATGTCTGAAATGACATACCGCAAATATCTCAGACTGTTGAGTTATATACCCTCCGGTACCGCTGAACCCACAGTCTGGCTCCAAAATATCTCAGATTGTTGAGTTATGTACCCTCCGGTACCGCTGAACTCACATTCGGCCTCCAAACATTTTAGATTATCGGATCATGTACCCCTTGGTACCACTGAACTCACCTACATTCATCCTCAAAATATCCTAGATTGTAGAGTTATGTACCCTCTGGTACCATTGAACTTATATTCTGCTTTCGAACATTTTAGATAGTTAAGTTATGTACCCTCCGGTACCGCTGAACTCACATTCAGCCTCCAAATCTTCCAGATTGTCGAGTTATGTACCCGTAGGTACCGCTGAACTCCCATCTTGGTCAATCTATATCGCATCTTTTGGGTACGTAGTAACTCACGTATGATCATACCTCTGAACTTTCTTCCTAAAAGGAACTCCTTTCTCATGATCCACTACCCGCACTTCCAGTGCACAAAAAAGGGTAACAGATCCGCAAATTTCTAAGACAACCATGTCGATGCTACCTCTGAGTTGTTTCACCTCCATCAAAAACAAACTGCTCCCTCACATAGAACTTCCATGTCCTTATTACCTCTGAGATGTTCTATGTACTCTTTCATGGAGCCCACTCCTGCCATGTCCTCATTACCTCTGAGTGGGAAGGCTCCATCGAAGAAACCCTCATATTTGCCATGTTCTTATTACCTCTGAGTAAGTATGTTGGTTTATCTCTCGGCTTTTTATCTGTACCCACAACCGGAGTATGCAAAGGATAATAGGTCCATAAATGTCTTCCGACGACCACAAATGTCCTCTGTTGACCGCCAATGTCCTCTATCGACCATAAATGTCCGCAGTCGACCACAAATGCTGTACTAAGTTTTCTAGTACATGTCACTCCTTTCTTATCATGTCTTGGGAATCCAGCTGCTCCCTGGCATTCTTTTAATACCAAGAACTTCCACAACGCCCTCATCGCAAAGTTGTTCGAGGTATTCCTCTCAAACTTGTTATCCGTACCTAAAACCAAGGTATGCCCAGGGTAACAGGTCCACAAATAGTCCTCCAGTGGGACAAAATGCCACAAACACAACAAGTACAAGAAATGAAGAATGAGTCGAAACATGCTCATTTATTCAAAATCCAATGTACTATATTATCTGGGACTATATCCCTATTACAAGATGGAAAGAGAAAGAAAAAGAGCATAAACAAAAGAAGGAAAAAGCCGACTATTGTTCGGCGATACATAATGCCATGAGACGGTCTCTCAACAAGGTAGTCGACCGCTCAAACCTCTGTTTGGCCCGGCGCTCGGCCTCCTGATTCAGCAGCGCCGCATCTTCCAAGTGCGCATGAGCCCGCCAGCCATCCTCAAACTTCTTCAGAGCACGCTACAGGTTAGCAGAAGCTCGGGAAACCCTTTCGACGTCCTGAATGATCAACTCTTTATCCACACGGAAAGCTTCAAGCTCAGACTCCAAGAAGGCCAGCTTCTTCTGAAGTTCGAGGATCTGCTCCCTTGTATCGGTTACTCCACGGGAGGCGGCCGCTTCCCGAGCTCTGTAAACCTCGCTCCGGCGGCTCAGCTGGTCGTATAAAAGAGATAGGTTGCCAAGGTCCTTTATTATGACCGGCTAGGACGTATCTCGCGTAAGCCTTATCTTCTCCAAGGAAGTGGTAAGGAAGCCCCGCTCCTGATCTATTGCTGCAGACAAATCAGCTTGCCTCAACGTTCGAAATTGGGCCACAAGCTGATCAGCCTCTAACAACTTGGGCTCCAGAAGCACAGCTATCTCTGTCCCGCCAGGAAGGGTTTTAAGAATCTCAATTTGCCCATGAGCGCATTGTCGGGCTAGGACAAAGGGGGTCCCCCGCTCTACAGCAGTATCGACTCCTCTTTTCAAATGGCGGTAGAAGCTGTCAACCACATCCTGTAACACCTCATCCAGAACTTCCGTAGAGGATGGCGTCAAAGGAAGTGTGGCTGGCAGTGTCGAAGAAGACGCAACAGAACTTGCTGTCTCTGCCGCAAGGAAGATAAATTCTGAGCGAAAGAAAGCTTGAACAGCGGCCAATTCTTCCTCCGCGGCCCGAAGAACTTGGATACTCGGTAAGGCTGAGAGGTCAACCCCCGAAGTCATACGAACAGAGGAGGATGAAGGGACCATTGCTCCCTGTCCAGGCTATGCCACCATCTGATCTCCCGAACTCGATCCGACGGGAGACCTCTCGAGATAAATTAGAAGAGGAGGGGGCACGCTCCATTCCACTAGATCCCCGCTAGCAGAGCCTTCCCTGACAATATCCGTCATGGGCAGTGAAGATGCAGGACATGTATGTCCAGAGCAACTATCAATCATCTTAACCCGAAGGATGTGATGATAGAGCGAATAAACCTCCTCACTGGTCAAGATCTGACTTAGCTTACCAGGGGAGGGTTGCGGAAGTTGAGGCTCAATCTCAGTGATCGTGCCCTCCTCACCGGCGACATCCGAGACGAATGCCGTAGGTTCCTCCGCTCCAGCAGCCCCGGAGGTTGACGCAGTGGGGTCCACATCACCCGGCTGGAATCCAGCACCCTCGAAGATTGGCTCGAAAGGGTCCACATCGTCCTGAATGGAGACCTCCACGACGGGAGGAGCTTCAGCCATCGTCGGGAGAACCCCGACAGCAACGATCTCAGTACACAGGTCACTAACCAAAGTGGCTATGACCGGATCAGCTTCAAGAACATAAGCTGGTTCCAAAAAATCCTTTTCTTCTGACGTCTACAGAGAGAAAAAAAAATAATTAAGCAACAATTCAGGGAAAAAGAAGGACTAAAGGAGAAGATGGATGTAGTTCAATTCACCTTCGAAGTGGCATCATCACCTTCACCTCTCTCTTTAATGAACAGCACACGGCGTCTTACCGCAGCCCGCTTCGTAGAGTAGGTTCTGCCACCATCAGTGGATACGTGCCTGCCCCGCTTGTGCGAAGGACCAGGCTCGACGGGCGGCTGATTCGCCACCATCTCATCTGGCACAACAGGCGGTTGATCCGCCTCAACATCTTCCACAGGAAGGGAAGAGTTATCTGCCTCATGCTCGTTATTTTCTTCGTCCGCGGTTGTGGACACTGAGTCAGGTGCAGGAACCGCATTCGCCCGCCTCTTCCTCGTCTTAGACCCCTTGGGCTTCTCCGCCAAGCCGGTACCCACAATAAAGCTGGTACTCGGGTCAAAATTAACGGGAGGCTTGCTCGCCGTAATATGGTATAAGGCTGCCATATACAAAATCTCTCCTGGCACCCCACCATCAGGGACTGAAAAGGTGGTTCGGGTATGAACTGTGTCATAATAATGCCATGCCCTGATACCATCCAGCACGCTACCTCCAAAGCCCAGGCAAGAGCTGGGACTGTCAAAGAACAACTGGCTATACCTAAACTGGCGGGAGAACCTGCTGGGCAAGTAAGGCTCCAGGTAGACGATGTTGCGGTTACGATATACTAGGTACGCTGGACGGATATTACGCCGCCAAAGGAGCATTTTCTCAGGTAAGAGGAGAGGAGGTTCGGTACCATCAACATGTACGCTCCTCACTTCTTCAGCAGTAAAACGAGGTACGGACACAAAAAAGTCGTATCCGTCCACTCTCGCCAGCGCTCTCCGACAGGCTGGCATGGTGCTGTACTCCCAGGGCTGATAGTGGAATCGAAAAATGAAAGCGTCATCAAGTGTAACACCATCTTCTGCTCCAGGCCTCATCAAAGACCGGTTGTGCATTAACAGCTACCCCATCTGATAATGGTATGGCAGCTCTATGCACTCAAAATCCATCACCGTATCACGGGCGATGACCTTGGAAGAAAAGGTACGAAGGCCATGGTGTTTGCTGCACACCATGGCCGGAAGAAGAGCCAGCTTGACCCCGAAGACCAGCTTTACGGCGGGGAGGATAAAGTGGCGGCTGATCCTCTCAATAGAACCTGCCCCTCCCCCGAAGACTATGCAGTTTCGTAGCCACACCATCAGGAATCCCGCCAAAAGCCCCTTCTCCGATAGTTGCTGAGTACCATGATAAAAATAGCTGAAAGAGTCAGTTCGACTCCCAAAAATGTCACCCGTGGACCTCGATCTCTTGGCAGTCGATGCCAGGTTTTGTACCTCCTCTGGGGTTTGAGGATCTCGGGAAGAAACCCGACCTGAGGCACCAAGGGTAAAAAGGTATGAGACCCAAGACCTGGTATGAGGAGTGCTCCCCTCCGAGCTGCCATCCTTCTTGATGGCCATCTGGTGACAAGTGCTGTGATGACATAATAATTCCCGATATACGGCAACAAAGCCCGGGAACTGCCGATCCAAATCTTCGAGCTCTTCGCTCGTAGGGGTGTACACTTCAAAGACTACTTCCCCCAGGGCAGCTTGGAGATAACATACATCTCGTGGAGAGCAAGTCCCAGCTCCCCTCCCGGTGTGAAAAAGGTTCCCGTCCGCCGGTTGTACATCTCCAGAAGAGCCACGAACAACGACTTATTTATAGGCAGACCATGACATGTGCCCCGAATGGCGTGATAGAGGCCGATCTCACGCAGGGAAGTCGCATACTTCGGCAGAATCCACGTGGTCAAATTGGCCCATGCAGGGATAGGGTTTATCCAGTTCAGCAACGCTAACCGGCCGACGGGATACGACCCTTTGCGAGCAAGCTAGTTCAAAAAGGTATCAGCCTGAGAGAATGTGAAGTTGGGACCCCTTACGTTTATAAAGGTACCCGGAGCCAGTCCCATCACGTATCGACTGACCGGTTCCCTTTTCGCATACGCTGACCCTAGATTCCTATTGTAATGGATGTTTTTCACAAACATCCCCGACTTGCTTGGGGTCAAGGAGTCTACCATCTTTCTGTCTAGCAGAAACATGTTGAACCATGAGAGAGGAAAATAACGCTCTATCGGAGGGATATGGATCTCCACCCCGTCAAGAACAAAGTCCCAGCTCTCCGATATATCCAGCACCCGGGTGTTCTTTACAGACAAAGCATCCCCAAAGAGGAACGCAGGCTTCAGGTATTCTCCCTCCAATTGCCCCGAGTTCATCATGGCACAGAGAAAGTGAAAGGACTATTTTTTGATGGCATTCAGCCTCTCCAGAGGCTCTTTTGGAAGCTGATTCGTCACATACTCGACTATGTGGTCATATCGATAACCCATAGCCGATTGGGCGCGACCCACCAGAGGCTCTCCTGTTGCATTAACTGGCAGATTCACTGGAAAAACACAAAAGAAACAAGATTAAAAGATGGCTAAAACAAAACTACTGAGTGCTTTGGCTTAGCGTAAGCTTATGCGGCTCTGTTTAGCGTCGGCTTATGCGGTTCTACTTAGCGGAGCATTATGCGGCTCATCTCATAGGAGCTCATGCGGCTCGGTTCAGCACAGCCTTATGCGGCCCAGTCCAAATAAGCTTATGCGGTCCTATTTGAGGGGCTTCATGCGATTCGATTCAGAAAGACTCATGTGGCTCTGTTCGAAGGGTCATTATACGGTTCAGTTGTGAAGTATTTATGTGGCTATTTTCCATGCGGCTCAGACATGGGGTATACCTCCATGCGGCTCAGACGTGGGACATACATGCGGCCCATACAATTTGAACAGTTCGATGAAGACGAGTGACGCATTAAAGGCTTGTGCATAAAGCATACAACAGAGCCATCTTTGTTAGGGTTTCGAAGTATACGATATTTCCAAACCCTTACCAGCAATGATGGGGTGAACGTCGGAGTGAACTTCAGGCGCCGTGGCTGATGAAGAAGTCACTCCCTTATCCTTCGCCGCGGCTTTGGAAGACTTGGGGGTCATTGTTAATTGATGAGCAGAGAAGGAAGACGAAGATAGCAACTTAGGGCAAAAAGAGTTGAAGACGAGAGAAAGTAAAGAAGTCTCCCCATTCCACAAACCCCCTTATTTATAGGCAGACAAAAGGGGGGTCATGAACCGACGGACGCTTTGATCCGTGTGTTACATAAAAACAAAATCGACTCTTCGGTCATCGAGAAAAATTCGAATATTTAAAATCGACCCTCGGGATCCTGCCCCAAAAGGCGGCTTTAAATCCGAAGCAAATCAAGAGTAATTAATAAGAAGCACACGTAGCAGGGAGTCTATGCGGCCAGACCGTCTATGCGGCCAGAAATGACCCATGCGGCTAGGAAGGCCATGCGGCCAGAACATCCTATGCGACTAGGAAGTCCATGCGGCTATGAATACCCTATGCGGCCAGAAGAGCTTATATATAGCCATGCTTCCTTTTCAAAGTATTTCAATTTTTCAAATTAAAAACTTTGAAGGGGGTCTTGTAGAAGCATGGAAAAGGACAAAAAAATCCCATACGGCTCCAAACAGAAGGAGCCTCATGCAGCTCAGGAATCCTTCAGAACTTTATGCGGCTCGAAACTCCCCAACAGCTCTATGCGGCTCGGGCAAAGACACGTGGCCATACGCTGTCCGCTTCTACAGTTGGCCATAATGCAGCCTTCCAATTAATTGCTCTGATGACAGCTCTGACGTAATGAATGACAGCTCTGACATAATGAATGACAGCTCTGACATAAAGCTGAAATAATGATGGCGTGCTACTTGAGAAAAGAAGAAAATCTTTTATAACTGGCAGGATCCGTCGAGTCCCAAGCATCCCTATGCGGCTGCCCTCTTCATGCGGCTGCCATCTTCATGCGGCTGTCTCCTTCATGCGGCTGCCTCCTTCATGCGGCTGCCACCTTCATGCGGCTGTCACCTTTATACGACAGCCTCCTTCATGCGGTTGCCCTCTTCATGCGGCTGCCTCCTTCATGCGGCTGCCACCTTCATGCAGCTGCCACCTTCATACAGCTACCTCTTTCATGCGGCTGCCACCTTCATGCGGCTGCCTCCTTCATACGGTTGCCTCCTTCACGAGGCTGTCACCCACTTGCGGCTGCTACCTTCATGCGACTAGGATCGTGGGGGCCACCCGTATGCGGTTCACTTAGAAATCGCACTCATGCGGCTCTGTCAGAATATCCTACTCACGACAGTTGAGACACGAGACGATCTTCACGATAGTTGAGACACGTGGCGGTCCTTGCAATAGTTGAGACACGTGGTATTCTTATCCTCCTCGAAATTATGGCTGCTAGCAAATCATAACAAACTCAGATTTGTTACAATCATCATAATTACCCAAATCAAATCAGATCAGACAAATCGAACACGTGGCAGGAGATCCGAGCCTATCGTCATAATTTATGAAAATTCATAGCAATCAACATTAATTGCCCATAGGATTTGGTGCAATCCACATTAATTGCCCATATTTGTTGCAATCAAAATTAATGGTCAAGATGATTGGCCGTCGACTTTTCAAGGAAGGAATCATCGCAAACCCTAATGATCATACCCCTACCTCTATAAATAGCAAGGTGCCATTCCCTTGCAAAGGACCTGGACCCCTGGACACCTGGAGACCACGAAGGCTGAACACACAGAGAGAAAAAGGCACGCACAGAGGATTCTTTCCACGCATCTCGAGAGCATTTCTTCACCAGAGACAAGGATACGTCCGATCGTCCAAGGAGTAAGGCAGAGCTGCCGTCGCTTTCCCGAGCCTCTACCAACACCCCCCAGAATCAAAAATAAACAATCGTACTTAGATTGTTGTACCTAGGTTTTCGTCCCTAGGCTTTCTTTGTACGAGCGAGTTTGTATTGTGAGTCTAAGTTCAGTCCTCCTATATAATTGTTCTGTACTTTTACAATCAATGGCAAACAACGATTTCATCCTCTCTCCTCTCCTTGATGAGCAGCCTGCGAGGCTTAGACGCTGTTCGTTTCACGAAGTAAGTTCTGCCGCCAACGACGGGCTCATGCCTGCTTCGCTTGCACGAAGGACCAGGAACAACAGGCGGCTGATCCGCCACCACCTCATCTATAGGAGGGAGAGAGTTATCGGGATCATGCTCATCAACCTCTTCGTCCGCGTTGGCAGAATTCGAGTCCGACACAGCAACTGTGTTCTCCTGCTGCTTCTTCGTCTTAGACCCCTGGGGCTTCTCCTTCAAGCCAGTACCAACAATAAAGCTGGTACTTGGGTCAAAGCCAACAGAAGGCTTGCTCGCCGCGAAATGGTATAGAGCCGCCAAATACAGAATCTCCCATGGCACCTCAGCATCAGGAACTGAGAAGCTAGTGTAGGAACAAAATTGTAAAGCGTAATACTCTAGAGGGGGGGTAAATAAAGTTGGCAGCGGAATAATGCTAATTTAAAAATGTTAGCAGCAAGATCACAGAATAATATTCACAACTAAATAATGTAAAGGCAGAGATAAGAAAGCAAATGCAAAGACAGCGATGTATACTGGTTTCCCTCTGTTGAGAACTAATCCAGTCGGTAGAACTCTTGCTACCAGTTGAATCCACTATTGGCAAAACCGTAAGTTTTCTTACGAAGTCCTTGCAACTTCTACAACGCGAGCTTTGATATGAAGAACTCGTCCAACTTCAATTTTGAAGAGTTGAATCTTCTATCAAGCCTCTGATTATAATCACTCTGAAACTTCTAGACCACACCGTACTGGCAAATCGACTAGAGGATTGTAACTGGCTTGGGATCTAAAATTTGAAGCTCGAGAAAAAAACTCTTTGGAAGACTGAAAGCTTTTTAGAAGAGAGAAGATTGAAAGTGAATGAGTGAGTTAAAATGATCGAAATCCTTCTCTATTTATAGGAGTTCCAAAGACAGAATTCTGGCAGAATTCGGGCAGAATTCGGGCAGAACTCGATGAGAAAATCTTGGTCAAATCCACAACTGCAGGAGGACCAAGTTCCAGGAAATTCAAAAACAAAACGGCCACTAACCGAACTCTGGCCGAACTCTGGCCGAGTTCTGTCAGGGTTAGGTTATGGTTTTAAAATAAGTTTTTGGAGAATTTTGAAGACCTTTTTAAAAACCTTTTTGAAGCTTTTGTAAATACGAATGTTTTACAAAACTAAGGACGTTTTAAAAGCAGTTTGAAATCTTTTTGGAATAGTCTATTTGCCAGTACGACTCGGTGTACAAAGTATTCCTAGACTCAAATAAAATAAAAAATATATTGCTTAAAGAAATACAGACTCGAACAGGCAAACAGTGCTTCGGTCTTGAACTGTGTAGATAGCTGTTCTTGATCATGTCCAAGAGTCTGAGATATCCTGACTAGCTTCATATATCGAGACAGAGCTTGATCAATTATTACAATCAGTTTGACCATATGACCAATGGGCCAACAATCTCTCCCATTTTGATAATTGACAAACTATGAATGATATAACATCTAAGCTTGGAATCAAATCAAAAAAATTATAAAGTAAAATTGTTCATATCCTGCATGCATTTTCTCAAAATATGTTAGATCCTTTATTTCTCTCCCGTTGTCACTTAGCAAAATAATTGCAAAAGAGAAAACTCTCCCGCAATCAATGCATAAGAAACAAACAGTGAAGAAACACATAATAAAAATAATGACAGATGGTTGAGACAGAAAAAAATAACATCACAGGCATGTATTTGTCTCAGGCAGTTTATAATATAACAGAGATTTAATACAGCAGTGAGAATAATAGAGAATTATGTCACAGGCAGTTTATAATATAGAAGCAGATAAAGATGCTATAAATAAATAAACTGATGTGAAAGATAAACTACGAAATCCATAAAGATAAAATGATGTGCAAGAGACATCAATAAAATATCCAGTACAAGTCTGATAATAAAAGATAAAAAGACAGAAACTTAGAATGTCGAAGCATTTCCAAGTATACAGTAGATAATATCTAAGTCTCAAAAGTCAACTAATATATCACATCTCCTCATCATCATCATCATCATTATCATCATCATCATCATCATCAGCATGACCGGCATGTCCAAAAGGACCAGCAGCAGAGGTACCAGCTCCAGAAGGGTGAGGAGGAGCGCCAGTGTAAAACTCACCGACATAGTCTCGAGGAGCACGGTTAGAACGGTACCAATCATATGCGTTACCGGGCTGAAAGTAGGCATGAACAGCCTCATCCTCACAGCGGTAACCAGAAAAGGCTGGATCTCTAGGAATAGAACCGGCAGAATGTCCAGTCTGAGCAAATCGGAGATCAGCGAGAGAATTTGCTATCGCCTGATAACGAGTGACATCGCGGAACTCACGTTCGCGAGCCATATCCTTCATCGAGACGTACAAATCAGAAAGATGCTGGTGTATGCCTTCAAAGGTCATGGCATACTGCTGAGTAGGTGGAGGAGGTGGAGCAGTAGGAGGAACAGCAGCAATCATACTACGACGAGATAGCTTAAGAAACTTGGGCTCAGGGTCTTGAGTACAAGTTGACAAATCAATATCAAAATGCTGGAAGATGCGTGGGAGAATCATCGCATAAGAGAGATTTCTATCTCTTGCACGACAACGTCCCATCATCTGGATAATGGTTTTAGGGACAGAAAATGGAATCCCCTTAAGAATGTGATACATAGCAGATAATTCAAGAGATGTCACATCATCCTTAGAAGTAGACTTCGGAAGGAGAGTGGAGTAGATGATGCGGTACAATTCATAATTAAACAAGTTCAAGTTGTTTGCCTTGAACTTTTCAGACCGAACTCGATCAGGTGCACAGAGTTCAGCTTTGAAACTAGCAAGTGTCGTGCCGTCGGAAAAATCAAATTCAGTGATATCAACAAGCGGTGCACCTTCGTTAGATAGACCAAGGATTTCCGCTAAGAGGACATCATTGAACTCGATGTCTAGTCCGCCAACACGAGTACTTACGTCAAACGTGTTTAATATGATATTGCAGTAGAACAGTCTAATGGCATTAGTTGCTACCAGGAAATAAAGTTTAACAACGTGTTGTAATCCTAATACCTCAAAATATTGGCGGTGTTCTGGAAATACAGTCCATTTGATAGGAGCGCCTATGCATATAGATCGCATGGAAAAGTCTCCATACCACAGAAGGGCTTGATCTAGGATTTGAAAGTAAAACCCATCGAACGTGCCATCGCTTGATTGGACTGGCAAAAAGAGAGAATCCGTGGGTGGATTCGAAGATGATCCTTCCTCACTAGAATTGGTCGTCTTCTTTCTCTTGAAGGGGTTAAATCCCTTAGGTGCCATTGTGCAATAAAGTAAAATGTACGAAATTGAGAGGAGGAGAAATACGAAGTTATACCTCCCGAAATTCAAGTATGTTGTAGAGAACAACGAATTCCGCACGAATCCATAATTTGGATGGATTTTACCACGTAGATAGGGAGAAACGGAGTGGTGAAGAACTAGGGTTCGGGGGCTATCGCACGGCTGCTGTTGCTGTGATGGTGGTGTTTAGAAGCAATGAAGAAAAAAGGCTCTCGGGTTCTGGTTATATAGCCAGATACCTTCAACCGAAATCGGGCCGAATTCGGTCCGAAGTCTGGCCGAATTTGCCTGGGTTTGGTTTGGAACACTTTCTTTTTCATTGGCTCATTTCAAAGATTTAATTCAAAGATTAGTAATTTTAACATTCAATTAATATAATTAATATTATTTTATAGATTAAATATCGTTACACAGCGACTGTCTCAGATTAGCTGTAGGAGTACTGTCCTAGCTGGCGGAGGTTCACCGGGGAACTCTTAAGTACCGCTTCGCTTCAACCATAGTTGTGGTGACAGACAGACTCTTTATTGGCTTATCTCTAACACAGTTTTTGCATATTGAAATAAAATCATAAAATAAAATTAATTAACATTATTGACATCCAAAATTCCTAATTCTCGACGTAAATAATTGAAACGATCTTTTGCTAGAGATTTTGTGAAAATATCAGCTAATTGATTCTCAGTATCTATGTATACAAGGTCAATATCTCCATTTTGATGATGATCTCTAAGAAAATTATGTCGGATCTCGATATACTTAGTACGAGAATGACATACTGGATTCTTAGTCAAATTAATAGTGTTTGTGTTATCACAGAAAATGGGAATGTGTGTGTAAAATAAATTATAGTCTTCTAAGGTTTGTTTCATCCACAAAATCTGAGCACAACAACATCCTGCGGCGATATACTCAACCTCTGTTGTTGATAGGGCTACAGAATTTTGTTTTTTACTAAACCATGAGACTAAAGCCTTGCCTAAAAAATGACATGTGCCATTGGTACTTTTTCTATCAACTTTACATCCAGCAAAATCTGCATCCGAGTAACCAATAAGGTCAAAGG
Organism: Iris pallida; assembly: GCA_029216955.1. Taxonomy (NCBI): domain Eukaryota; kingdom Viridiplantae; phylum Streptophyta; class Magnoliopsida; order Asparagales; family Iridaceae; genus Iris; species Iris pallida. The sequence continues at coordinate 100,248 of JANAVB010021798.1, forward strand.
ACTTAGTTTTGGGATACCATAAGCCAACAGAAGAAGTGCCCTTAAGGTATCGAAAGATACGCTTAACTGCGCACAGATGTGATTCCTTTGGATTAGCTTAAAAACGTGCACACAGGCAAACACTAAACATAATATCTGGACGACTAGCAGTTAAATAAAGTAAACTACCAATCATACCTCGATACATACGTGTGTCGACGGGCTTGCCTTGTTCATCAATATCAAGCTTTGTTGAAGTTGCCATCGGAGTGCCAATAGGTTTGACATTATCCAGATCAAACTTCTTTAGAAAATCTTTTGTGTACTTGGCTTGATTTATGAATGTTCCATTGTCAGTTTGTTTGATTTGCAGTCCGAAAAAGAATTTCAACTCTCCTATCATGCTCATCTCAAACTCATTCTGCATACACTTAGAGAATTCTTGACACAGAGATTCATCAGTAGATCCAAATATAATATCATCAACATAGACTTGTATTAAGAGAAGCTTGCCATTAAAAGACTTAACAAAAAGTGTAGTGTCAACCTTGCCTTTTGAAAAAACCGTTGTCAAGTAGAAAAGAGCCTAAACGATCATACCAAGCACGAGAGGCTTGTTTTAAACCGTATAAAGCTTTCTTCAACTTGAAAACATGATCAGGGTTTTTAAAATCTGTGAAACCTGGAGGTTATGCTACAAAAACTTCTTCTTTTATAAAACCATTTAAAAATGCACTCTTGATATCTATTTGAAATAATTTGAAATTATAAAAATATGCAAATGCACATAACATGCGAATGGATTCTAATCTCGCAACTGGGGCATAAGTCTCATCGTAGTCGATACCTTCTTCCTGATTGTATCCTTGAGCTACGAGTCGAGCCTTATTACGAGTCACTAAACCATTCTCGTTCAGTTTATTTCGGAATACCCAACGGGTGCCAATGACCGGATGATCAATAGGCTTGGGAACAAGTTTCCAAACTTGATTCCGTTCAAATTGGTTTAATTCCTCTTGCATAGCATCTATCCAAAAACTATCACTACATGCTTCATTAATAGTTTTGGGTTCTAACTGTGAAATGAATGCAACACTAGAAATAATATCTCTACTAATGTACAAGTACTTACACCTTTGGTAATGTCACTAATTACCAAATCTTTTGGATGATCAGCCATAAATTTTAATCTTTTCGGCAGACTCTGAAGGTAGCTGGTTCCTGGATCTTCTCTAGGAGGATCAGCTAGTGCCGAGCTTGTTTGAGAATCAGCTGTTGTTGAGCTTGGTATAGTTAGATCTTCGACATTGTCATCGATAGTCATTTAATTCAGTTCATCAAAAGTGACGTTGATTGACTCTTCGATGATCATGGTTCGTTTGTTGAAGACTCTGTATCCTTTGCTCTTGGCCGCATAACCTAAAAATATACCTTCATCGGCCTCTTCGTCAAACTTTCCCAAATTATCTTTTGTATTAAGAATAAAGTATTTACAACCAAATATTCTAAAATATGAAACTGATGGAATTCTATCAAACCATAACTCAAATGGAGTCTTCTTCGATTTGGGTCGAATTAGAACTCTATTGAGAACAAAACAAGCTATATTGACAGCTTCAGCCCAGAAATATTTGGGTAGACTAAACTGGTTTAACATTACTCTGGCCATTTCGGATAGAGTTCTGTTCTTACGTTCCACAACTCCATTTTGTTGTGGAGTTCTAGGACAGGAGAACTCGTGTACAAAATCGTGTGTGTCACAAAATTGCTCAAACTCTGCATTCTCGAATTTGCCACCATGATTACTTCTAATACGAGTGATCATGTAACCTTTTTCATTCTGTACTTTCTTGCAAAAGATGACAAATTCGGATAATGCATCATTCTTGCATGTCAAGAAGTATACCCACGTGTATCTAGAGTAATCATCTACAATTACAAAAGCATATAACTTACCTCCGAGGCTAACAACTCTGCTAGGACCAAATAAGTCCATATGTAGCAATTGTAGAGGTCTAGTAGTACATACTGCGTTTACTGACTTGAATGTGGATCTGGTAGCTTTGTTCTTTTCACATTGGCTGCATACCGAATCCTTCTTGAATGTTATGTCTGGTAAATCGCGTACTAGCTTCTTCATGGATAATCTTGAGATTGTGTCCATATTTGCGTGACCAAGTCTCATATGCCACAGATGACTCTCATCACTTTTAGCCATTAAGCATCTACCTGAAATGTTAGTTTCTTCCAACAAATAGAAAATATATATGTTGTCTTCCCTAATACCTTCAAAGATAGTACTACCAGTTGAGCTATCAACTATAGTAAATTTGTCTTTGCCAAAGTTGATGCCATAACCATGATCAGCTAGATGACTTACGCTGAGTAGATTATGTTTCAACTCGGTAACCAGACAGACATCCTTAATCACAGGATAGGGAGACTTACCAATATCACCGATACCAATGATATACCCTTTCAAGTTGTTACCGAAGAAGACATAACCTTTCTTCTTTTTCTTCGACAGTGTTGTAAATAGTGTAGCGTCACCGGTCATATGCCGTGAACAACCGCTGTCGAGAATCTATTTGCTTTTAGCATGTGAAAGGTGTTCCACCTACAAAACAGTTTGCAGATGAAACTTTTGGTACCCATTTCTTGTAGGGTCTTGAAATGTTAGCTTTTGGTATCCATGCATAAATATTTAAATCAACAAGCTTTCTGATTCTATATGCAGAAGAAATATGACCAATGTGGCCACAATAATGACATTGTGCATGTTTAGTGTTGAAAGCTGAGTGATGTGCACGGTTGGTAGGTTTAGGTTTTCTAGTATAGAAGAAAGTATACCTATAATCCTGTTTGGACTTAACCTTTTGGGGTAAAGGTTTGATAAGGTTAGGTCTGACAGTGTTTGGTTTGGAAATGTTTCGATTATTCGGTAAGTGACACGCGTTAGGGTAGGAAGCAGCAGTCTCAGGCTGTTTTTCTAATCTAATTTTGAATCTTTTGGAAGTGTCATACAACATAGTATAGTCAGAAATGAGTGCTTCCATTCTGACTTGTACACATTGAAGACTTTTCTTCTCTTTAGAAAGTTCTTCTTTCAGTTGGTCAATAACCTTGTCTTTCTCTTCAGATGACTTGGTAGTCTCGTGTAATAAGAGCTTAATAGAGGAAAGCTCACCAGACTCACTAACATTATTTCTAACCTCAGCTAGTAGGTCGGTAAGTCTTCATATTTCACCTTTGTACTCTTTGAGTACCTTCTTAGAGGTCTGATATTTGCTACGCAGTTTCCTGTAATCACTTATCAGTTCACTTAAGGCATCTCCTAATTGCTAAAAGGTAAAGTCATCATATGTATCAACTACAGGTTCAGAGAGTACCTGATCGGATGCCATAAAGCATACATTTGCAGCGTCTTCTGATTGTTCATCTTCTGAGTCGCTGGCTTCACTTTCATGCCATATGCTGGTGTTGGCATATCTCCGAGATGTTGATCTCTTCATGTTCCCTTTCTCATACCTGTTGCTCTTCTTGCTTGATGATGAGTTTGTAGGACAATCCTTCTTCATGTGTTCCTTCTTCTTGCAGCCATAGCAGACAGCATCATCTTGATACCAGTTGTTGCTGCTATTGTTTTCTTTGGCTTTCTTTTCATATCTTATGAATCTTTTGAATTTCCTTGCTAGGAGTGCTTGATCTTCAGCATCAGATTTACTGCTGTCTGAATCACCTTCAGCAGCTTTTCTGTGCTGAGCCTTGAAAGCGATCGTCTTCTCCTTTGGTGCAGGCTCTTCAAAATCTTGTAGCTCCAGTTCATGAGTGAGTAGCTTACCCATGAGTACTTCGAGGGACATAGTTGTGAGGTCGTTCCCTTCAATGATCGCAGTAGCCTTTGGAATCCATTTCTTGGTAAGTGCTCGCAGGAGTTTACGAATCTTTTCATGGTTACTATAATCTTTGCCTAGGGAGGACAAAGGATTTATAATATCCAAGAATCTTTCGAACATCTGAGTAACTGTTTCGTTGGGCTTCATCTTGAACACCTCATACTCTTGAGTAAGTCTGCTTACCTTTGATTCTTTGACTTGAGTCGTGCCTTCATGTGTGACTTCAAGGAGCTTCCATACTTCATTAGCAGTTGTACAGATAGACACCCTGTTAAATTCAGTTCTGTCTAAAGCACAAAATAAAGCGTTAATAGCACGTGCGTCAAGACTGGCCTTTTTCTTTTCTTCCTCTGTATATCTGTTATGGGATTTTTCAACTAAAACTCCATCAACATTTATACGAGGTGGCTTTTGATAGCCATCAATAACAATAGACCATAAATCAAAGTCAAGTAATTTTAAGAAGAAATTCATCCGTGTTTTCCAATAGGTATAATTCGTACCATCAAACAGTGGCGGTCTGTTTGTGGCCTGGCCTTCACTTATGAATTTTACAGTTGCCATGTGTTGTACTGTGATCTATATAACAATTAATTAAATGAATAAATAATTGCAATGTTACCTTATTTTACCTGTAACACCCGCTCTGATACCAATTATAGGAACGAAATCGTAAAGCGCAATACTCTAGAAGGGGGTGAATAGAGTTGGCAGCGGAATAATGCTAATTTAAAAATGTTAGCAGCAAGATCATAGAATAATAATCATAACTAAATAATGTAAAGACAGAGATAAGAAAGCAAACACAAAGACAGCGATGTATAATGGTTTCCCTCTGTTGAGGACTAATCCAGTCGGTAGAACTCTTGCTACCAGTTGAATCCACTTTTGGGAAAATCGCAAGTTTTCTTAAGAAGTCCTTGCAACTTCTACAATGCGAGCTTTGATATGAAGAACGCGTCCAACTTCAATTTTGAAGAGTTGAATCTTCTATCAAGCCTCTGATTACAATCACTCTGAAACTTCTAGACCGCACCGCACTGGCAAATCGACTAGAGGATTGTAACTGGCTTGGGATCTGAAATTTGAAGCTCGAGAAAAAAACTCTTTGGAAGACTGAAAGCTTTTTAGAAGAGAGAAGATTGAAAGTGAATGAGTGAGTTAAAATGATCGAAATCCTTCTCTATTTATAGGAGTTCCAAAGACAGAATTCTGGCAGAATTCGGGCAGAACTCGATGAGAAAATCTCGGTCAAATCCGCAACTGCAGGAGGACCAAGTTCCAGGGAATTCAAAAACAAAACGGCCACTAACCGAACTCTGGCCGAACTCTGGCCGAACTCTGGCCGAGTTCTGTCAGGGTTAGGTTATGGTTTTAAAATAAGTTTTTGGGGAATTTTGAAAACCTTTTTGAACCTTTTGTAAATATGAATGTTTTACAAAACTAAGGACGTTTTAAAAGCAGTTTGAAATCTTTTTGGAATAGCCTATTTGCCAGTACGACTCGGTGTACAAAGTATTCCTAGACTCAAATAAAATAAAAAATACATTGCTTAAAGAAATACAGACTCGAACAGGCAAACAACGCTTCGGTCTTGAACTGTGTAGATAGCTGTTCTTGATTATGTCCAAGAGTCTGAGATATCCTGACTAGCTTCATATATCGAGACAGAGTTTGATCAATTATTAAAATCAGTTTAACCATATGACCAATAGGCCAACAGCTAGTACGGGTGTGAATCGTGTCATAATAATGCCAGGCCCTGATGCCGTCAAGGACGCTACCTTCAAAACCCAGGCAAGGGCTGGGACTGTCCAAGAGTAGCTGACTATACCCAAACTGTCGGAAGAACCTACTGGGCAAGTAAGGCTCCAAGTAGACAGTGTTACGGTTGCGGTATAGTAGGTGCGCAGGACGGATGTTACGCAACCAAAGGAGCATCTTCTCAGACAAAAGGTGAGGAGGTCCGGTACCATCAATATATACGCCCCTCACTTCTTCATCAGTAAAACGAAGAACAGACACAAAAAAGTTGTATCCGTCCACTCTCGCCAGCACTGTTTGCCATGAAATATAAAAGAACAGAACAATTATCGGAGGACTGGACTTTTACTTCACAATACAAACTCGCTTGTACAAAGAAAGCCTAGGAACAAAAACCTAGGTACAGCAATCTAAGTACAATTGTTTATTTTAGATTCTAGGGGGTGACGATAGAGGCTCGGGAAAGCGACGACAGCTCTGCCTTACTCCTTGGACGATCGGGTACAGCCTTGGCTCTGTAGAAGAACTGTTGGGCGTTGATGAAGAAATGCTATCTCTTCAGGCTCTCTGGCTCTCTCTGTATATCTCTGTGTATATGTCCGTCTGTTTGCAAGAAAATAGCACCCTGCTATTTATAAGAGTGGGGAGCCTCATTAGGGTTTACAATGATTGCCCATTCTTGAAAGTCGGCGGCTAAGGATCATTGGATCTGGGCCGTTCATCGAGATTTGAGCAATAAATGTGATTGTATCAAATCTTTTGTGGGTAATTAATGCTGATTGACATAAATCCTTCTGATTTTGTCATGCCAACCTCGGATTCCTCGACACGTGTCTTTAATTGGCTTATTTGCAAATGATCTGATTTGATCCCAATATTTTATTGGGATTTGTTGAGAGATTTCGATCAATCTGATGCCACGCACCCTGCTATCATGCCACGTGTCATAACAGTAGAAATGTGAGCCGCATGAGAGTTGCTCCTCATTGGGCCGTATAAGAATGGGCACGTGTCAAGGCTGCCTAAGAGTGGCCTCCTGACTATTTGGACCGCATGGTAATTTGAGCCGCATGAGTGTGGATGACCGCATGAGTGAACCGCATGGAGATAGTCTTCGCGAGCCGTATAGATCTAGTCTTCTTGAGCCGCATGGGGCTGGTCTTCGTGAGCCGTATGGAGCTAGTCCTCGTGAGCCGCATGGGGCTGGTCTTCGTGAGCCGCATGGAGCTATTCTTCGTGAGCCGTATGGGGGAGCCTCCACTTGGGCCGCATGGGACTGTCCACGTGTCAAGGCCTCATGACAGTTTCTGACTCTCGAGAGATCGTGTCAGAGATTTTCTTTGCTTCCCAAGGAGTTCGTCATTATGAGGGAGTCATAATGATATCTTTGTGTCAGAACTGTCAGAGATGTCAGCCGTCAAGGCATTTAATGCAGTAAAGGACAAACAAGAGAGCTGTTTGCGTGCCACGTGGCTCCTCTTTGAGCCGCATAGGACTTTCTTGAGCCGCATAGATCCTTGATCTGTATGGATCCTTGAGCCGCATGAAATCTCTGAGCCGCATGGGGCTCTCTGGCCGCATGGATCTTTCTTTATTATTTTCCATGCTTTTACAAGACCCCCTTCAAAGTTTTTAATTTGCAAAATTGAAATACTTTGAATAAGAAGCATGGTCATGTATTCTTCTAGCCGCATATGATGTCTCGGCCGCATGGATGTCTCGGTCGTATGGATGACTCGGCCGCATGGATGTCTCGGCCGTATTGAGTCAATCAGCCGCAGGAACTTTCGGGCCGCATAAGTGTCTCAGCCGTGGGGACTTTCTGCCACGTCATCTTGCCACGTATGGAGATCTTTTGCATTAAATGCTGTTGATTTGCTATCAGTTTTGAGGTCACTTTTCGGGGCGGGATCCCAGGAGTCTGGCCTTCATTTTAGGCGGCTCGCCTCGACAACTGAAGAGTTAGTTTTCGTTCTGCACAAGAATCGAAGTGCCTTGATTTTGTTTATAAATATGGATGAGTTCAGTCGGAGGGATTTCTTTACTTTCTCCTTCGTCCCCAACTGTTGCTGTCTTTCCTTTCTTTTCCTATTTCCATTCTCCGACTGTCGAAAATGGCCCCCAAATCTTCCAAGGTCGTCTCCACTGCTGCGAAAGGCAAGAAGGTGGCTTCCTCGTCGGCTGTCGTGCCTGAAGTGCATCCTGATGTTCGCCCCGCTTTCAAGGGTAAGAAATAGATTTGAATACTTTGAACCCCCAGGGACCCATGGCTCTGTTGCATAACATATGCACAAGCCTTCATCCTTCATTTTCATTGAACCGTCCAAGCTCGACCATGATGGAGCCGCATATGTTGTATGGGCCGCATAACCCCCTCATATTCGAGCCGCATAGGGCATACCCTATGTTTTGAGCCGCATGAGAAAGATTGGAGCCGCAGGAGTGCTTCTGTGTTTGAACCGCATGGGACCTCCTTTGATCGGAATCGCATATATTCCTGACAAATTGGCCCGCATAGAATTTTGCTGAATCACGCCGCATAAGCTCTTCGGCGAGATAGAACCGCATAAGTTTTAATCCGAGCCGCATAAGCTATCGAATCAGTGTCACATGGAACTCCCAACTGAATTGGGCCGCATGAAGTTGTGTTGACCCGAGCCGCATAGGCTCTATGGAAGCCGTGCCGCATAAAACCCAGCTGAATTGGGCCGCATAAGTCTTCGTTGATCCGAGCCGCATAGGCTCATAGAAACTTCTTTTTGAGAAACTCTAAGTGGTTTCATTTTAACCTATTTTTTTAATCCTGTTTCTTTTGTCCTTTTCCAGTGAATCTCCCAACCAACCCGGCCGGAGAGCTTCTGGTGGGTTCAGCTCAGTTCAGCTCAGTTTGCCGTGGGTGTGCGGCTTGATGGCCTAATTTGCCATATAACAGATCAACTTCCCCCTAATGAGCCTTTGGAGAGGGTGGCTGCCATCAACAACCAGCCTTTTCATTTTCTTTGCACTATGATGAATTCGGGGAAACTGGACGGAGAATATCTGAATCCAGCTTTTCTCTTTGGAGATGCCTTATCCGTAAATAACTTCCGAATGCTGGACGTTTCTGAGAACTGGGACTTCACTGTAGACGGGATGGATATCCATGTTCCCGAGATGGAACGGCATTTTCCCCTCTCATAGTTTAATATGGTGCCGTTGAGCAGGAGAATGGCGGGCTCCCTAACTCCCACCCAACCGGGGATGTTCGTGGGCAACATCCACTATAATATGAGTATTAGGTCAGCATGTGCAAGTAGGGAGTCAGTCAGCCGGAGTGAGATGGGGCTGCTTCCTGGTACTTTTATAAACGTGTATGGGCCCAACTTCACTTTCACTCGAGCTAATACCTTCCTGAATCACCTCACTCGCAAGGGATCTTATCCTGTGGGCAGGTTATCGCTGCTGAATTGGATAAACCCCATTCCCACATGGGCCAATCTTTCCTCGTGGATCCTGAGGAACTACGAGGAATTCCTTTGGAAGATTGACTTTTACTACGCCATTCGGGGCACCTATTACGGATTGCCTATTAACAAGCCGCTGTTCATGGCCCTTTTGGAGATGTATAGCCGGCGTACGGGGACTTTCTTCGCGCCCGGAGGGGAGTTTGGACTTGCTCTCCATGAGATGCATGCTGTTTCCAAGCTGCCGTAGGGAGGCGAGGCATTTGAAGTATACACCCCAATGAATGAGAAATTCGATGATCTGGATCGACGATTTCCTGGTTTCGTCGTTGTGTACCGGGAGCTGCTGTGCCACCATAGCATCTGTCACCAGACTGCTATCAAGAAGAATAATAGTTCAGAAGGGAACGCCCCCCATAATACGGCCTGGGTCGCGTATCTTTTCAAATTACGTCCTTCCGGCCGGGTTTCTTCTCGCGGTCCCCAAACCCAGGCGGAGGTAAAGGGCCTGATGTTGAATGCCAAAAGGTCGAGGTCGACCCGCGATAGATTTGGGAGTCGCACCGACTCCTTCAGTTATTTCTACCACGGCACCCGGCAGATGTCCGAGAAAGCAATCTTGGCCGGGTTCTTGATGGTATGGCTACGAAATTACGTAGTCTCGAGGGGGGCAGGTTCTATGGAAAGGATCAGCCGCCACTTCATTCTCCCGGCTATGAAGCTGGTCTTCAAAGTAAGACTGGCCCTTCTTCCGTCTATGGTGTGTAGCATACACCACGGCCTCCGTGCCTTTTCATCTAAAGTCATTGCTCGCGAGACGACGCTGCACTTTGAGCGGATAGAGCTACCATACCACTATCTCATGGGGTGGTTATTGATGCATTACCGATCATTGATGAGACCCGGGACAGAGGATGATGTTGTCACGACCCGCACCCACTGTGAGGGTACGAGAGCATAACAACGCCCAGCATATGCCGCAGTGTCGGCGATAGAATGCTGTTCTAGGTCATGAACTATAACTAACATAATATGAATACTCTCCATAAGGAGGCCAACACAGAGGTACAACTCAATCACAATCTAAGGTGGAATGTAGCATGATGGAAAATAGATAAGAAATCCTCAACTGAGGTACAGCAGAAAGAAATAACAAAGTCTCAACATCTCTAAAATATACAACTCTGAAAATAAGACAACAGGTAAACATGAAAAGAAAGGACAGTCTAAGTTATCTACACTATACAAGGTATCATCCTGAGCAGCTGCCTGAACCTCCCCAGGGGTCCAGGTCGCGAGTGTTAACTAGGTAAACTCCAAGTAAGGGTGCAGGGTTCCTCATCATCCTCTGTAAAAAATTTAATAGGTCCAGTCAGGACGGGAGCGAGCACAAAACATCTCACGCAGTTCATATCATGTTAGGAAATATAAAGCATGCAATAGAGTAAGGTACATGAAACGCTGAAAGAAGAATGTATATGAAAACAGCAGAGATTTGATAATGAGAAATATCTATATATGATAAGTAAGAACTGTAAGCAACATGTGATTTAGAGCACAATATGGTTATGTAAACGGGTTAGGTTATACAATAAAATGGGACTCCTTTGTACGTGGGTGTACAATAGACATATACAATTTCTTATACAATAGGATTGATCACATAACCAATTTTACTCTCCCTCTCCAGTCAATACACAAGGATCCAATTCAGTTACGTTACCTTATACAATGGCTTGTACAATGGCTTATACAATGGCTTGTACAATGGCTCAATATGATAATGAGAGTACAATATGCACAATGAGTGTACAATGATAAGGGTATTCAATAAATACAATATGTAAGTGAAACGCACATCATAATATGTATTTAGTAAAGACAAGGAGATGACATCTCAGAAGAAGATCCACATAGTACCAATCCGTGATAATGATCTTGTCAGCATCAAGTACAGTAATCTAGAGCAAGAATGTAAATCCAGATAAGTATGAAACGGTCAGAGAATGTACTCGTCTCGTATCTGAATGTCTGAAGTAAATGTACTGTCCGAGATGAGGTACCTGACTCCTATTTAGAGCAACACAAGTCAAGATGTATACAGAAGATGATAAATGTAATCTACAATGCATCTGCATGCTGTCTAGGTGAAACTAGACCAAAGTCAACTCTCGGTCAACTCTAGTCAACTAGACTGGTCAAACTAGGTCAAGCCTATGCCAAACAAGTCTAACAAGTCTCACTAGGCCTAACCAAGCCTAGTCTAGCAATCACACACCAATCATAAGTCATACTAGACTATCAACACACAATATTGGTGTATTCATATCATACACATAGGCCATATGCCCTATAGTCCACATCACACATATTTCACATATCATATACATAACAATATATATATCTAAAATATAATACACCCACATATTATAATATATAGGATACCTATATATTCATCTCACATATATACACACATGTCCATAAATGTATCTAATATAATATAGTGCACTCATATATTTGTAGGATACATTAAAAATGTGAGTCTAACATGCACATATGTATATATATATATATGTGTGTACACATATCCATAGGGAAAAAGGAGAATGAAAGTGCATGTGTTCAAGTGCATGTGTGTGTGTGTCATGTGACATGAGAGTGTCACTTGAGGGTGTGAAACATGTGTGTGTGTACATGAAAAGAGAAATCAACACTAGTTATGAGTTTACACTACACATGGCACAAAGCTAACCCATCTACATTACACATGTATTATACTTAACATGCATGGCTACAAGTATACATCTATATACATTAGAGTAGAGACTATTTAAGTTATAACTAACATGCATCTATACTTTACATAAATCTATATATATTATAGCAATCATTTAGAGAAGGGTTACATGGCATGGTGGTTGATATAGAGTGGGGTGTCCTTGTGCAGAGGGTGAAGTTCATTCTCAATTTAGTTCCACATTTACATATAAACTAAAGTGAGCTATCCCATAAACTGGTGTAATTAACTACATAAAATGAACCATGTTATCTGAAATCTGCCATTAAGCCAACATCCCATATGCATACAGCTCATGCATTATCTAATACTGAAATTAACTAACATTTCGAATTAAGGGGTTGAAGGTTAACATTACATTCATAGACATTCCACTATATTGAAAACTGAAATTGGCTTGGCAACAGGAAAAGGAAGGTATATATGCTTACATGGACAGTTCAGTGTTCGAACAACCTAAAATGAACTAACATTCAATCTAAATATCAGCTATGCATTGGTTCTATGTCTACATATGAAATCTGATAATGCATTTACAATATTTATACATTATGCATTCATATCTATCATTACATATATACCTTGCATTTATATCTAGCATTCATTATATACTTTCATGCATGCATTGTATATCATTCTTGCATTCATGCATTTATGCGTTGCTTACATATATTACATTAATTGTATTCCTACATGCTTGCATTCAACCATATATATACATTAAAGTAAAGAGTATATATATCATATATATATCATTTCATTCATCTAACATATCATGCATTACATACTCTATATTCATTTAATATCCATACTACATAGGCTCATAGGTTACACAAAATGTATATATCGTATAGTCACTCTTTTACTTAAAACCAATACTGTACCAATTGGGCATTCACTAAATTCTAAGATTAAAGTATGTTGTAGTACTTCATGTTAGCTTTCCGAAACTTCAAACGGATTGCATTTTCGTGTCCGAAAGCTCCCGGAATCGCGAAAATACCGAAACGCGTTCGTCTTTCGTACAGCTGACACTCAAATAATTCTACAGCAAGTTATAGAAAAATTTGGCTTATTAAAATATATATTTGGAAAGCTAATTTCGATACGGTTCTTTTAAAAAAAACGGGAGATAAATCGGAGTTTTAAGCTAAAAGTTATGACATTTCTAAGTTGCTATTGCTACTAAAAACGTGGATAAAAATTATGACGAATTTGGGTAGTTTGAGACAAAAGAACACAAGTATATAACATAATATAGCAAGAACTCACTCTCTATACTAATATATATATGAGACACTATAGAATACATCTCCAATACAAAAATATGAGATTAAACATGTAATAATTCATTCATACATAACAACAACACATAGTGTGTCCAAATTTGGTGTTTTCCCACATGGACACAACCACAACACAAAGGACACTCCTATGACCTCCAAATGGACACAAATGGAGATACAACCATGGGGGTCATTCCTATGGGTTCAAAATAGACCTATATGCATGAGAAAATGAAAAGGGAATTTATACCTCCCGGTAGATCGAATCGAAGAAAAGCCTTTTCGGAGCGACACCGACTCGTAGAGATTCCAAAAGGACACGAACGAGCTCCGAATCCTCCCAAACTTGGGTAGCTTCCTCCTTGGCTAGAATGGAGAAGGAAAGAAGAAGATTTGGTGGCGAAATGGAAGGATTTGGTGGAGAAATTGCTAGGGATTGCTCTCTAGAAATTTGGGGAAGAACAAGAGAGAGAGTGTGGATGAGAATAATGAAATGAACTTGAGCCTATCCTCTCCCAAAGTGGCTAGCCATATGGGGCTATTTGTCCTATTATGGTAAGGTCCAAAATGCCCCCACTAACCTATTATATTAGTATTAGGAAAGGGCTAATTGGTTGGGGCTAAATTAGTCATTCTAAAGTCTCTAATCACACTAACCTTATCCATAAAAATTAGTCTAACCTCTAACTAAAATATTTCTATCATGTGGGCCATGGCTAACTAATGTGTGGGTCCACTAAAGTCAACACTACCCCCGGGTCCCCGTTTCAAGTCGGATTGAGCTAAAATTCGAACCCGACTCAAATAACCCCAAAACAATATCATAAATAATAAAATAAATTTCAAAAATATTTCAAAAATACAAAATGACAAAAATACCCCTGTTCCTGAAAACTGGGGGTGACAAATTCCTCGAAATTAAAACCAAACAATAGTAAAATATCAAAATCACAAGTCATAATTTTAAATAGTTTAAAAATAATTAAAAATTATCAAAAATCATAATATGAAATAATTATCAATAAATAATAATTATAATTACAAAATTTCAAAATTACCCTCATCTGGAAAACTGGGTGTTACAATCCTACCCACCTTATAAAAATTTCATCCTCGAAATTAAGATGATCGCACCCCCTTCTAGGTCAAACATAGTCAAGGGTCAATCACTAGTCAATTTCTCAACATCCAAGTACTTGGTCATCAACTGGTCAACTTCTTAGGGTTTTACCTATGCTAGCTATTTAGGTGTTGGCAACTAGAATTTAGCAAAAGAGAAACTCTATAATAGACTAGCTCTTAACTTCCCAATCCTATCAAGTCACCTATAACTAAATACCTACAAGCTAAGCACATGAATACCAAATACCACATATATATATATATTTATATATATATATACTCAAGAACAACAACCCATCACATATATCCTAAGTATATCATCTATATATATACATGACTGATCAACCAAGGGTTAAGGCAGACTAAACTTATAAGGGTCTGAAACAATGCTTAGAACTAGGCTAAGGATGAATGGTCTGAATCAAGGGGACATGGTATCTAGTGAAGGGTCTGCACACTGCCTATAAAGGTGATTAACACGAAGGAACTCAACACGAAGGGAACTTAACTAAAATGGAAAACTGAACCAAGTATAGGCTAAACAACATGTTTATAACCCTATACAACAATGGCCTATAGATACCAACTAACCTATATCCCATATGCCAATATTATCTACAATCTATCTATGCAAATATACCTCTCGGTCTAAGGTGAAACTACAACTATACTCAAAGGCAGGCTCTGGTCATGGGTGCCTCACTGGAAAAGGTAAGGAAAAGTAGTAATAATCATCAAGGATGTAAGGCATACTAACATCCTATGTGTAACTAGTTGGTATTATAGATAACAGGAGAATTATCTGCAATGGGTTACTATTCTAACACCAATGCTAACTATCACCTCTAGGGTACAGACACTCTACAAGTCATCATACCATTATACTATGAAGGAACTACCTATGAATAAGCTCTACAAAACTAAATATCCCTACTCCTAAGTCATTTATAACAATCAAAATGGTATGATGTTTAAACCTTCTCAAGATACAATCTGTTAATCATATGCGTCTGTCCAAAATTATGTTGTCCAGAGTCTTCATCATGCTAGTGAGCAAGGCTACGATAATCACAGAGTCCTTGACTAAGGTACGTACCTCTAGGTTCATGGTATGTAAAATTTTCGCACTGCCGCATGTGACGGCAAAAACCTTAAATTTCCATACCCGAGAATACATCCAAAATCTGACTACTTGTCCTCACTATGCCAACTAATACGACTATCGAGGATTATAGATCCCATGATTTAGGTGACCTAGCCCATATGATTTTCTCAGAAGAAAAAAACAAACACAACAAAAGAGTAACATGACAAAATTAATCAATCAACAAGGAACAGATGGAATCGGATTTCAAGGTAATTATAAAAGACAATTGCGGAAATGGAATTGAGAAGAACGAAACTTGCAGCAAGATCTCCAACGGTCTGTGCATCCTTGACTATCCTGACGATAGCTCGTCCTGCTGGTTTCCTCCAGCCTGATGTTGATACTGCATAAATCTCTGATGCTGATGCTACATGAATCGCTGCTGCTGAGAGAAACCGAAAATGAAGGAAAAGTCTCTGTACAGACGGAGGTGCACCTCCAATATAGCAGAAATGCCAACCTGAGTCGGCACAATAGAAACTGTGGTCTCGAGGCCCTGATGAACAGGACGAGAGGTGGCCAGCCTCTCGATAGTATCCCCCGAACTGAAACGATAAGATCGTGTCTTCATAACCATCATGAAGACAGATCAAAACAAGAAGCAATTTCTGAGAATGAAGCAAAAATCAAATAAGGACAGTTTATATTCAAGGGAAGTCAATAAGCAGCAAATTTAGATAAGAGGAATCTGATTAAGAGTTTTTCCTAATGTGATTGAGTACCTCCAAAAATAATCCTAATCCTGCTGCAGGCTGTAGTGATACTCTAGTTCGAACACCACTACATAAACTCGACCTGCATGGACCACCACTAAAAATGTGTCACGACCCGCACCCACTATGAGGGTACAAGAGCGTAACAACGCCCAGCCTATGCCGCAGTGTCGGCGGTAGAACGCTATTCTAGGTCATGAACTATAACTAACATAATATGAATACTCTCCATAAGGAGGCCAACACAGAGGTACAACTCAATCATAATCTAAGATAGAATATAGCATGATAGAAAATAGATAAGAAATCCTCAACTGAGGTACAACAGAAAGAAATAACAAAGTCTCAACATCTCTAAAATATATAACTCTGACAATAAGACAACAGCTAAACATGAAAAGAAAGGACAGTCTAAGCTATCTACACTATACAAGGTATCATCCTGAGCAGCTGCCTGAACCTCCCCAGAGGTCCAGGACGCGAGTGTCAACTAGGCAAACTCCAAGTAAGGGTACAGGGTTCCTCATCATCTTCTGTAAAATTTTCAACAGGTCCAGTCAGGACGGAAGCGAGCACAAAACATCTCACGCAGTTCATATCATGTTAGAAAATCTAAAGCATGCAATAGAGTAAGGTACATGAAACGCTGAAAGAAGAATGTATATGAAAACAGCAGAGATTTGATAATAGGAAATATCTATATATGATAAGTAAGAACTGTAAGCAACATGTGATTTAGAGCACAATATGATTATGTAAACGGGTTAGGTTATACAATAAAATGGGACTCCTTTGTACGTGGGTGTACAATGGATATATACAATTTCTTATACAATAGGATTGATCACATAACCAATTTTACTCTCCCTCCCCAATCAATACACAAGGATCCAATTCAGTTACGTTACCTTATACAATGGCTTGTACAATGGCTTATACAATAGCTTGTACAATGGCTTGTACAATGGCTCAATGTGATAATGAGAGTACAATATGCACAATGAGTGTACAATGATAAGGGTATTCAATAAATACAATATATAAGTGAAACGCACATCACAATATGTATTTAGTGAATACAAGGAGATAACATCTCAGAAGAAGATCCATATAGTACTAATCCGTGATAAGGATCGTGTCAGCATCAAGTACAGTAATCTAGAGCAAGAATGTAAATCCAGACAAGTATGAAACGGTCAGAGAATGTACTCGCCTCGTATCTGAATGTCTGAAGTAAATGTACCATCCGAGATGAGGTACCTGACTCCTATTTAGAACAACACAAGTCAAGATGTATACAGGAGATGATAAATATAATCTACAATGCATCTGCATGCTGTCTAGGTCAAACTAGACCAAAGTCAACTCTCGGTCAACTCTAGTCAACTAGACTGGTCAAACTAAGTCAAGCCTAAGCCAAACAAGTCTAACAAGTCTCATTAGGCCTAACCAAGCCTAGTCTAGCAATCACACACCAATCACAAGTCATACTAGACTATCAACACACAACATTGGTGTATTCATATCATACACATAGGCCATATGCCATATAGTCCACATCACACATATTTCACATATCATATACATAACAATATATATATCTAAAATATAATACACCTACATATTATAATATATAGGATACCTATATATTCATCTCACATATATACACACATGTCCATAAATGTATCTAATATAATATAGTGCACTCATATATTTGTAGAATACATTAAAAATGTGACTCTAACATGCACATATATATATATATATATATATATATATATATATATATATATATATATATATATATTTTATATATATATATATATTTAAAAAATATATATATATATATTTATATATATATATTTATATATATATATATATATATATATATATATATATAAAATATATATATATATATATATATATATATATATATATATATATATATATATATATATATATATATATATATATCCATAGGGAAAAAGGAGAATGAAAGTGCATGTGTTCAAGTGTATGTGTGTGTGTGTCATGTGACATGAGAGTGTCACTTGAGGGTGTGAAACCTGTGTGTGTGTACATGAAAAGAGAAATCAACACTAGTTATGAGTTTATACTACACATGGCACAAAGCTAACCCATCTACATTATACATGTATTATACTTAACATGCATGGCTACAAGTATACATCTATATACATTAGAGTAGAGACTATTTAAGTTATAACTAACATGCATCTATACTTTACATAAATCTATATATATTATAGCAATCATTTAGAGAAGGGTTACATGGCATGGTGGTTGATATAGAGTGGGGTGTCCTTGTGCAGAGGGTGAAGTTCATTCTCAGTTTAGTTCCACATTTACATATAAACTAAAGTGAGCTATCCCATAAACTGGTGTAATTAACCACATAAAATGAACCATATTATCTGAAATCTGCCATTAAGCCAACATCCCATATGCATACAGCTCATGCATTGTCTAATACTGAAATTAACTAACATTTCGAATTAAGGGGTTGAAGGTTAACATTACATTCATAGACATTCCACTATATTGAAAACTGAAATTGGCTTGGCAATAGGAAAAGGAAGGTATATATGCTTACATGGACAGTTCAGTGTTCGAACAACCTAAAATGAACTAACAATCAATCTAAATATCAGCTATACATTGGTTCTATGTCTACATATGAAATCTGATATTGCATTTACAATATTTATACATTATGCATTCATATCTATCATTACATATATACCTTGCATTTATATCTAGCGTTTATTATATACTTTCATGCATGCATTGTATATCATTCTTTCATTCATGCATTTATGCATTGCTTACATATATTACATTAATTGCATTCCTACATGCTTGCATTCAACCATATATATACATTAATGTAAAGAGGATATATATCATATATATATCATTTTATTTATCTAACATATCATGCATTACATACTCTATATTCATTTAATATCCATACTACATAGGCTCATAGGTTACACAAACTGCATATATCGTATAGTCACTCTTTTACTTAAAACCAATACTGTACCAATTGGGCATTCACTAAATTCTAAGATTAAAGTATGTTGTAGTACTTCATGTTAGCTTTCCGAAACTTCAAACGGATCGCATTTTCGTGTCCGGAAGCTCCCGAAATCGCAAAAATACCGAAACGCGTTCGTCTTTCGTATAGCTGACACTCAAATAATTCTACAGAAAGTTACAGAAAGAATTTGGCTTATTAAAATATATATTTGGAAAGCTAACTTCGATACGGTTCTTTTAAAAAAAAGGAAGATAAATCGGAGTTTTAAGCTAAAAGTTATGACATTTCTAAGTTGCTATGCTACTAAAAACGTGGATAAAAATTATGACGAATTTGGGTAGTTTGAGACAAAAGAACACAAGTATATAACATAATATAGCAAGAACTCACTCTCTACACTAATATATATATATATGAGACACTATAGAATACATCTCCAATACAAAAATATAAGATTAAACATGTAATAATTCATTCATACATAACAACAACACATAGTGTGTCCAAATTTGGGGTTTTCCCACATGGACACAACCACAACACAAAGGACACTCCTATGACCTCCAAATGGACACGAAATGAACACAAATGGAGATACAACTATGGGGGTAATTCCTATGGGTTCAAAATAGACCTATATGCATAAGGAAATGAAAAGAAGAAGGGATTTATACCTCCGGGTAGATCGAATCGAAGAAAAGCCTTTCCGGAGCGACACCGACACGTAGAGATTCCAAAAGGACACGAACGAGCTCTAAATCCTCCCAAACTTGGGTAGCTTCCTCCTTGGCTAGAATGGAGAAGGAAAGAAGAAATTTGGTGGCGAAATGGAAGGATTTGGTGGAGAAATTGCTAGGGATTGCTCTCTAGAAATTTGGGGAAGAACAAGAAGGAGAGTGTGGATGAGAATAATGAAATGAACTTGAGCCTATCCTCTCCCAAAGTGGCTGGCCATATGGGGCTATTTGTCCTATTATGGTAAGGTCCAAAATGCCCCCACTAACCTATTCTATTAGTATTAGGAAAGGGCTAATTGGTTGGGGCTAAATTAGTCATTCTAAAGTCTCTATTCACACTAACCTTATCCATAATAATTAGTCTAACCTCTAACTAAAATATTTCTATCATGTGGGCTATAGTTAACTAATGTGTGGGTCCACTAAAGTCAATACTACCCCCGGGTCCCCGTTTCAAGTTGGATTGAGCTGAAATTCGAACCCGACTCAAATAACCCCAAAACAATATCATAAATAATAAAATAAATTTCAAAAATATTTCAAAAATATTTCAAAAATACAAAATGACAAAAATATCCCTGTTCCTGAAAACTGGGGGTGACAAATTTCTCGAAATTAAAACCAAACAATAGTAAAATGTCAAAATCACAAGTCATAATTTTAAATAGTTTAAAAATGATTAAAAATCACCAAAAATCATAATATGAAATAATTATCAATAAATAATAATTATAATTATAAAATTTCAAAATTACCCTCATCTGGAAAACTGGATGTTACAGATGTTACTGCTGATGACGCCTTCCTTTTCCGATACCGTCATCAATCTTGGGAGTATGACACCATGCCGGCTTGTCGAAGAGCGTTGGCGAGAGTTGACGGGCCCGACTTCTTTGTGTCTCTTCCTCAGTTTACCCCTAGAGAAGTGAGGGGGGTACACGTTGATGGCATTGTGCCTCCTCTGCTCTTATCTGAGAAGATGCTTCTATGGTTACGCAACATTCGTCCTGCGCACCTAGTATATCGTTATCGAAATAACGTATACTTGGAGCCTTATTTGCCTAGCATGTTTTCTCGTCAATTCGGATATAGTCAGCTGTTCTTTGACTGCCCCAGTGCTTGCCTGGGCTTCGAGGGCAGTGTCCTTGACGGCATCCGGGCGTGGCACTATTACAATGTTGTTCATACTCGGGCTAGCTTCTCAGTCCCTGACGCTAATACGCAATGGGATATTCTGTACATGGCAGCTCTTTATCACGTTGCGGCGAGCAAATCTCCCGTAAACTTTGACATGAACACCAGCTTCATTGTCGTGACCGGCTTGGCAGAAAAGCCAGAGGGTTCCAGGAAGAGAAAGAGAGGGGCGAATATAGTTCTCGTGCCAGACTCGGAGTCCACTACGACGGACGAAGAGGATGACGAGCAGGCCGCCGATGACTCGTCGCATTCTTCGGATGAGGAGGTAGGAAACCAGCCTCCTATTGTGCCGGACGAAAGGGTGGAGGATCATCCACCTGTTGTGCCTGGTGCTTCGCGCCCACGAGGCAGGCGTCTGTCTGCTGACGATGGCATGACCTACTCCACAAAGCGGGCTGCGGTAAGACATCGCAGGCTGTTTATTGATGTTGACGCTATTTCTGAGGTGATTGAAATTTCAGCCGCCTTTTTCCTTCTTTTTCTAAATTACGGCCTAATCATTTTTTTCTTTTGCTCCTTGTAGGCGTCCGGGGAGTCTGCTTCTCGGGACTCGACTACTGAGGTCGATCCGGCGTTGTCTACTTTGATCAACGATATGTGCACCGCCATCACTTCCGCTAGGGCTCTTCCGAAGGCGGCCGGGGAGTCTCACCTTGCTGAGACCTCAACTCATGGGGACGGGGGCTCTACTGTACCTGTCCCTGAGATAGCTGAATTTTAACAGGATGACACTGACCTGGCTGTCTCCCCTTCAGGGGTGGTCGGGGCAGAGAAATCGATTGAATTCGAGTTGGAAGCTGTGGGTGGGAAAACCATGCTAGCTTCGAACGAGCTGCAGCCTCCGTGCTCTTCCCCTGGTAAGATAAACCAGCTTCTTAACTTGTGAGGAGTCCTTTTTGCTTCTATTATCCTGTCCTCCATGGATTAATGATTGCTCTGGACGTGCAGGTCCCACCCCTTTATTACCGGTGACGGACATTGCCGAGGTGGACTCTACTGGAGGGGATATAATGGAAGCACGTGTGCCTCCTTCTTTTCCATTCCATACTGAGGGGTCTCCAGTTGGGTCAAGTTCGGGAGCCTTGGTGATAGCACAGCTGGGGCAAGGGACGACGCTTTTTGCGCCATCCTCTGCGAATAGGGTTTCGGGAGTTAACCTTTCCGCTCTACCAAGTATCCAGGCTCTTCGGGCGGCGGAGGAGGAGCTAGCTGCGATCCATGCATCTTTTTACACAGAATTCATTTTCCTGGTGACAGGAACGGCAAGTTCTGAGGCTACTCCTTCGGTACTGCCTGCCATACTCCCTTTGATGCCATCCTCTATAGCAGTTTTGGATGAAGTATCCCAGGATGTGGTCGACAGTTTCCACCGCCACCTGAAGAGGGGGATTGAAGTAGCTGTGGAGAGGGGGACTCCCTTTGCTATGGCCCGTCAATGCGTCGGTGGCCAAATTAATATTCTTAGAACACTTTTCGGTGGGGCGGGACTAGCGGCGCTTCTGGAGCCTAAGCTGTTAGAGGCCGATCGTCTCGTGACCCAGTTTCGCGTACTGCGATATGCTGATCTATCAGTAGCAATAGACCAAGAGCGTACCTTCCTCGCAACCGCGGTAGAGAAGGTGAGGATTGCTCGGGAATCGCTCAAGCCAGCTATATTGAAGGATCGCCGGGACCTGACTGAGTTGTACGATCAATGGAGCCGTCGTACTGAAGATTGCGCGGCTCGGAAAGCGACTGCCTCCTACGGGGTAACTGACACCCGGGAGCAGATTCTCGAGCTCCAGAGAAAGCTGGCCTTCCTGGAGTCCGAGCTCGAATCTGCTCGTACTGAGAAAGAGATTGCTATTCAGGAGGCTGACAAATTTAGTAGAGCTTCTGCCAACCTGGAACTTGCTTTGAAGAAGATGTAAAATGATTGGCAGGTATATATGTACTTGAATGATGCTGAGCAGTTATCCCAGGCGGCCGAGCGCCGAGCTAGGCAGCGGCTTGAGCAAGGGACTACCTTGGTGAGAAACTGCCTTTTGGAATTGTGTAATGCCGAACTATAGTCGACATTTTCTTGATTTTGTTCCTGTTTTTTCCTTTTCTTTTTTTCTTTGAGAGGGACGTGGTCCCAAAACATGTAATGCTTTTTTTGTCTTTCAAATAAAGAGTACTTTTTATTCTACCCTTCATTTGTATTGCTCGTTTGTACCTGTAGTATTGTGGTGATGTGTGCCCCGTATGGGGGACTTGTTTGTGGACCTGTTACCCATGGCATACCTTGGTTTTAGGTACAGGTAACAAGTTTGACTGGGGATACTTAGAACAGTTCCACGGCAAGGTGGTCGTGGACGTTCCCAGTATCGGGATATAGAAGGCCTTGGAGCAGCTGGGCTCCCGGGGCATGATGAGGAATGGTGGGCCTGTACTAAGAGACTTAGCAAAGGACATTTGTGGGCCTATTATCCTTGGCGTACCACGACTTAGGATACGGATAATATGATGAAGTGGAACCAACATACTTACTCAGAGGTAATGAGGACATGGTAAGTATGGAGGTTTTACCGTGGAGTCTTCCTGCTCAAAGGTAACGAGGACATGGCAGGGACGGACTCAGCGGAGAATATTTGTGGTCAACAGAGGACATTTGTGGTCAACAGAGGACATTTGTAGTCAACAGAGGATATTTATGGTCAACAGAGGACATTTGTGGACCTATTACCCTTGGCGTACCCTGGTTCAGGGTACGGATAATAAGACGAGAGAGAACCAACATACTTACTCAGAGGTAATGAGGACATGGTAAGTACGAGGGTTTTGCCGTGGAGTCTTCCTGCTCAGAGGTAATGAGGACATGGCAGGGGCGAACTCAGCAGAGAATATTTGTGGACCTATTATCCTTGGCGTACTCCGATTGTAGGTACAGATAATAAGTCGAAAGGGAATCATCATACTTACTCAGAGGTAATGAGGACATGGCAAGCATGAAGGTTTCTTCGACAGAGCCTTCCCACTCAATGGTGATGAGGACATGGCAGGAGTGGGCTCAATGAAGGAGGGTACATAGAACGACTCAGAGGTAATGAGGACATGAAAGTTCTATGTAAGGGGTGATTTGTTTTTGGCGGAAGTGAAACGACTCAGAGGTAATGAGGACATGGCCGTTTTAGAAATTTGTGGATCTGTTACCCTTTTTGTGCACTGGGAGTGCGGGTAGTGGATCATGAGGGAGGATCTCTTCCAGGAAGAAAGTTCAGAGGTATGGTTATACATGACTTACTATCTGAAAGAGTGACCGGAATGTGAGTTCAGAGGCACCAGCGGGTACATAACTCGATAATTTTGGAATTTAGAGGTGTGAGTTCAGCGGCACCAGCGGGTACGCGACTCAATAATCTGGGATAGTATGGGTGTGAGTTCAGTGGCACCAGCGGGTATGTGACTCGATAATCTGGAATGAGTAGTTATGAGTTCAGCGGCACCAGCAGGTACATGACTCAATAATCTGGAATGAGTGGTTGTGAGTTCAGCGGCACCAGGGGGTACATGACTCAATGATCTGGAATATTGTGGGTGTGAGTTCAGCGGCACCAGCGGGTACATGACTCCATAATCTGGAATTTTGTGGTTATGAGTTCAGCGGCACCGGCGGGTACTTGACTCCATAATCGAAATGTCATTTAGACATAATATTTTTTTAGGAACTTGCCGTTGACATGCAACATGAGCAAGTCTCCATTTTGCTTTGCAAGACGGTAGGCACCGTTGGAGAATACAGCCTCAATGATAAATGGACCTTCCCATTTTGGCTGGAACTTGCTGGCGGTCTTGTGAGTCATGACCATCGGCCTCCGGACTGCCAGAACGAGATTGCCCACTTGGAATGTTCTGATTTTAACCTTCTTGTTGAAGGCTCCAGAGATGCGTGCTTGGTATAGCTCGATCCTTTGCTGAGCCAGGAGGCGCTTTTCATCTAAGGCCTCCAACTCTTGTAGTCGGCGACGGTAGTTATCATCCGTCATCAATTGATAAATGAGGGCGACGCGGAGTGAGGGTATTTGAGTCTCCAATAGGAGAACTGCCTCACTCCCGTACACCAGGGAGAATGGTGTATTCCCTGTGGCCCTTCGGACTATGGTACGGTATGCCCACAAGCATTCACCAAGCTTCTTGTTCCAGTCGCGTTTGTTGGACGACACGAACTTCTTGAGTAACTTGATGATGGTTTTGTTGAATGCTTCTACCAACCCATTTGCTGCTGGATTGTATGGCGTCGAAGCAATATTCTGGATGCGGTACTTGTCGCAGAACCGATAGAAGGCGTGGCTTGCAAACTGCGGACCATTATCGTGGATGATCCTTCGAGACAGTCCAAAACGATAGATGACGTGATGCTTAAGGAAGCTGATCACGTTTGAAGTCTTGACTTCTGCAAGAGGGACAGCTTTCGCCCATTTGGAGAAGTAATCTGTGATTGCGAGTATGAAGCGATATCCTCGGGAGGAAGGTGGAGTAAATGGACCAATGATATCCATTCTTCATGCTTCGAATGGCCAGGATAGCCACAGTCGGATGTAAAAATTCGGATGGTTGGTGGATGAAGTCCGCGTGGACTTGGCAGGCTTTGCACTTTCTGGTATAGTCTATCACATCTGCTACCATCGTGGGCCAGTAGTAGCCCATTCGGCGAAGACGGTCTTGTAATTTAGGACCAGGCTGATGGGCCCCGCAGACACCGTCATGAGCTTCTCGTACGGCTTCTTTGGCTTCTTGCGTTTGACAGACACCGAAGCAATAATCCATCATAGGATCGGCGATACAGCATTTTCGTCTCTATATCGTAGAAGAAACTGAGAGAACGCCGTCTGATGGAGGTGGCTTCCTTTGGGTTCTCGGGCAGGATATCGTAGACGACGAAGTCAATGAATGGTTATCTCCAATCTGGGACATCGTCGATTGTCTGGGCGGAATAACTCACCACGAATTGAACGTTGTTCTTGGGGCAGACCATTTCGTGGCCTATCACATCTACCGATTGATGAGTATGATTCGGAACCGCTAGGGAAGCGGCCAGGCCTGCTAAGGCATCGGCTTCGATATTTCGGAGTCTGGGAATGTGCTCGATGAAGAACCCCTCGAACGACGAGATGATGTCGATCGCTATTTGGTGATAGGGGATCATGTCTTCGTGGCGGACTTCGTATGAGCCCCGGATCTGATTGACGATTAACTGAGAATCGTCGTATGCTTCAAGATATTCTACCCCCAGCTCTCTTGCAAGTTGGAGGCCAATAACCAAAGCATTGTACTCGGCCACATTGTTATAGCAGGGTTCTGTGAGAGAGTAAGCGCGATTGATCACCAATCCGGAAGGGGAGACCAGCACCATCCCGACTTCGACGATGATGTTGCCCTTGGGTCCAGTTCTTGAAGCACCGTCGAAGAACATTCGCCATATATTATCGTGAGAGGTTGTATGCGAGTCGGCGACCTCATCTGGGATTTTTTTATATATTCTGGACGACTCCGAGCCTGGGTGGGCTGCTAAAAAGTCTGCCAGAGCTTGACCCTTAACAGCCTTTTTGCGGGACGAAGATCATATGATAGGGGGACAGCAATATTGCTCATGTAGCGAGGGGAGAGCTGAGTGCCCCTGGTTTAGTCATGAGGACCCTAAGAGGGTTGACTCGTGAGATCACATGTATGGTTTGTCCAGTAACATAGTGCCGCATCTTCTAAATGGCGAACACCAGGGCGAGGCATTCCTTCTCCACAGTGGTGTATCGGTGCTCTGGCCCAATCATCATTCGACTGAGGTAATATATGGATTATTCATGTCCTGCATCGTTGTTTTGTGCCAGCAGGACACCGAGGGAATGTTCCATTGCTCGTACGTAGAGCAGGAATGGTTTTCCAGCAACCGGGGCCACCAGGACTAGAGGGTTCGACAAATATTCTTTGATGCTGTCGAAGGCACGTTGACATTCTTCGTCCCATACGAATGAGATGCCTTTCTTCATGAGATGGGTGAATGGTCGATATCGCCCGGAGAGGTTGGAAATGAATCTCCTGATGTAAGCTAGCCTCCCTTGGAGGCCTCTGAGTTCGCGGAGATTTCTCGGGGGACCCATCTCCATAATTGCCTTTGTTTTCTCAGGGTCTACATGGATCCCTGGGCGGTGATGATAAAACCCAAGAACTTCCCGCTGGATACGCCCAGGAAGGACTTTGTGGGATTCATTTTCAGATTGTGCGTTCGCATCAGGTCGAATACCGTCCTCAGATCCTGCAAATGGTCTCCCTTACAGCGACTCTTGACGGCGATGTCATCAACATAGCACTCTACCGTCTTACGTAAGTGGTCTCTGAAGATGATGCTCATGGCTCTTTGATATGTGGCACCGACATTCTTCAGACCGAAAGACATGAATGTGTAACAGTATGTGCCAATCGGTGTTCGAAATAATGTATGCTTTTCATCGTCAGGGGATATCTTGATTTGATTGTACCCCGAGAAGCCATCCATAAATGATATACGTTCGAAGCCGTAGGTGTTGTCAATCATGATGTTTATGATAGGGAGGGGGAATTCATCTTTGGGGCATGTCTCGTTCAGATTGCGGAAGTCGATGCAGATTCGAATCTTTCCATTCTTTTTGAGGACGGTTACTATATTGGCGGCCCAGTCAGGATGTTGCTCCTCACGAATGAAGCCGCTGGCTATCAGTTTGTTGACTTTGGCTTCGATCGCATCCATGATGCCCGGGCGGAAGCGTCGCTGTTGTTGCTTGACTGGCTTTGCATCCGGTCGAATATTGAGTTTGTGAAGAGCAATATCGAGATTTAGCCCCGGCATGTCTTCATAGCTCCAGGCGAACACATCAATATATTCTTTGACAAGTTCCAGCAGCGATTCTCGCTCTTCGTCTGTTAGGCTTTTACTGACGAAGATCGGTTTTGGAGAAGATTCGCTGCCGAGGTCCACTTGTATAACCTCATCTTCAGTAGGAGGTTCTCTCTGTTCGAACCGCTTTTCCTATTGTGCATCCAACTGTTGGGCCCACGGCTCTAACTCGAGGATTTCAGGGATGTCTTTGTCTTCTTCATAAGCGTCGGCGAATGCCATGTTGACTGACAAGACTTGTCTGAATACATCTCCGATGCTGGTATCCGAATCAGAAGTTGGTGACCCGGTTGAATGTGAATGCCAGTCACATTCTTCATCTGAACTCTCAGGGGTCGTCGTGGGTGTAACATACCCTAACCCACATCGAGTCTTGCTATAGTAGTCCTGTGGTTTGCCAGCCGAGACCGGTAGCTTCAAAGGTAATCGTCGTCCAGTACCGTAGTTTAAGCCTGGCGTCGTCTCCAGATCATACCCCTGTTTTTGCATGAGATACTTGGATTGGTGGCTATAAAGATACAGAAGCAGTCTTCCGACATCTGATTCAAGGTCGACTTCTTCTACGATGAAGGGCTGCGGATAGTCCTTCCGACCGAAGATGATTGGATGGTCTCCTCCCTCGATTATGCGGTAAGCGTCTTCTACTGGAGTAAGCTGGATTGTGGTGTATACATTTGTCACCTGTGTGTGTAGATAAGTGCCTATACCGTGTTCCATAGCATACATTGTACAAAGCTTGTTAAGCTCGAGGTAGTTCAAAGATAGCCCTTTATTGATGAAGTAAGGTATCTTTTCTAGTGGGATTACATCATCTGCGGAGGGAACATCAGCGTGGGCAGCCACATACATGGCTAGCTCCGGTTTCTTTTCGGCTACCTCCTGCATAAATGAAGACTAAGAGGACGACCTGGGCAGCTTGATCGTCAGGGATTCAGCTGGTGGAGCAGAACGGGGAGTTGTTGGCAGACTAGCGACCCCCAGTCTGGTGCTCGATGCTGGGCGGGGAGTGGTTGGTTCGCTAGAGGTTCCAGGTCTTGCATCGGGGTGACGACCCTTCTTGGAAAGGCATATCGTCATTAGCTTGTCGGAGGGATTGAGCTTCTCCGTTTGCGGCTGGCCAACTCTCGACAGCCTGATTGTCAGTGGCTCCGTTGTGGGTCTTGGCACTTGGCCAGACCTTGGCAGCCGGATTATCATCTGCTCTTCTTGTGCCGAGAGGCTAATTGCTTTCTTACGCAGAGTGGCTATAAGGGGCACTGACTTGCCAGGTTTGCGAGCTTGGAGGTGGATCGTCAGAGGTTCTTCTGATCCTGTGGCTGTCTCGGTACGAGCTTGACCATCTCCTTCACCAAGGTGCCTCTTCGACTTTTCGTACAGGCAGGAGTCTGAGTAGTAAGATTCGACCCCTTTGAAGGGATCGATGTCAGCAAATTCCGTCCTCACGAAGCCGTGTTTGTCGACATATTTGAAGCACTGGTGCAGCATGGAAGGCACGATCATATAATCGTGTATCCACAGGCGCCCCAAGAGGATGTTGTAAGAAGTGTCTGTATCTATGACGTAGCAGGTGACTTCTGATTGGAGATCGTCAATCTGACACTTCAGACGAATCTTTCCAATTGGGTAGCTCCTGCCCGAATTAAAACCGCTGATGGCGGTGCTTGTAGGCGTCAGGCGATGCATAGGGATACGGAGATGATGTAACAGACCCTTCAGAATAATGCTTATGGAGGAGCCAGGATCGATGTGCATCCGATCCACCTTTTCGTCGCCGATGTATCCAGTGTAGTGTAACGGGCGATCGTACAGGTTGGTTTTGATGAGCATGTCCTGCGGAGTGAAGACAATGTTGGGCATCACTCCCGTGCAAGCGCTGTCTTGGGGATCTGCAGGCGGTCTCTCTCCCGTGAGGTTGACCTGAGCCAGGTACGCGTCGGCATTTTAGAGTGCATCGCTCAAAGCCGCACGAACATCCTTTGAGAGTCTCAGAAGCTCGTATAGTGACAACTTGGCCGGTGTGTTGGCCAATTGCGCCAGGATGTCAAAGTTGTAGGGCCTCTCCAGCCCCTATGGTGTCTCTTTTCGGAGGGATTTGTCAAAGCGAGTCTCCTTCGGCCTAGGCTTCTCGGTCGTCGGAGGCTGAGCCGGTCCCGGAGCGTCGGTTGTAGCGGGCTGATAATCTTCAGTCGAGTTGTCAGCCACAGGTTGGGATTGTGCCCCAGACCGAGTGACGACGGCTGTAGCTTCTTCGATATCTGTCGAGATTGTGCGGCAGGACCTGACTTTTCCACTCTTGCTCTTGCGAATGGAGGATGGTGTGGACTGAGTCACTTTAGATACTAAGTCTGGATGGACCCACATGACCTCCCCTCGTGATGTGGTGAGGGGTACTAGACCGGCAGCCTGATCTCGGGAAGGTGGAAGATTCGCAATCTCCATTGTCGCTAGAGGGATGGGGACCACACCGCCTTGAGTTTCCGTCGGAGGAAAGCTGCCAAATTATACTGATACCATATTGGCTGCCACGGTTACCTTTTCGAAATCGATGGCCAGAGCGTTCGAATCGATGAGGTTTTGGATGTACCGTTTCAGCTGGTAGCAGTCGTGTGTAGCATGGTGGACGTAGCAGTGGTAATGGAAGTACTTTGGGTTCTCCATCTCTGCCGGCCGCGGTTTCCGTCTTGGTGGAGGAAGCTGAATTCTGTCTCCTTGTATGATCATGTCCAAGATGGGCTTGACATGATCGTCTTCGAAGGAGTAGGTGATTTGCGGCCACTGTTTGTCTGTCGGCTTTGGCTCAAGTTTCTGTGCTGTGTCGGCTATCATAGCCTGCTTGTCCTTGTTATCCCGATTGTTGGTGGAGCTACCCCCATTGTTGGTATTGGCGTTGGGACGCCTGCCCTTGTCCTCTCCCTCTGAGATGTGCAAACCCAGTTGGCGAGCCTTCTTCAGTCGTTCTTCGGCGCTTGTGGTACTAATGACAAACGTCTTCCAGTCCTTGAATTGACTTTCACCCATCCAGAGACTGATTGTTGGAAGCAGTCTCTATTGGCAAATTTCAATCAAGAAGGAATCCGGGTTTCCAGAGGGCAACTTCATGGCGGTTTGGCAGAACCGCTCAATGTAGTTCCTTGTCAGCTCTTTCTCCCCTTGGACGACGTCCATGAGGGTGGATATGGTGATGTCCTGTCCTACTTCGTAGAATCTCTCCAAGAACATACGCTTGAAGCCGGCGAAAGAGTGGATGCAATTGTCCGGCAGATTGCGATACCAGTCGAAGGCGACTCTTTCCAATGCCCCAATGAATAATCGTGTGAGGATGGCATCGTTATGGGGCAGATGGTCGATGGTGACCTCGAAGTAAGTGATGTACCGACTTGCGGAGGTCTTGCCATCATAAGGATTGATATTGAACGGCCTATATCTTGGTGGGAACGGGACATCCCTCCAGGCAGCAGGGTATGGTTGCCGTATTCTGAGGTCTTGAGAGTTTTCTCGAGCGTGAAACATGGCTCGGAGCTCCTGGACCTCTCTTCTTGCTTCTCGGGCCTCATCCACGGCGGTGGCGGCCGTTACTTCAGGAGGATTGTTGCCCGGGTTCGGTGCCGCTGAATTCGAGTCTGCATTGACCGCGGGACCCGTGCTTGTTTGGCCAGGCGTCCCTCCTTGCAGAGTTGGAAGGGCCGCTTTGATCTCGTCCACAGACTTGACCAAGGTAAGCAATATGGCTTCGAGAGTGTCGATGAGTTGGCGATCACTGGAGCCCCCTTGGCTGCTGTCTGTCATGAACACCGTCTTTATATGAGGAGAGATGGACGGAGCGGTGGAGAAAGAGCCCTCTGAATCATACCCCTATAGTGAGAAGTCGTCGGGGTACGTGGAAATGTTCTCTTCTGGTTCGGACTCAGAAGGAACAGTACCCCTAGTCTCCAAGTTCGCCTCGTCTTGGGAGTTGTGGACGTCCTCGGAGACGTCGGGGTTTGCTGCATCTGATGGGAGAGTTGTTTCCCCCGGCTCGTCTTCTTGGAACATCGGATTATCGTGGAGGTTCGGGGGAGTGCTACCTCCAGTCCCAGTAACCTCCAGTGGTGTGGACGATGAATCTCCTACTGTAGCAGATTTCGTCTTAGAACGGGTACCTTGGAAAACTCCGGTGGTGGGCACCCACTTAGACGACAGTCTCTTAGTCATAGTGGTCAAAATCTTTAGGCTGGGAGCACTAGTCTTCTTCCCTCTCCCATCGGTGGGAACTTTTTGAGAGAGTTGCAGGAGACGACGGGAAGTACCTCGTCTTCTGAAGACGGCTGTTGCAGTCTTTGAAAGACGGACTGCCGGTCTTCTCGTACCGTCGCGTTATTGCAGCAGCAGTTGACGATGACTTGGGTGCAGTGACGTCTGTGGGAGGACTCTTTGCACCCCGATGCATCTTCTCTTTCCTTGCGTTTGTGGAGGATGGCCTCACGCAAGTCAGATGGGTCTGGATCGACCATATTTGCTCCCTGGATTTTAGGAGACTTTTGCGAACCTCTCTGTCCGTTTGCCGCCGGGGGTTGGACTCGAGTGGTTCTGTACAACTTCCCATCTGAGGCCTGCATAACGGTATACGGGACGCTCGGATGGTCAGAGACCTGATCAGCGGACCGAGCTTGCCAAGCTCGCGCTGCCCTAGACTTCTTCGCTCTAGTGCGTAAGGGCACATAGTAGGAAGAGTCTAGGTGATGCTGGAGAGAGTCAGACATATCTTCTTGGGAGCACAAGAGATCAGGACCATAAGATAGGCGATCGAAGACAGAGCCACACGGGATAGGCGTTATGCGGCTGTCATTAACAATCTTCATTCGGCTGGCAGACGTAGCCGCATAGGCTTTTTTTATGCGGCTGGGAGTCTCAGCCGTATGAGTTTTCTTCATACGGCTGGATGATCTGGCCGCAGAAGTGTTCAGCTTCTTCTTGGGGCGCATAGAATCACTCTTTGTCCCTGCAAGTCCAGCATCGTAGTGCTTTCTTCTGCCGGACTTGGGGACAGCAGAGTCCTCTACGGCTCGAAGTGGAGCCGTATGAGAGTCGCCTTCGCCGTCTTGGGTAGCAGAGAGTACCCCGTCCAGAGCTTGTGGAGGAGCAAATGATTTTGGCCTCCACTCGCAGCGAGCTTTCTTTGTGTGGGTTCGCTTCTGGACCGCGCCAGCACTTCCTTCAGAGAGCATTTCTTCAAATGCCTGTTGGTCGAAGCGGACGACCATCTTCTGTTGCGTGGAGCCAAGTTTGGCTGCATCCGATTGCGTCACCAACTCCTCAGCCGTAGAGAAGTTTGTCCACAGCAGAGTTGCCATCGTTTTTGCCATGAAATATAAATGAACAGAACAATTATCGGAGGACTGGACTTTTACTTCACAATACATACTCGCTTGTACAAAGAAAGCCTAGGGACGAAAACCTAGGTACAGCAATCTAAGTACAATTGTTTATTTTAGATTCTGGGGGGATGACGATAGAGGCTCGGAAAAGCGACGGTAGGTCTGCCTTACTCCTTGGACGATCGGGTGCAGCCTTAGCTCTGTAGAAGAACTGTTGGACGTTGATGAAGAAATGCTACCTCTTCAGGCTCTCTGGCTCTCTCTGTATATCTCTGTGTATATGTCCGTCTATTTGCAAGGGAATAGCATCCTGCTATTTATAAGAGTGGGGGGCCTCATTAGGGTTTACAATGATTGCCCATTCTTGAAAGTCGACGGCTAAGTATCATTGGATCTGGGCCGTTCATCGAGATTTGAGCAATAAATATGATTACATCAAATCTTTTGTGGGTAATTAATGCTGATTGACATAAATCCTCCTGATTTGTCATGCCAACCTCGGATTCCTCGACACGTGTCTTTAATTGGCTTATTTGCAAATGATCTGATTTGATCCCAATATTTCATTGGAATTTGTTGAGAGATTTCGATCAATCTGATGCCACGCGCCCTGCTATCATGCCACGTGTCATAATAGCAGAAATCTGAGCCGCAGGAGAGTTGCTCCTCATTGGGCCGCATAAGAATGGCCACGTGTCAAGGCTGCCTAAGAGTGGCCCCCTGACTATTTGGACCGTATGGTAATTTGAGCCGCATGAGTGTGGATGACCGCATGGAGATAGTCTTCGCGAGCCGCATGGATCTAGTCTTCTTGAGCCGCATGGGACTGGTCTTCGTGAGCCGCATGGAACTAGTCCTCGTGAGCCGCATGGGGCTGGTCTTCGTGAGCCGCATGGAGCTATTATTCGTGAGCCGCATGGGGGAGCCTCCGCTTGGGCCGCATGGGACTATCCACGTGTCAAGGCCTCATGACAGTTTTTGACTCTCGGGGGATCGTGTCAGAGATTTTTTTTGCTTCCCAAGGAGTTCGTCATTATGAGGGAGTCATAATGATATCTTTGTGTCAGAACTGTCAGAGATGTCAGCCGTCAAGGCATTTAATGCAGTAAAGGACAAACGAGAGAGCTGTTTGCGTGCCACGTGGCTCCTCTTTGAGCCGCATAGGACTTTCTTGAGCCGCATAGATCCTTGATCCGCATGGATCCTTGAGCCGTATAAAATCTCTGAGCCGCATGGGGCTCTCTGGCCGCATAGATCTTTCTTTATTATTTTCCATGCTTCTACAAGCACCCTCCGACAGGCTGGCATAGTGCTGCACTCCCAGGGCTGATGGGGATATTGGAAGATGAAAGCATCATCAGTCGTAACGCCGTCTTCTGCGCCAGGCCTCATCAACGACCGGTAGTGCATCAACAACTACCCCATCAGATAATGATAGGGCAGTTCAACGCGTTCAAAGTCCTTCGCCGTGTCACGGGCGATAACCTTGGACGAAAAGGCACGGAGGCTACGGTGTATGCTGCACACCATGGCCGGAAGAAGAGCTAGTCTGGCCCCAAAGACCAGCTTCACAGCAGGAAGGATAAAGTTATGGCTGATCCTCTCAATAGAACCAGCCCCTCCCAAGACCACGCAATTCTGTAGCCACACCATCAGGAACCCTGCCAGGAGTGCCTTCTCTGACAGCTGCTGAGTACCCTGATAAAAATAACTGAAGGAGTCAGTTCGAATCCCAAACCTGTCGCCCATGGTCTTCGACCTCTTGCCAGTCAACACCAGGTCCTGAACTTCCTCCTGGGTTTGAGGATTTCGGGAAGAAACCTGACCTGAGGCGCCTAGCATAAAAAGGTGTGTGAGCCATGTCCGGGTGTGAGAAAGGTTTTCTTCCGAGCTATCGTCCTTCTTGATGGACGTCTGATGGCAGGTGCTATGATGACATAGTAGTTCCCGGTATACGGCAACAAAGCCCGGGAACCGCCGATCCAAATCCTCGAACTCTTTATTCGTCGGGGTATACACTTCAAAGACTTCTTCCCCCTAGGGCAACTTAGAAACTGCATGCATCTCGTGGAGGGCGAGTCCCATCTTCCCTCCAGGCAAGAAGAAGGTTCCCGTCTGCCGATTGTACATCTCTAGGAGAGCCATGAACAGCGTCTTATTCATGGACAGACCGTGACGGGTGCCCCGAATGGCGTGATAGAGGCCGATCTCACGAAGGAGAGTCTCATACTTCCGCAGAATCTACGTAGTTAAATTGGCCCACGAAGGGATGGGGTTTATCCAGTTCAACAGCGCCAATCGGCCAACTGGATAGGACCCCTTCCGAGCAAGCTGGTTCAGAAAAGTGTCAGCTTGAGAGAACTTGAAATTAGGACCCTGTACATTCGAGAAGGTCTCCGGGGCCAACCCCATCACGTAGCAACTGACCGATACCTTGCCCGCATACACTGACCCCAAGTTTCTGTTATAATGGATGTTACCCACAAACATCCCCGACTAGCTCGGAGTTAAGGAGTCCACCATCTTTTTGTCCATCGACAGCATGTTAAACCACGACAGCAAAAAATGACGCTCCATCTGAGGAATATGGATCGCCATTCCGTCAGAAGTAAAGCTCCAACTCTCGGATATATCCAGAACTTTGGGGTTCTTCATAGTCAAGGCATCCCCAAAAAGGAACGCAGGCTTCAGGAATTCTTCCCCAATAGCCCCGAGTTCATCATGGCACAGAAAAAGTAGAAGGACTGGTTCTTGATAGCATTCAGCCTCTCCACAGGCTCGTCTTTGGGAAGCTGGTTCACCACATACTGGACTATGTGGTCGAACCGCACACCCACAGCAGATTGGGCTGAACCCACCAAGGGCTCACCCGCAGGATTGACTGGCAGATTCACTTAAAAAAGACAAAAAATAAGTTGGAAGATGGCCAGGTAAAACCACTTAGTATTTCTGGGCTTATGCGGCTCTGATTAGGTGGGTCCTTATGCGGCACAATTAAAAAGGGGGGCTTATACGGCTCTATTTTGGCGAGGCCTCATGCGACCAAGTTCAAGTGAGCTTATGCGGCTCGGTTTAGCGAGTGTTCATACAGCACGGTTTAGAAGAGCTTATGCGGCTCTGATTTGGTGCGGTCTCATGCGGCTCAGTTCAAATGAGCTTATGCGGTTCTGCTTAGCGCGGCCTCATGCGGCTCAGTTCAAATGAGCTTATGCGGTTCTGCTTAGCGCGGTCTCATGCGGCCCAATTCAAATGAGCTTATGCGGTTCTGTTTAGTGCGGTCTCATGCAGCCCAGTTCAAATGAGCTTATGCGGTTCTGCTTAGCGTGGCCTCATGCGGCTCAGTTCAAAGGGAGCTTATACGGCCCTGTTTTGTGGGGGTTCATGCGGCTCAGTTCAGAGGGACTTATGCGGCCCTGTTCTGTAGGTCCTCATACGGTCCAGTGCTTATGCGGCCACGAGGCGACTCACATACGGCTCGAACATGGGGCGTACCCCATGCGGCTCGGACATAAGATTTATATGCGGCTACGTGGGCATGCTTCTTGTTCAAAGTATTTTAATTTTTACAAAATTGAAAACTTGAAGGGGGTCTTATAGAAGCATGAAAAAGAATAATAATTCATATGCGGCCCAGACTCAACATGCGGCTCAAAAGCTCAAAGAATCTTATGCGGCTCGGAAAGACCCAGAGAGCCGCATGTGGCTCAGGGACTTTATGCGGCTCAGGAAGAGCCACGTGGCCTCATGCGGCTCAAAATAGGCCGATGACAGCTGGCCATAATTACTTCATGTAGCTGGCCATTTAATGCTCTGACGTAAAGTGACAGCTCTGACGGCTCTGACATAATGAGGAGACGCGTCAGGC